>OZ005741.1:139114170-139555301 GCA_963930735.1 Dioctria linearis
TAGCACTTGATTGTTTCCGTTTCGGTTTCGTTCCGTTTCGTTCTGATTCGATTTGTCGGATCCTTGTATTGTGTATGTGGTTTCATGCAGTTTTGAATTTGTCCAGATGGTTTTGCTATTATGCATCTGTTTTGACAGTTCCTTCCTTCATATGATACCTCGCCCTGATTTGTGCCTTGGCTTAGGTGTAGGTGTGAGTTTTTCTGGATTTTCTCACTGGGATGCACGTTTCTTCTTCTTCTTCGTTGGTTTGAGTTTTGGTTTCTGCTTATATGTGCAGTGAGTGTAGTGATTTTGTCACCCTTTTTTATTTTTCCCATTAAAAGCCAACCTAGCTGCGTGTGTTGAGCTGTGGGTTGTCTTCGTGCACCCCTGACAATTCCGCTCTCTATAATGTCGGCATAGACGTCAGCTCCTAATAATAAGTCGATCGGACCAGGTGCGTAAAACCTGGATCTGCTTGGAGCAAATGCTGTAGGTAAAGCAATTTGCTGGTGTCTATCGTGTCGGCTGGAACGTAGTCCGTAATTTTCTTGAGTATTAGAGCGTTTACACTGATCTCGAATTCTGTGTGCAATGATTTCAACTTAAACATTGTGTGTTTGTTGACGTGGGCCGTTTGTATTTTTCCTAACCCCGTGACTTCAACGTGGGCTGGCTTCGTTTGTAATTTCAAACGTTTGCTAGCAGCTTCGGTAATAAAGGATACTTGAGATCCTGATTCTATTAGAGCTCTCATTGTATAGATTTGTCCATTTGGACTTTCGATGTTGACTAACGCAGTTGACAGTAATGCTTGACTGACGTTTGTCGAAAAGAATGTATTTATGGCTGGTTCATTACTGCCATTAGGCTCGGTATACTTCACTTCAGATTGCCTCTGATTCTGCGTTGTGTTAGTCTCATATGGCTGATTTAAATGTAGCAGAGAATTATGCCACTTTTGGCATTGGAGGCATGTTTTTTTGGCTTGGGCAGCCGTTGAGGTTATGCCCTGCTGCTAGGCAGTTTTTACATAACTTGAACGAAATTTATTCTCTCCTTTGGATGTAATTTCCTAAATGAAGTGCAATGAAACAGAGTATGATTCTGTTTGCACATTGCACATGTGTGGGGTTTATTTAGGAATGAATACCGCTTCCCCAGAGACGCTGAGTTTGAGGTAATGTAATTTTTGAACTTTCGATAAATTTGGATCTTTATGAATTAATGAGTTGAACAAGTCATGGAATGTATGCCATGATTTATAATTTCCATCAAATGTTGGAATTTGTATTGGCGGAAGCCGAGTTTCTCGCCTTGGTGGATGTATTGTCTGTGTGCTAGGCTGTTCTGTATTAGCAGGCAGTGCTGGAAAAGACTCTTCTAGCTCTTCTGACAACTTTGACATGAGATTGATGTATAACTCTTCAGTCTCTTAGTATAAGTTGCCTTCGGCATATTAGCTGTTAGCGCCGTTTTCGGCTGACCAGATCGCTATATGCGTCTCTGTGAATGCTTGCCATAGCTTTCCAAGAGATTGAATGCGAGTAGCAGAATACCTTTTTCCTCGTTTGGTTTCGGAATTTGCCTTGGTATGGTTGATTCCGGCTTTATCAATTTGATCGTGTAGAGCTTGCTGTGTTAAAATTAAAATATCGACATCCACCATTTTGTTCTTTCAGTCTTATCCGGCTTTGAAGGACCAATGTTAAATCCCAATATGGGTTTAATCATAAAATTCGGGGAGGTGCCGGTTGGAAGCATAAGACTGAAAAAACTGTTGTTTTTTGGTATGTCAATATTTCAATTTATTTTTCACAACTATTCTCTTAACCTAAACCTTAGTGCTACTCAATCCAAATTTCAACGAAATAATACAATCCAAATTATACAATAAGAAAAATCAAAAAATAAAAATAATAATTCAACCAACGTAAACTCAAAAAATAAATGAAACAATAATTCAACAAAAAATTCAAAAAATAAATGAAATAATAACTAAAAGAAGGATTGGCGTTCATATTGATCCAATGCTTGGATGCTGGACTTTTTACCCTGAAAAATAGAATAATCGATTAGTTTTAATTCTATTAAAAACGGGTAGTAATATGAGCTTCACTTGATCTGCTCATATGAAAAAACGCTAGGCTTCAAATATTCTGCCTACTAATAAAACTGAAAAAAAAATAAAATAATTAAATACAGATTAGTATATCGGGCTCAAATGACTCCGTTAGATTTTGTTAAACAAGACTTAATTTCGGTTTAACACTGCCGATCTGTCTTGGCGACTGCTCAAAATGCGAGTGGCTTGCTACTTCCAGTAGCTCGCTATTTATAGGCAGAAACACAATAGAAATTGTGTCTGCCGGTGCGGTGGCGTTGCTATGACGCTCGCGTCGCTCGTGAGATTTTTATATATTTAGACACCTAGTGACGTCATCAGTCTAATCAGAATATTTTCCTCTATGCTATGAGCTGCCATTTTGGTTATGTCAAAAGTCATAGCAGCTGTTAGTTGGAGGTAAGTTTGTGACATTTTAAAGATTTATTTATATATATTAATAATATGTTTCTTTGTCAGATTTTTGGTTTCCTTGAGACATCGTGGGATAATTTAATCCGCAATATGTAGCGTAAGTTATAGTTTTAATTAACGTCTCAGATCGTGAATGATCTGAGACTTTTATTTGTTTATTGTTTTTATGAATGCCTTGTTTTGTTTATTTTTTAGCTGCTGCGGCACCGTGGGAGAATTTCATCATCGAGGGATACTTAATGTGTGAGTGATATTAATTTGTTAATTAGTGTTCCGCGACGGAACACCTTTTGATAAATGAAAAGAACTACTTTACATTAAGCGACTTAAATAAAGAAAAAATATATTTTTTCCATGACGATGTTGATAAAAAGAATTTATGTGAAGATATAACTCAAGAACATATAAAAAAAAAAGTCTGCAAATGTCGGCATCAGAGATGGAATGCTTTTTACATTATTTACCTCTTTATATTGGTACATTTGTCACAAGAAATGAAATGGTGTGGAATTTTTTACTTTTACTTCTAAGACTAATAGACATTTGTATGATGCCTACCTTTGAAGACAGTGATATTAAGAATTTGAAAAATGTAATTAAAGATCATCATGAAAAATACATGAAAATATTTAAAATAACTTTATCCCCTAAACACCACTTTATTACTCATTATCCAACAGTAGTTAAGAAAATGGGACTTATGCGGAAGCTTTGGAGTATGAGATTCGAAGGGGGAAGCATAAAGAATTAAAGTCTACGCGACATCTATAACTTCCAGAAAAAACATCACACTGTCTATGGCCAAAAAGCTAGAGTTTTCTTTTGCATTAAACTTATTTGAACGAAAGTGGAATAATTCTAACGACTTTTACAAAATTGGGAAAAGTTTTTCTACTGACATGGATCAACTTTGCACATTTTATGACATAAACTCAAGACCAATCGACAAGGAAAGTTCAGTTATCTTTGTTGTAGCAACCAAATATATATTTATAGCACTTTATACAAAAAAAAAATATATAATTGTAATTGAAAAAGCAGGCCTATTTTCATTCTATTCCTTAAAATGTGTTCTAGAGCTTGGAAATGATACAAATAAATGTTTAATAATCTGCGAGAAAATCAGCAGAGCAAAATATGACAAGCATTTTCACAGTTATGAAATTAGATCGAAGAACTCAGGTTTGTCATATTGTTTTGAGCCAAACCATGTCAGATATTCTCCAACAAGCGCAATAACTGTGGGAGGCAATGTACAATTAATAAAGCCAAAGGTACCATTCAGTTAAAAACACTGTTAGCTTTTTATCACTATGTGTCACAATAATAAGTAGTATTAGGTGCTGTGAAAAAATACTCTTATCGATGTTATAGAAATAGGCATTTCAACACCCAAAAGAAATATAAAGAAAAATGTCGCCGATATTTTACGTTTTTAATGTATATAAAGAATTAATGAAGCAATATCTTATTTCTTCAGGGGCAATAATATTTACAAAAAAATTAAAGGTAGATTTAATTATTTTGAAAAACTATTTTACCATGTATTTAGAAAAAAACGCCATGAAAACTTGCCTTAAAATATTTTCAAAAATTAAAAATATTAATAATGGAAATGTTAAGAAATTAAAGAATTTGATTAATTTTTTTTGACTTTAATATAATTTTAGTATGTCTATGATTTCTGAATTTTTCTGCACAGAACTATGTCTAACTAAATACTTTCAATATTTTCTAATTATTATATTATTTCACTTACAATACCTGTATAGTAATTATCACTTTATCACTTTTATTTTACTATTTTATTGTTGAGAATATATTGTGAATATGACTTACCTAAACTGAACTTATAAGAGTGACTGACATCTACAACTACTTTTTCTTATACAAAGTTAATCGGAAAGTTCGGAAATATTTATTACATTACATTTAAATAAAAATTCATTTATACACAAAGAAAATATTGAAGGATTACTGATTTTATATAAATTATATAAATGAGCAGTATACTTTTAATATATCCAGTTAGAAAATTCAAAAAATAAGTTTTGTGAAGTCAATAAACCAAAATCCTGCCTTTACAAAAATGTTTGTTATTTTATATACTAAATTCTAGCAAAACCATATAGACCGCCGTTGAATTAACTATGATAGGCGCCTTAAATTACAGAATTAAGTATTAAATTTAACTAAACATATTTAATAGATTCATATAGACCGTCGTTGAATTAACTGTAATAGGCTCATTAATTTACAGAAATAAGTATTAAATTTAACCAAATATATTTCTGAGATTCATATAGACCGTCGTTGAATTAACTACGATAGGCTCTTTAATTTGCAGAAATAAGTATTAAATTTAACTAAAACTATTTGCTAAATCAAAGAGAATTGGTTATGAATCAATTATAACTAGCAGATAATAAGTTTTGAATTTCAAAAACATTGTCTATGATTTCTATAAAAAAGAGTTTATAAAAATTATATAATTGAAATTAGTACAATCAGCCAAGTGGTTTCTATGGCTAATAAACAAAGAAAATATTTAGATGAAACATTTATAATTTTCTACAAACTTCCCACACATTTTTTTCTGTGTATTTATCTCAAAACTACATTTTGGCATATGGGGCAATATAGTATTCAAGCGACGATGTGTGTTGAGTTTCTTTTATTAAAATTTGGTATTGAAACTCTGTCACATGTCACATTGTAACTCACCTTTATACGGCGATGGAAAATAAGAAAAATAACAGATAATAAACTTAGAATATATAGCAAACAAGAATGGTTAAATCGTGTAAAATTCATGTACATGAGCGTAATTTGTAAAGAGCAGGATATTATACATAAGAGTAAGTGAGATGAAGGAAGGAAAATTTGTCAAAGCTGACTGCCAAGTTGTCAAATGTGCTTTTGTTTTGTGAGCAGATTTAGTCAAATTTAACAAAAGTATCGAATTAATTCTTTTCAAAACTATTTATCTTTGAAGTTTATTTAGTGCACAGTTTTATAGTGCCACTAGAACCTATTAAAACCTTCATATCAATTAAAAAAACAGAAATGAAGTGCTCGTTCAGTGCTTGCAAATATAAATTGGACGGTCAAATACTGCTGTGAGCCGTGTATTCTGATCTTTGATATTGTATCCATGGACTACAATATCGTTCATGTATACGAAGTAATAAATACCTTGAAGTCCAGATAGAACATTGTTCATGGCTCGTAGTAGCAGGGGCATACGATTGTATTCGTAGTGGCCATAGGGTGTTCTAAAGGCAGTTTTCTCCCGGTCCCTCGAGTCCATTTTTATCTGGTGAAATCCACTGGCTATATTTCGACTTCCCCAACTGGTCAAATATATCAGTGATATTAGGCAGTGGGTACGCATCGCCAATAGTAATGTCGTTAATACGACGAAAGTCTACCACTACTCGCCACTTTTTGTTTCCGTTCTCTTCTGGTTTTTTGGGCACCAGTTGAAGTAGAGAATTCCAGGGACTATGTGAAGGTCGGATGATGGCTGACTCAAGCATTTCTTGTATTTACCTATTTATTTCAGTTCGGCTTGCTTCAGGAAGTCTAAAAGGCTTGGTATAGATGGCGGTTTGTCTTGGAGTGTCTCGATTTTGTGCGTAACCGCATCTGTATATGAAAGGAAATCCCCGTCTAGATAGAAGCGATCATTAAAATTCCTACAGATGTTGCGAATATTCTCAGATTCCTCTGAAGTGCAGTGATCCAATTTGATAAGATTTTGCAGTTTCATTATTCTGTCCTTAATTGGATCTCTTTCAGAGGCAGTGGGGATGACCACAAAGTCTTGGTTAACTATATTCACCTCGTAAGGGCCCAGATCGACGTACTCCTCATTTGTGTTGAGGATTAGGACTTTTGCCATACCATTGACTGGTTTTACTATCGAAATTCCAAGAAACAATCCTGGCCTTATTTCCTTCTTGAAACAGACCGATTGATGTTGGATAGAAGGAGATGGAATATCAATGATGAACTTTGATCGAGCCGAAATTTTAATTTTATTTTATTTATCCGATTCTTTCGGGTTTTTAATAGGAAGGAGATATGATTCCAACTTTTGTGGAATTTGGAAGCAGTTATTCGATGATTCCGACTCTATATTAATTTCTAGAGAAATGCATTTATTTTTGTAATTGATACTAGCATTGTATCGAGATAAAAAGTCATGACCAAGTATGCCATTGTATGAGAAGATGGACTTATTTGCCACAATTTCAAATGGGTGTTCTAGGATGGAGTTATTCTGTTCAGAATTCAAGATTAACTTAGCAAAAATGAGTCCTTCTGTTGAAGTGGACTCTGTATATAATGTGTTTATATTGCAGACAGCATCTTTGTAGCAGATGCTATCTGGCTTCACTGGATGGAGTTTCTTTAGGCTGATCTCTGCTCCAGTATCAATTAAAAATCTAGGTTTCTGAGCAGTTAGTGAATTTATATTAATTTGGACGGGGATACGAATTAATTTATTGCTGCCTGTGTCGATATTGCCTCGGGCTTCCGACGAACTTGCGCTGTCGTTTGTATATGTGAGGGGTTGCCGAAATTGACCTCGGCTGCATCCAGTTTCCCTGCCTGGATGATGATGAAGTTCGATTATTCTTCCTATTTGGAGAAGGTGATCTTGCCCCGATATTCGCATTATTATATCTCGGTGGTGGAGTTCGACTTTCCTGGATTACTGCCTGATACCAGTTCCTGTTCTGTGGCTGTCTGTTAGCTTAGCCGTGTTTGATGGCGTAATTGAACCTCTTTGCTGGAAATAATTTTTGTTTCTGTGGTTGTTGTCAAACAGAGAATTGTTCGCTGCTCTCGTTTGGCATTCTTCAATAGAATGTCCCGTCCGATGGCAATATCGACAACTAGGGACATGTGCCTGAGATGTAATTTTATTAAAATCTGGAGAGCGTTGTAATTTGGGGTTTGTTGTTGGAATTATGTTAAGACCTTGTGCAGAGCGGTGTGTGACTGGGCATTTTGAACCAACTTGCCCCAGTCTATCACATTTGAAACAACGAAGAATCGAATTTATGTTTTGCGTAAAGGGTTTTTTGTTTGCTTTGTTATTTACTTGAAAGCCGAGCTTTTTCTGCTCTAAACGTGATGCATGGTCCAAAATATGCGATTTTAATGCAGAAAAAGATTTATCGGAATGCACTTTGGCTAAAGTTTGGAGTTGGGCATTTATTAGCCCATCCTCAATAGCTCTCACCGCTTGATATTCGTTATCTTTTAAAAGAGACTTTACCATAATTCTATGTCTTGTATATGAGTATGTTGCTTCATTTAATTTAGATAGATTTGTGTTAAGTCTCTGAAGAAAATCTTTCACACTTTCCCCTAATCTCTGTTTGAATTATTTAATTGAGACTGTAGCATAGTTCTGGGAATTTTTTCCTCGAAAGTTTGAGTTAAAATTCATTTTAAAGTAGGCCAATCTTCAACTTGATTGTACCTCAGAATGTCGTATGCCTTTGTAGATAATTTACTCCTTATGAAACTAAAGAGGGAGTGTTTTTCGTCCGCTGTCGTTGCTGTTGCGTATGAATCTTCACAGCTTGAAATGAATTTGTGGAGATCCCTCGGATTTCCATTGAAATTGGGAATTAATGTTCTCGCGTCAGATAGGAACAAATGTGATTGGTCTCTGAAAGAGACATTTTGGTGATAGACTGTGGAATTATTTGTAGTATTCGTTATGTTTTGGAATCTCGAGTCCAACTGTTCCTGGAGCGCAATTATAGTATCCGTATATGATGTTTCCAAGTTTATGTGAACATTATTTATAAAGTATTCGTCTTTGTCATCGCAAAATCGTCCCAATATTTTTGAAGTGAATTTAATTTTTGTACCAAATACGCTTGGTTTGTATTCGACAGCGAAGTCAGGTCAAAAGATTTGATGATATGTAATATCGATTTTTGCCTATCATTCAGAATTCGATACCTTACTGCGTTAGTCTGATCTTCGTCTCTGCATTCTTGTATAGCCTCAGTATTGGTACCCTTTTGTGAACTTTTATTGTTTTAATCTATAAGACAGTGTTGCTTTGATTAGGTTGCACCAATCATCTGCCTTGTCAGAGCAGGATTGTTTGAAGTATTCTTGAGTTTCATCGAAATCATCATGACTTTGTTTGAGGATTTCTATTTTTTCAAAGTCGGCCGAGTACTCTTCTAATTTTTTGATCTTTTCGGAAACTAATTCCGGAGTTCTGTAGTTTTTATTGGTGCTATGATATTCATTTATTTATTTATTCTGTTCTTTGGACTTGTGACAAGCAAAGCTCGTCAAAAGATATGTTATCTTCAGTCATGTTGTTATGTATCGCGTTTTTGGTTTATAGGACGTAAAATTTGGGGATAGTGAGAAGAGACAAAAGGTAAAATTTTCACACATAGCAAATATACACAATGTACATACACAAAAAAGAATTTGCGTGGCGGTAAAGATAAAAAAGGCACTTGATTGATGATCAAATGATTATAGTATAACAGGAATCAACTGCGAAAAGTCGCATGCAAGAAAACGAATAAATAAACTATTTGGTTAGAGATAGAGGCAATTTAAGATCACTATTCCAACCATTATCTTTCCTCTGATCGATAGGCTTATAAAGCCTTTTCGCAGGGGATCGATTATTGATTTTTCCGAAGTCCTCTGGCCAGCAAGCTCACGAAGTCTTACCGCAGAGTTCGCTTCGTGGAAGAGCAGGTTTCAATTTTTATTTGTGAATTCAAATTTTCTTTCAAATTAAATGAGAATCGAATGTGATGGAAGAAAATTATTTTCTTTTATATATATATATATATATATATATATAAATCACAATTAAAAAAAAATGCAAATGTCTAATTAATCAGAGAAAATGTAAATAGCCACAAAAAGTGTAATTATGTAATTAACTTAAAAATATGAAGAAAATCAGAAAATATGGAAATGTGTAGCTAATTATGGAAAATGCAAGTAATCTAAAATATCTGTAATAACCAGAAAAAGGAAACGTAATTACGTAAATATAAAAAAAAACTGCTTTCTCCCGCTTTGCGCACTACTGACATATTATAGTATTCGATTTTTCTACCTTATATATTATCCAAAATGTATGGATCTGGAGTTGATGCTGGTTATGATGGGGATTTAGATGTTTGGAGCTGTTGATACGTCGCGCGTCCTGGGCGACGATTTCTTGTAGAGTTAGAGTTGGCAATATAAAGTTGAAATTGGCAGATTGTATTAGGATCATGAAGATACATCGGGCGTCTTCCTTCCTTCTCTATATCGTCTTAGTGAGGCAGGGATGAAGCCTCCTTGGGTCCCACGTTGAGTGCTCTGGCACTTAAACTTTTAATATATGTATTTGGTTCCTCTAAGTACCCTTTTTAAGGTACCCGGGCTTATTTTTTTTTTTTTTTGTTTATTGTACACAATTTTTCTTTATTGTGTACAAGTATTTGTAATTAAGTTATTTCTTGTTAAATTATTATTATAATATTGTTACAATTTTTTTTATCAGCTTCACTCAATTGCTTGCGATATTCCCAGAATTACCAGCTCAATGATCGGATGTAACGATTAAAACTTCGAAAACAGCTTTCTTTTCGTCGTAGAGCTTAAACAATAGAACTGAACTCAATTTAGCTCCGTATTGAGCATAAACGTCTTCGCTACTGGGGGTACAAAAGATAAGGCTACCCAAAGCATCTGCCGCCACAATTAAGTTCCTAGTGGCATCAGTTTTATGACCTGCCCACCTGGCCGAGCGGACTCCAGTTGAGTCAGGTCACTCACTTTCGAGTTCCTGAAGATGTTTTCGCTAAACGAACGAACCAATGTTACACAAATACCCAAATCTCCAAGGATGGCGTCATACAAAGTGGTCAACGTCTTAGACCTTGGCCTCTGCTAATTGAAGGAATTACGTGGCTTCCTTTTTGGTTTCCTATAAAGTGCTTTCACCAATAAAACAACTGATTTATGTAAAACGAATTGGATTATTTAATTCTCTGGATCTTTTCTCTTTACTATAATTCCAATGGATTTTAATTTCTAATTTACGAGAACTCTACTTATGTCAGTTTTCTCACACAGCCAGAACGAGACAAGACAGATATCAACATGGTGGCTTACAATTTTCGCGGCCTACGTGACTAATTCTATTACAATTTTCTTCTTCCATCTTATACTAAATTCGCTTGGAACGACATCTAGCGCAACAGGTTGACATTGTGTTACTAATTTGTTTCAATACCACTTTACTTATTTCTACAGGTTTAATCTGATTTTAAATTGTTATTACGTTACTAATTCATTTTAATAGTTTTTTACAGTTGGTGCAACTACCTGCCAAAATGGCTCTACCGATTCTTTATCTTCCATACTTGTCAAAAATTATATTTGCTTTTTTTTTTTAATCCAACAAATTTTCTTTTTCATACTTGTCCAAAATTATATTTGCTTTTTTTTTTTTTGAATTCAATTAATTTTACTTTCTCATACTTGTCAAAATAATATTTGCTTCTTAAATATAATAAACTTTGATTTTTCATATCTATCTAAATTTATATTTGTTTTCACTTCGCTAAACTTTCATCTTCACAAGTGTCAAAATTTATATTTGCTTCTTAAATAAACTTTAATTTTTTAGACTTGTCGACATTTATCCTTGCTCCTTTGACTTCAATAAGCTTTAATTTTTTATACTTGTCAAACCTTATATTTGCCTTTCAAATTCAATAAACTTTAATTTTTTATGCTTGTCAAACCTTATATTTGTCTTTCAAATTCAATAAACTTTAATTTTTGAGACTTGTCGACATTTATATTTGCTCTTTTAAATTCAATAAGCTTTAATTTTTTATGCTTGTCAAACCTTATATTTGCCTTTCAAATTCAATAAACTTTAATTTTTGAGACTTGTCGACATTTATATTTGCTCTTTTAAATTCAATAAGCTTTAATTTTTATACTTGTCGACATTTATATTTGCACTTTTAAATTCAACAAGCTTTAATTTTTCATACTTCTCAAACCTTATATTTGCTCTTTTACATTCAATAAACTTTTAATTTTTTTACACTCGTCTAAATTTATATTTGCTCTTCTAAATTCAAATGTCCCTTTCCCTCTGGGATATGTCAAAACTCGACTTCCTATTTATGATGACATGTCTAAGTACACGTGCAGCAAAATATTCGGGTTTCGCGCTGGTACGTGTGGGTTGCCCTCTATTACCATCGGTTGAAGTGGTCTCTGAATTGGAGCAGGTTCTATTCGGGAATAAAATAACGCACTGGGGTTAGCATAAGAACGTGTCTTTAATCTGGTTTGGGACTCTGCTATTGTCTACCTTCTGACAAGAAACAGCTGACCGACGGAGATGTCAGGCTCGATTTTGTTTTGTTGTGGTTCGGGCTTTTATTCGCTGCAAGTTTTGTGTTGCCGGGCCGAAAGTTTGTTTTGTTACAATATTATGGCTTTATTATAGATATATATATAGTATATATATGTATATATGAACACATATATTTGTTAATTATTATTATTATTGTTTCGATTAATTTGTTATTCCTTTAGATTTTGTCGGACACTTTTGATTTTTTTTTTCACTTATTGTAGAATTTCGGCACTTATTACGTGCTATCGATTATAACAGTTTCAAACTTGTTGATTTTGAATTTTGTTTCATTAAGTTTAATATAATGTTTTTAACAAAAAATAAGGCACTGATTCTCGGTAGGTACACCGCTGCCACCAGTTGTTGTAACAGGGCTCCGCTCCGTGCTCCGCAGTAAAGAGCAGTCGCCAATATTGAGGAAAGGGATTTTCCCTTTCGACTGAATCACTTTATTATTTTTTTTCTATTTGTTCTCTTATTATTTTTTATTATTCTTTTCTTTATATTTTTATAATCCCAATTCCCTTGGCACTAATATAATAATAGTTTCATTCGAATAACTTAATACACAAAATTTCATTATGTTTTCTCAACTTTCAGACTCAATTGGTAATTTCTTGGTATGGACTTTTAAAAGTTTTTTACTTGACGGGTTTTAAGAACGAACTACCCGAGGTTTGGGCAAATTGCACCCACGTACCCACGATCGCTTCAAAAGCTCCTTCTTTCTTTTTATTGTTTTCTCACGACGTTGAAAAAACGTACGTGAGAACATGCAAAAAGTTTTGATGCGAGCTATATGCATCAATGAAAACTGTAATCCGATGCACTTATGCGCCCGTCTAATTTTAAAAGGGCGCGAATAATATTGATAATTGTATGTATGTATGTACATACAATTATATTGGAGGAAGTAAGTAACGTACGGATGTACAGTGTACATACGGAAAAAAGGTGAGAAGACACTGTATGTAGGTAAGTATGCATACCGTGTGAGTGGAATGTGTGTCTGATAACAAAATGCAATTTATGCTAAGTTGCATTTTGTTATTATTCGACGAACCTGAAAAGGAAAGAAAAGAATTTACCTTGTTCAAAATGAAAATAAGGTAAGTTATGTTACCGGCACCTGGAGTATGCCACAGGTGCAAAGATCCCTAGATAATCTGAAATGAGAAAAACAAATGAAGTTAAATAAATGAAGTATATAAAAGTTTAACTTTTAATACAAACAAAGTAATGAATGAACTAATAAACAAATAAAGTAAAAACTATATAGCATGAAAGATTTTTTTTACACACTAACAACACCAAAACAAATAACATTGAATGCAGGGAAGTACGATTAAATTAACTGCAATACCATCAATTCTCCTGCCACAAGATAAAACACACATAGAACTTATCAATCAGGTAACCAATAAGATTTATACTGAAGATTAGTGGACATTTCAGGTGAGAAAACACCCAAACAAGCTCACCTGTACAGGTGTCCACCAACCTTGAAAAACAACACAAAACATCACTAAATCCACAAACTGGTAATACATACCTGAAGATTACAACATCCCTCGATTAAAACAGCAGAAAACACTGCACAATACACTATTAAATTTAAGAAATTTAACAAAATCACTTCGCGCGCGTTTGACGTTTCGAAATTTTAAAAAACACTGTGAAACTTCAATGTCCCATGACATGCGATATGTCAAAGTGGGGTAAAATCACTACGCGATTCTAATGGCCGCGCTCGTTTCGCGATGCTTTTCGCGCGATTCGCGTAATTCGCGATTTTTATAATTACTATTCACACTAATGAGTGCGAGAGAGGAGTACCGTGCGAGCAAGACAAAACAGCAAAAGTCATGAGAGGAATTATTTGGAATGAACTAAAATGGCGCGTCGATAAAGTAGACCAGAAATTCGTAAAAATTAATGGAACTCAAGAAAATTAAGATTGAATCCTTATGGTAAACATGCCAAAAAATGTGAAATTCATTTTGGCATATACCAATAATAATTAAAAATCTTAATCTATTCACAACAGGGCAATATTTTGATAATTTCACATTATGGATAGTGATATTTAAACAAATCTGTCTATAAAAGGCGTGTCATTCCTTCATTCGATCTCTTTTCCTTTCGAGTTGTCATTGAGTTAAAATATGCCAAGTTGGTCATAGTTTACTTTATATGCCAGTTGTTTTTGATATCAATTGTTCTTCGGTTTTTTTGGACTTAGAGTTTTTTCATAAAATTGTTCATTGGTTCCACTTAAGAAATTTGAGTGGAAATTCTGGCTCTAAATTTCGTGGCCATTTAAATTTGTGGGAGGTTGTACGGATCGGCAAAGGGATTCAAGAGATTTGTGTTTTATAAGGAATTTATTGTGTTAATAATCATCAAGAAGGTAATTATTTTAATCAATTTTCTGAACAATTTGGGGTTAAGGGACAAACGTAATATCATGCCATAAGGGTATAATTACTGGTCACAAATTAACCAAAACCAATTGAATTTTAACACTAGCAAAAGACATTCTTTCATTTCAGCATTTACTAGGTACATAAATATATTAACTTGTAATTTTTATTGTAGTAACATTTTGCCAAAAATATGCCTATATGCTATCTTTGGCAAGACATGTTTAAACAGTAAAGATTTAGTTGAAATAAATTATTTAGATTAATATTAAGTAATTTTAGTTAAGAGTGAAAATTTTTTTTTAAATATTTAAATAGATAATAAATGAATTAAAAAACGCACGCGTGTGTCAATCATTAATAATATTGATCAGAACTCTTTTGTTCTGATGGATGAATCAGTCAAAGGACATCAACCTTGGCTGGTACAACGATGGTATAAACAGTTCTGTGTACCGCTATACCCTAGATTTAGGTATATTGCACCAAAGTGCCCTTTTGCACACCTTCCAAAGTCAAAGTGCTTAAAAACCTTGGCTTATATGTCGTATAGTACAGTTCCTTGTACTGCTACACGTTTTAGCTGTTGCTTAACAAAAACCATGCCACACAAAAAATCAAATGAATATATACTTTACTCTTCACCGTATTGAACCACAATAATAATTTATTCCCAAAATCACATTTTTAAATATTATTTCCTAAAGCTAGATATGAATTATAAAATGCTACTTCATCAAAAAAGTGAACATAAAATTTCTCACGTAAAATTTCTCATGAGCCAAAATCGAGAAAAACAAAAGTGTCCAGTTACGTCTGGGTGTAACGTGAACACTCTTGAATTCGCATTCTTGAGGAAATTTCTCGTTAGAAATTAAATGTGTAAGCTAGATACATGCAACACGAATTTTATTTTTTCAGATAATTTTGTACGTTAGCGAATTTTGAGTCATGGTAATTTTCCATGTTTGTTGTAAATAAACATTCTCCCCGGCGTTGAATAATGATTCAACTCAGTTTCCAAGGATCTCAAACGTCGAAGGATGCATTGAAGCTGTATGATGTGTCCGCCATTGTTGTGCGTTGTCGTGTGACCTTAAATAGTTCAAACTCTTCAAGCGATAATAAGGGAAGAGTTAGCTTGAATATAATATATCGTTCAGCGACCCTTCCTTCGATAGTCATCAATGTGTAATATTTAAGTGCCTCGTCCTGTTGTATTGGTAGGCGTAATGATGAAGGTAGATTAGTTTTGTTTTTATTAATTCTTGTTTTAACTGCAGTGGTGAAATCAATAACGGACTGATTTTCCCGTGATGAGTATCGATGATGACGTCTAAGATTGAGCTTTGAATTCTGAAGAAGTTGGACACTGTGAGAATTGCGGGCAAGGTTAGCAACATGAATGATTGTGACAATTTTTCTTGGTACGCCTCTTCCCTTATGTCGTGTAATTGCTGAGTTGTTTGGGCAAACTGTATTTTTATTTGCTGAAAATGATGATCAATAGATTGTTCTTCCTTCTTCATTATGTTCAAGGTGGAATACATGATTCACGTCTGATTTTTTATCAGATCCAGCAAGTGATTTTCATTTTTTCCAATATCCTTTATTGTTTGTGCCATCTTTTCGGCATACTCGGAATCTAACACCCCTTATAAGGCACTGCCGATATTTCCAATAAAGTTGATAGCTCCTCTCTTTGATCTGTTCAATTTGTTCGGTTCTGATAGTCACATATTATTTGTGTCCAATTCTAATTGCAGCTGTTTTATGTGTGCAATAATTCCCAAACATTGTTCTCTTTCATTGATTCTTTGGCATAATTCCTCTAAAGCCCTGGTGCAATTTTGAAGAAGAGCAAATTCCTTCCAATAAGCTGTCATGTCGTAAAATACGACGAGTTTCCATTCATTAGGTGCGATGTTTGCAGCTCCCAGATTCTCAAAGTAGATTCCTGGGTGATGAGTGGAGGGTTTTGTTTCGATGGGAGAACTATTAATTGATGGTAGCATTAGACAAGTCAAAAGTAAAGTCACAATAGCAGATCCCACCGATCTCCGTTGTTTCTTTCTAGGATTGGCATCTCTTCTTGGCTGAGTTGGTTCGTATGATGTTGTGGGCTCATCTCTAGTGGGTTGAGATATGTTTGAACTTGGTATAGTTGTAGTGGTTTCCTTGTCTTCGGTCTCGTTTTTAGCTGCAGGCTCATCGGAGGATTCCGCTTCTATCGGTAGTGGTGCAAGCCTGTGTATTGGACGTCGGATGATTCCACTAGAAGTGCGGATGTCCGCTACCCGAACCAATCCATCATTTCCTCTAATCATGTTAATAATACGTCCGAGCGGCCATTTTAATGCAGGAATATTGTCTTCCTTTTCCAAGACCATGGTACCAGGTTGGACATTTTGACATCGTTGTTTCCATTTATACCTGTGTTGCAATTGGCTTAAATATTCCATGGTCCAGCGCCTCCCAAATTCGTTTTTGATGTGTGAAACACGTTTCCAACGAGTGATGAGATTGGCATTTGACGATTTAGCCTTGGGATCAATGGTACTAGTCAATGGCTCTCCGATGAGGAAGTGACCCGGTGTTAACGCTGTCAAGTCGTTTGGATCAGAAGATGTGTGTGATTGGTCGAGAATTAAGGACTGCTTCTATTTCCACAACAAGTGTTTCAAGCTCTTCGTAGGTTAATGAGTCTGATGCTAGAGTCCGTTGCAATACATGTTTCGCTGATTTGACTGCTGCCTCCCAGAGCCCGCCGAAATGTGGAGCTCGAGGTGGAATAACACGAAAATCAATGGTCTTTGAGCTGCATACTTCGAGAGTTACTGGATGCTATCATATATTTTACTTCTTGCAACTGATTTTTGGCCCAACAAAATTTGTTGCGTTGTCACAGTTAATTGTTCGGCAGTGTCCTCGTCGAGCCATAAAGCGTCGTAGAGCTCCCAAAAAACCTTGTGTGGATAGGTCACTCACTATTTCTAAGTGCGTAGCCTTAGTAGAAAAACAGAAAAACGCAGCAATGTATGATTTCTGTGGTCTTTTTCCACGAATTTTAAAATGAGTATATATTGGTCCACAAAAGTCTACGCCAGCATTTACGAATGGTCTTGCTGGTTGGACTCTATCTGCTGGCAAATTACCCATCAACTGTGTTACAAGTTTTGGCTTGGATTTAGCACATTGAACACAGTGTTGTACCACAGAGCGAGCTAGAGTTTCTTCTTTTAATGGCCAGAACTTCTGCCTGGTTATGGCGGGAAGCGTGTGAGGCCCTACGTGCAATTTTTCTTTGTGTATATCGTTGAGGAGGCATTTCGTTAGATGATGGGCGTATGGCAGAAGCACTGGGTGTTTGGCCTGCTAAGTTAGATTTGATTCTTCCTGGCGACCTCCGACTCAAACAATGTTGTCCTCATCGATAAATGGTGTAAGGCTACTGATGGCACTGTTTTTGGAAACTTCTCCGAAGCTCTTTAAATGCGACAAATCTTCATTGAATCCTTCTTGCTACATTAGTCTCACCACCATCGCTTGACCTTCGTCTAATTCCTCTGCGTTTAAGACAAATGTAGCTGCAGGGTCTCGATTAAGTTTCCTCGTGTGTCTGATAAATCGAAGAACGTACGCCATGATTCGCTGGACATTTCGAAAAGAGTTCCTGTGGTTTATATGACTGAGAATTGTTTCAGCTCCTTTGATTTCAGTGGATGACGCCACTACATGTGCTCGTCTTCTCTCGTCATTCGCAACCGTTTTCTTTGTATATGGCAACGGCCATAATGTTTCAGCACAATGCAAGAAAGTTGGTCCATAAAACCAGATGACGGAATTTCCCAACTTCTCTGGAGCCATTCCTCTTGACAAAATGTCTGCGGGATTATCCTTAGATCTGACATGTCGCCATTGTTCCGAAATTGTTAACTGCTGGATTACTGCTATTCGATGAGCCAAAAAGTTTGATATGACGATGATGATGAGTTAGTCCATGCCAGAACAATTTCTGAATCTGTCCAGAGAGAAATAGGTGATTTTCAGATCCCCTTTTAAACGTCCAGCTAGCTCCGCTGCAAGTTTCGCAGCGCACAACTCCAGACGTTGAAGTGTGACTTGCTTGATTGGGGCAATTCTAGATTTCGCACAAAACGGTCGTACGGATATTATGTATGCTGCCGCTCCGTAGGCCTTTTCAGAGGCATCTGCAAAGATGTGGATTTGAATCCTCTTAGGGCTTCTTTGGGAAAACACATGT
The DNA here is from genome assembly GCA_963930735.1 of Dioctria linearis. NCBI lineage: Eukaryota > Metazoa > Arthropoda > Insecta > Diptera > Asilidae > Dioctria > Dioctria linearis. Next base: position 139,132,818 of record OZ005741.1, read on the forward strand.
CTTGGAAATCTTATGTCATTTAGTGCCTTTAACCCCTCTCGAAATTTAAGCCAATAGGAATGTAATTCTTGCGGAAGTGCCGCATCCCAGTCGCATTTCATGGCCCATAATTTTTGAAGGAATACCTTGGCAACAACGATTACGGGAGCCATAATGCCTAAAGGATTAAAGATATGTGCTATATCTGATAAGGCATTTCGTTTGGTTACTTGAGTGCTTATTTTCCATGTAGTTTTGATGCAGAGATTATCACTCTTTGGTAACCAGGTTAATCCTACTGCCTTTGTGTGATCTTCTTTGTGGCTATAAAAATCCAACTGAAGTTCTTGGTCTTGTTGGGGAATGCTCTTTAAAATACTGGGGTGATTGGCACACCACTTTCTCAATTAAAAACCGGCTGTTTGAAGTAAAAACTGTAGCTGCGCTTGAGTTTCAATTGCAGTTGTGAGATTATCGGCTCCAGTTAAGACATCGTCCACATAGAAACCTCGTTTGAGTACTTCAGCTCCGAGAGGATAATGTCCTGCCTGTTCCTCTGCTAGCATCTGCAGGCATCTGGTTGCCAGATAAGGAGCACAAGTGGTACCATATGTGACGGTATAAAGTTTGTAACACCTTAATCGATTATGAGAGTTATTTCTCCACCATATAAGTTGGTACCTTGTATCACCGTCGTGAACCTCTACCTGTAGGTACATCTTTTCAATATCCGCGGTAAATACGAACCTGGGCATGCGAAATCTTAAGAGAAGTGAAAAGACATCATCCTGAATAGTAGGACCTGCTGCTAAGATGTCGTTCAGGGAAATATTGCTGGATGTCTTGGCTGATCCTTCAAAGACCACTCGAAGCTTAGTAGTCGAACTCTCTGGTTTAATGACACAGTGGTGCGGAAGGATGTTGTAGGGTTTCTTGATTTCATTGAAATTGACTTCCTCCAAGTGTCCCAATTCGATATACTCATCCATGAACTTAACATACTGTTTTTTAAGTTCTTCGTTTGTATCTCACCTTTTCTCCAAGGCCACAAAACTTTGAAACGCAATATTCTTCGATTGCCCTAGAGTTTGAGCATAGACCTTGAACGGAAGTTTGACTGTAAACGCCCTTCTTTATTTCGTCGTGTGTTTTGTACGAAGTGTGCTTCACATTATCTTTCTGCGGTAGTGAATGCCTTGGCTGACTGTTCAGCATCATCCAACATCCAGAATTTTTCCATTTGCTGCTGACGCGCTTCATCTTCTGAGCATGTTCCACATATTGCTTGTGTTTGTGGTGTGTGTTGGGTTCTTCCTGCTATTGTCCAACCAAAAACTGTATTCTGCATGGTAGGTAATGTCTTGCCCAATTTTATCTGCCCTACTGATAGAATAGAATAATATAATTCTGCCCCAATTAAAAGATCTATCGTCCCTGGCTGATTAAACTGTGCGTCCTCTAGTTGTATGTTGGCTGGTATTGGCCAAGAGGCAATTTCTATAAACTGTGAGGGCTGTGATGAAATGATTCGAGGCAGTATATGTGCCTCTAAAGTAGTGCTGAAGCCATTGGTTCCAGATTCCAACAACATATTAACACGTTTTTGCGCTTGCTGTTTGCGTAGGTCAATGCCTTCTACGTTCATTACTTCGGGAGCTCTTCACTAATTTTTGCGTTTCAAAAATTAGCTGAGAGCCAGAATCTAGGATGGCTCTGCATTCAATACTCGTACCAGTTTTGTTGGTTAGTTTCACAATAGCAGTGCTTAATAACACATAATTCTTAGTAGTTGGTGTCGACTTGGCAGTAAGTGATATTGATGGCTCGGTCGTTACCCTGTTTGGTGATGAAGTTGTTGAGATACGGCTGGACTTCGCTTGTTGGAACTTGATTCGTTCTTGATACGACAGCCTTCGTTTTTGTTGGCTCAAAATGTAAAAGAGTATTATGCTTCTTGCCGCATTTGAGACATCTTCTTGATGGACAACTGGATATAATGTGCCCACTTCTCAAACAGTTAAGGCACGCATCAATTCTCTTTACAAGCGATACTCTGTTGGATGGCGATAACTGAATGAACTTAGGACATGCGAATAGTTGATGGTTGCTGCTACATGATGGGCACCCTGTCTTGATCGATGTAGTCAGAGCCCTTTGGGTGTGTACCCTTTTACCTTCTGTTCTATTTGTGTTTCCCATTGCTTCCAAGGATTGGAAGCGGTTTTCTAGGAACTGAAGAAACTCCTTTAATGATTGAAGTGACCTGGGTTTACTTAAAGATTGCTCCCACAATGTATGTGTTACTTTATCCAACTTTTTCATTAGAATGTGGAGTAAAAGCGGATCCCAGTTCTCTATGTTGATACATAAGTTTCTAAAGGCGAGCAGGCATTCCTGAGTGGTGTCGTGAATTTGTTTTTATAGCAGATGCACTCTCTGTTGTGGCCGTTGATTTCGAAAGTATTTTATTTAGTAGCGCAGTGACGAGCAATCTGGGGTTCTCATATCTATCATTTATGAGCTTCCATGCGATGGCGTAGTTTGCTTCAGTTATGGTTAAATGTTGGACCAATTTTTCAGCAGCTTCACCTATTAAAATGCTCTTCAGATACCACATTTTCTGGCATGACGGCAGCGGTTGGTTGTGTATCAGTTCGGAGAATAAATCGCAGAATTGCCGCCATTTGAGATAGTCACCATCAAATTTTGGTAGTTCTACTTTTGGGAACTTCATACTGAATTTTGGACTGAGTTCTGCTGCTAATTAATTTGTATTGGCCTCTGGCTTACGTTGGCTGTGACTTAAGCCTTCATATAAGTTTACCAATTTTTCATGTGTTAGCTCTTCCAACTCGAAGTATTCTCTCATGGTATCTGATAGGTACGAGTCATCCAAATCTTCAAGTATCTTGCTGTGAAAGTGTTGAACCTTCTCCCAGTGATGCTAGATAACAAATCGGGTAATAGTAAAAAACTTCGCAAATCACGTCGGGGTCACCAAAAATGATCAGAACTCTTTTGTTCTGATGGACGAATCAGTCAAGGTACATCAACCTTGGCTGGTACGACGATGGTATAAACGGTTCTGTGTACCGCTATACCCTAGATTTAGGTATATTGCACCAACGTGCCCTTTTGCACACCTTCGCATTCTTGAGGAAATTTCTCGTGAGAAATTAAATGTGCAACACGAATTTTATTTTTGCAGATAATTTTGTACGTTAGCGAATTTTAAGTCATGGTAATTTTCCATGTTTGTTGTAAATAAACAAATATATTTGAGTAAAATTTTTTAGTTTTACATTTTTTGAAGAAATTGGAATTTGTATTGTGCTAAATTTAATTTTAAGTGTTGAATTATTGCCATATCGTGCATTTAAAGTTTCCTTTCATTAAATTCAAAACATTTTTTGGTGGTTCCATCCAGGAATTCATTGGCCCATTCATTTGCTCATCCAATTAATTTATTTTGTTCATTACACTAAACATCGCATTTTGGGTACAAAAGATAATTCACAATAGTTTCACACTGTAACGAGGTGAATCTAGTACCTTTTCAAGTCACTTGCATTTATCAAGTCAAATTCTACCAATTTTCTGCAAGTAGTCATTCTTAGTACAATTTGTGTAAGTTTCAAGTCAGTTTCTAAATTTTAACGAAACTTAATTTTAAAGTTAGCAGAAGTAACTTACATTTAGTTACACTTTAGTTAAAAGTTCAAATTAAGTATACTCAAATATATTATTACAAATTTGACAATGACAGAATTAAAAACGATATTAAATAAGGAACAGGCATTGAGAAGTCGTCTGCAAAAAACGATCGAGAATGGATTACTCGAAACACACTCAAAGGGCTATTTCGAAGCAAAGCTTTCCGAAATCAGACGAGTGTGGATGGAATATGAACAGATTGATCAGGTGATCAATGAATACGTTATTGAAAACCCTCCAAAAACCGCGCCGAAATACATCCTTGATGAAACCTTTATTAAGCTAGAAACAGATTACTGTATATATATAGGTGGACTGTATGATGCAATCCATCCTACAACAGAATTGACAGATTCCACATTGTTGTTAGCACAGCAAACACGTGTGGAACAACAACAACAACAGAATGTTCTCCCAAAAATTACTTTATTATCTACCCGCATGGAACAAATTAAGGACGAGGTATGAAAATAAAAAGATCTTAGTGAATCATCAATTGAAGCTATTAACAAATCAAACCAAAATTGAGTACAGACACAGCTGCTGGTTTAAAACCTCTAATTGATACTACAGAAGAGTGCATGCAGCAATTAAGGAGCCTTCAAGTGGACACATCAAAATGGGATGTGCTACTTGTATATCTAATAGTACAAAAACTCTCTTATATAATATTAAGGTTATGGGAAGAACATCAGGGAGCATCCTAAATATCAAGAGTTCAACTCTTTTTTAGTCACTCGATTGAAAGTACTATAGGCAGTTTCAGACACATTGGTGCCCAAACCAAGTCAAGCCAAAGGTATCAACAAACCAACTACAACCAAGGCATGTCATGTAGTTAACTCCACAAAATGTTCTGCATGTAATGGAGATCATTTCTTACAAAAATGTAACAAATTCTTAAGAATGGATGTACAAAGCAGAAAGAACTTCGTTGCTACAAACAAACATTGCTACAATTGTCTTTCTAAAAAGCATTCAGTCACAGAATGTTCAAGCAGGTATAGGTGTCTCAAATGCAAGAAAAGGCATCATACCACACTGCACGAGGATGTAAAAGCAAACAATTGGCATCCCAGGAATGTAGAGGTAATCAATCTACACAACAACACTGATAATGAAGCCAGGCAAACATGACCAGTAATTAGTACTAATACTGAGTCATCACAAGTGACTCAAACCTATATGAATAGGGAGAGATCATATTATCAACAGCTTTAGTTAAGGTTAAGCTCCATCAGGAAAATCACAAACACTTCGATGCCTTATCGACTCAGGGTCCGAGTGCTCATTTATTACTCAGGCTGCATGCCATAAATTACAAGCCAACTGGAAATCTACAGCGGTAATTGTAACAGTACTAAATAAAAGTTCAATGAGCAACCTGTATAAACAAACCAAACTATGGTTACAATCCTGTGGTCCAAACAAGGCAAAAATCGAGGAAACGTTTTTAGTGATTAACAACATAACAGATAATTTGCCAACCAAATCAATTGCCATGGGAAATTATCAACATCTATATTAACTACAATTAGCAGATCCCACCTATTGAAAACCTGGCAGAATAGACGCTCTACTAGGTGCCAAGCTATACGCTAAAATTATACAGGAAGGAGAGGAGTTGTACAAGGCACAGACACTAGTCCAACAGCAATTAAGGACAATTTTCGGATGGATACTACTCGGGACTGCAGAGAAGATAACGAATGAAAACCATTTTAAAGCATTCATGGCTACGACTAATGAGCTAGACAAACAGCTCAGACAATTCTGGGAAACAGAGGAAGTTTCCACAAATCGTATCCTAACAAAGGACGAACAACTATGTCAAACACATATATGAAAGCGCATGCATTAAGGCACTTTCACATCAAAACCAAGAATCAAAAAAATGTAAACCGAAAAACTCAATTTATTCAACTTTAAAACAAGATTTTGGCTCCAATGATTAATAAAATCATGGGAAATAGGATATAAACTAATAATTTTACTAATAAAATAGTGTATTTATCTTAATATTTTTAAGAAAACACAACTTTTATGATTTATCGGACGAATTTTTCCGCCGAAAATGTTTTTCGGCCGATAAAAATAAAAGGTTGTGTTTTCTTAAAAATCTGAAATAAATATGACTATTTTGCTCAGTAAAATTCTTAGTTTATCCTGATTTTATTAATCATTGGAACAAAAATCTTGTTTTAAAGTGGAATACATTGAATTTCTTGGTTTACATTTTTCTGTTCTTGTTTTTGATGTGAAAGAGCCTTTAGGTTAGCCATAGGAAGGTATCAAGTGAAACTACCTTTCACAGGTAACACCATACGAATTTTAGGTAACTGACAGCAGGCAGTCAGGCGTTTTGAGAGCCTACAAAGGCAATTCCCAAAAAAGTCTGAATTTAAATCTGATTATGAAAAATGTCTAGATGAATACATTGAATTAAATCATATGGAGGAAGCAGATTTACCACAGGACCAAGAGCAGCATTATTACATTCCACATCATGCTGTGTTTAAAGATAGCACCACAACTAAATTACGCGTTGTATGTGATGCCTCTGCAAAAACCACGAATGCAATGTCGCTTAACAATTTTCTGCTAAATGGACCAACCCTTCAACCTACGTTGTTTAAAACACTACTAAATTGGACAAAATACAAAATTGTAATGAATGCAGATATTGAGAAAATGTATCACATGATTCAAGTACATCCGGGTCATCAAGAGTATCAATGAATTGAATGGCGGCACCCAAAAACATGCTAACAGATTACAAATTGAAAACAGTGACCTTTGGTACCACGTCTGCTCCATACTTAGCTATCAGGGCAGTCCAACAACTAGCTGAAAATGAACGTCACAAGTGGCCTCTTACAGCAGAAGCAGTATATCAAAATTTCCACGTGGATGATTTGTTAGCTGGAGCTGATAACTTGAATCATGCAAAGATGGTACAACATGAACTCATTCAAATGTTGAATGTCAATCTACGCAAATGGTCCAGCAATGACAATAGGCTGCTACACGATATTCCTCCAGAACACAAAGAGCCAAAAAACTCATTTACAATTTCAGAGACTGAGTCAATAAAAACGCTAGGAATTACATGGCATCCTACGCATGATTACTTCACATTTAGAATTAAACCTCTGTGTGAACCTGCAATTCTAACGAAACGAAGTATTTCGTCAGGAATTGCATCGTTAAACGATCCACTAGGCTGGTTGGCTCCGGTTGTGGTAGAAGCCAAAATCTTAATACAGAATTTATGGATAACAGGCTCATCATGGGATGACCTTGTGTCAGAAACAATTAGTCAACAATGGAGAACCTTTGTAGCCAATTTACAAACACTTGAACAATTTCGCATCCCAAGATGGGTACATTATACTAAAGGAGCACAATTGTCATGCAATGGATTAAAGAGCATCCCTCCAAATGGGAAATTTATGTCGCCAATAGAGTAGTAGAGATCCAAGACTCATTGAAATACAATCATTGGCGACATATCTCATCAAATCAAAATCCAGCAGATATAGCGTCACGATGCATTTCATCTACGCTCTTAGTAGATTACAAATTATGGTGGCATGGCCCAACATGGCTCACACAAGTGCAAGAAAAATGGCCAAAGCACAATCCAATTACATAGGCAACAATACCCGAGCAAAAACCTCCGTTAAGAACTAGTCTATTAGTAAATATAGAAGACCACATCCTGCTAAGATACTCATCATTCACACGTTTAGTACGTGTCTTAGCAACAATGCAACGATTTTGCTACAATTGTAAGAATCCCAAAACCTAAAGGGTTCAGTTTCTCAGTAGCAATGAATGTTAGCAAGCCGAAAAAACCATATTTAAGTTGATTAAATTGACAGCATTCCCAGAGGAATATGAAAACTTATTACAGAAAAAACCATTATCTAAGGGCAGCAAACTCCTCAGGCTAAATCCAATGCTGGATAATGACGGATTAATGAGAGTCGGAGGTCGAGTAGATAATGGGTTGTTACCATATAGCAGGAAATATCCAATATTATTGCCACGAGATCATCATGTAACATTAATCTTAATCGACAAACTACACGCAGAAATGTTGCATGGAAGTACAGCTGTGGTTCTTAACGCTAGTCGAAATTCAGTTTGGATTCTAGACGGAAGACGCTGCATTTCAACTAGATTACATAAGTGCGTCAAATGCTTCAGACAACGACAGGCAACGACGTCATAGCTAGTGGGTAATCTGCCAGCAGCGAGAGTTAACATTGCTAGACCATTCTCCAAAGTTGGAATTGACTATGCGGGACCGATCACAATTAAGGCATCAAACTAAAGAAATACAAAATTACAAAAGGCATACTTTTGTCTGTTTATTTGCATGGTAACCAAAGCAATACACTTGGAATTAGTTTCCAGGTTGACATCCGAACCCTTCATTGCTGCATTAAAAAGATTCATAAGTAGAAGAAGCTTATGCGATGACATCTATTCAGACTGTGGCACCAATTTTATAAAATTCGTACAGTATCATTTCCTTAATCAGTTGAAAGTGATTACGTGAACATTAAATAACAGAAAAATGACTTGCGTTCACATTAAATTTCTTCGATTCTAATATAGCTTACGTTGACATTAAATTTACTTTTTACAACTAAATGCAAGAAAATTGACCTATATTAATTCGCTATGCAAAATGAAACGGGTATTGAGTAATGAACTTAATTATTATGAATTTTTGTTTACGTAGAGCTCACTAGGGTTCAACATGCTCCCCCCGTTGAATGATTATTTCAACTATGATGCTGGTTTTGTCCGAAGCTTGAATTAATGCAATGATATTGACTTGGGTGTGGGTATTGGTGCGCTTCTTTTCTTGCGTGCGCACCATCGATGGGCTTGATGTTTCCGTGTACGATATCCTAGAATAACGAAGATGAGTAATAATCCTTAGTATCCAATGAAGATCTGATGAGCATCATAGGGGTGTAAAGGCAGATGTTATTCATTCTTCAATTTCTGTATTCGCTTTTGAATCCCTTGAATGTCCGTGGCTATGTCCTTATGGGATGATGCTTGATAAATTATTTTAACAAGTTTGGACGAATTCAGGAGTTCGATAAAGTTTCTTGATAATACAAAAGATGTCATCATGGTACTAGGGTAGATGTTATGGGCTTGTATAGTAAAAAATCCTTCCTAGATAGCGCAGTCGTTGGCCAATTTCAAAATTCCTGAACTTTCTAGTGCTTGGGGAGAAACCAAAAAGTTCCCCACACGATATTAACTATAGTTGGTTTCTTCATGATATAGATCATATGATTTGAATTTAATAGTTGAATCCATTGTGGTGAATTCGTGAACTTCATGAATTGGGAAGATGCTGATGATGATGAGTAGCTAAAGTAACTGAGTTCACAATAACTTACATTGGAGACTTTACGATGAAGGGGATGATGTTGTTTGCACATGTGAGTCGCCAATAATGTACCATGATGACATTTCTTGCTCTGACAGGGGGTAATATTGGTCCCGACGCAAGTTGATTATGAGATAGTCAGATGGCGGTTTATTGTGATGAATGTTTCATTTGTGGGGACGTCTTATTGTCATCGGTATAAGCCTCCGTTCAGCTTAATGACAAGATAGAGACCCCACTTGTTACTTGAAGTTGTTGATGGAGATGTGGTATTGTATGGCAGAATGCAGACCTTACTCTGGTGTAGGATACAGATCCTACAGAATTGATTTATTGTAAGACACAGACCCTGCTGAGCTGCTGAGGTTGTAGCCGTGCTCTTTGCTGTTATGTGAGAATCCTCGTTGCAGTCTCTATTTCTTATTAGGCTTCGGTATGAAACCCTGATTGAAGCTTCTAATAGAGATTCATTTCCCGACTCTTCTTTATGGCACATCTATTTAAACGTTCGATTGCCTGTAGTGAAGACCTCTTAGATGGAGCTATCCCTTGGGGTCCAATGAGTTTCACTTGACGGTGTCTTCAGAGCTGCGGTAGAAAATGGTAAAATTAGACCGACAATATTAAAGCAATAATAAGCAGGAGTCGAGTCGAATGAAGTTAAACACTACTTTTAAATATTTGCATTTATTTACTTCTCTTGTAGACAAATTACAATGAGTTCTAGAACCGAGTCACAACAATATTTTTAACAGTTTTTTTAAATATTAACACTCTTAGTATGGCGATCTAAAACTGAATGACTTTGAAAAAATTAAAACAAAACATTTTTCCTTACAAGACTACTACGTATGATTAAAACAACACGCAAAGTAGTCGATCAACTGGTTCCACAAACCTACAAATGTTGTTGCGATAGTTTCCCGAAGAGCCAGTCGCGAGCAAACTTGAAGCGCGTCGGCGTCGCATTACAGACAAGCGTCAAAGCGGGGCCGACGTCGCCACTACACTCTCCCACCAGCAAAACCAAAAGCTTAGTCTGTGAAGAAACGTTTAGGTGGTTTTGTGATTCGTCCAGTGCGAGTGATTTGCGGGGAAAGCTGCATGTTTCCGTCAGGGAGAAATCTAACACGTCGTTGACGTTTCTGCTGATGATCCGAAGGTGGAATACGGCTGACCGTGGAATCTATGGTGGTCGTATGTGTTTCCGAATCTCTGGGTGTTTCCTGAGAAAATCCGTCTTGTTGAGTAGTGCCAGTCGTAACAGGAGAATCTTCATTCGCTGGAGGGATGCGCCGTTCACAGGTATTAGTTTGAAGAGGTAGTGTGGTGTCTTTATTGGTGTGTTTGTCCGTTTCGATGGTTTCTCGGAAGCAAGGTTTTAGACGGTTGAGGGAGACATTAACTTCCTTGCCCTTTACTTCCAATGTAAAATACGCTTTATCGCGCTTAATTCTTTTAAAAGGACGTTCATATGGTGGCTGATGGGAAGCTTTAATCGCATCCGTCCGGGTGAAAACATGGGAACAGGAACTGAGATGTTTGAATTTAAAAGGAAAATGTCGTGAATGGTCTGAAGCGGGGACTGGCCTGTCGGAAAAAAGATTTGGTAGGGTTACTATGAATTCGTTTGAAGGCCACGACTGTGACCTTTGTAAAAAATCACTGGGTAGTCGTAAACTTTCCCCGAAGACCAATTCTGCTGGTGTAGCAAGAAACTCTTCTCTGAAGACCGTCCTTAGACCCAACAGCACCATAGGTAGAATTTTGGACCAAGACTTTTCCCTGTAACTCATTATTGAAGCTTTTAGCGTTCTATGCCATCGTTCGAGGAAACCATTTGATTGAGGGCGATATGCTGTGGTGCGAATTCGCTTGAAACCCAAAAAGGTGGCAAGCTCAGCAAATAGTGCTGATTCGAACTGAGCTCCCTGATCGGTTACTATGCTTTTGGGTACGCCAAAACGTTCTATCCATTTATCGCATAACCCTGCCGCTACCGTTTCCGCGGTTATATCCACTAGCGGCACTGCTTCAGGCCAACGTGTGAATCTGTCAATGGCTGTGAGGCAGTTTCTGAAACCTTGCGACGGTGGAAGTCGATATGAATGTCTTGGAAGCGTCCGGAGGAAAATGGAAATGTCCCTAGAGAGTTTTTAACATATCGAGAAACCTTACATTGCTGACACTCTAAACACGAGCGAGCCCAAGAGTTAACGTCTTTATTCATCGAATTCCAAAAGAATTTCGATGTGACCATTTTGTTGGTAGCACAAATAATTGGATGGGCTAAAATGTGCACTGATTTAAAAATGAGGAACCTAAAGCCTTTAGGAATGAAAGGTCTTGCCCTATCGGAAGAGACTTCACAGTAAACTTGTTTGTTGGTGCCAAAAATTGGAAATTGCTCAAACTTAAACTGCGATTTTTTTAGTAGATCCTGGAATTTGGGATCTTCTGTCTGTGTGTCGGCAATAGCCCCGAAGTCTATTAGGCTGGGCAGATGGATCTCTTCCAATCTGGAAAGCACATCTGCTACAATATTATTTTTTCCGGAGACGTGTCTTAAATCTGTGGTGAATTGCCCCACGTAATCTAGATGCCTCAATTGTCTGGGGGATGCCTTTTCGGGATTTTGCTGGAAGGCGAAAATCAGCGGCTTGTGGTCCGTGAAAAGGATGAAGGGACGGCCCTCTAAGAGAAACCTAAAATGTTTGACGCCCTTATAGGCAGCTAAAAGTTCACGATCATATGTGCTATATTTTCGCTGCGCGTTATTCAGTTTTACCGAAAAGAAACCCAAAGGTTGCCATATGTCATCAATCTTCTGTTGAACGTTAGCACCAATGGCGGTATCGGAAGAATCCACCCATAAAGCTACCTCGGCGGAAGAACTGGGGAAAGCCAGGAGAGTAACCTCAGACAGCTGCTTTTTAACAGACTCGAAAGCCCTATTAGCCTCTTCTGTCCAAACGATTTTCCGGCTGCCTTCTTTCTTTGGCCCTTTTAGATAACTGTTTAATACTGCCTGATTTTGCGCGGCGTTCGGTAGAAAGCGTCGGTAGTAATTGATCATACCTAAGAAGCGACGTAGGTCTTTCACCGTCACTGGCAGCTGGCATTTGGCGATTGCTTCCACCCGATCTGGAGGCGGTTTAATGCCTTTCGCCGAAATTAAGTGACCTAAAAAGGTCACCTCTGGTGACAGAAATTTGCATTTAGTAACATTGATTATCAAACCGAATTCTTTAAGTCGTGCAAAAACAAATTCTAAATGCTTGAGATGTTCGCTTTCGGATTTTGATGCAATTAACATGTCGTCTAAATAGACGAAGCAAAATGAATATTGTTGTAAAATAGAATTTATGAACCTCTGGAAAGTCTGTGCGGCATTACACAGACCGAAAGTCATCCGGGTGAATTCAAAAAGTCCGAACGGTGTGCATATCGCCGTTTTCGGAATATCTTCAGGCTCAATTGGTATCTGATGGTAAGCTTTAGTTAGATCTAACGTGGAGAAAAATTTACAGCCTTCCAAGTTGTATGAGAAATCGTGAATCAAAGGGATAGCGTATCGGTCAGGAGTTGTACAAGCGTTAAGACGTCTGTAATCGCCGCACGGTCTCCACTCACCATTCTTCTTTTTAACTAAGTGAAGGGGCGAGGACCAACAGCTTTTCAATGGCCGACAAATTCCTTCTCGTAAAAGGAAACCGAACTCCTTCTTTGCCGCAGTTAGTTTATCAGGCGGAAGACGCCGAACTTTTGCTGCGGCTAGAGGACCCCTGGTAAGAATGTGGTGAGTGACCGTGTGTTTAACTGGGTTGTTAAAGATTGTTTCCAATGTAATTTCTCTGAAATGACGCAAGAAAATTTGAATTTTGGGGTCGATCGTCGAATCAATGCTGATGGACATAGCTGAGGATGGACAAATAACTCGCCTTCCTGTTGTTTTTAGGGAAGTTAGCGGATCAATTAACAATCTCTTTTTCATATCCGCGAGTAGTCCAAAGTGACCCAGGAAGTCTGCACCCAGTATGGGTCTCGGGACGTCAGCAATTATGAACTGCCAGGAAAAAACACGACGTAGGTTTAGATTTTATGTTAAACGTTTCTGACCGAACATGCTAATGGACGAACAATTTGCTGCTTGTAGACAAAGGGATGACTTCATGCGTCTGTCCGCTGGACACGCTGGAACGACTGACACATCTGCACCTGTGTCCACTAGAAAACTCTTTCTGGAATTTCGTTCAAAGATATAAAGACGAATATTCGTTCCGCCGCTTCCACCCATCGTCAAAGGCGGAGGGCAAATTAATTTAAAGATTTGTCTGAATTATATTTGTTTAACATAATTATTAGAACTTACAAATTTGAATGGAGGAATACATTTTTGTGCTTTGGACTGGAATTTTCTGTGGTACCAGCATAAATCTCTGGCGTTGCTATAATCGGAACCGCGTGAAGCAGATCTATACCTACTCCTACTTCGCGGTGGGCTTCTTCGAGAATCTGAACTACGACGATTCGCACCCTGCTCGACTAACTTTTCCAGTTTACTGACCCTGACGGTTAGTTGGTTGAGCGACTGAGCCAGGGCCTCTGGAGAAACGTTGGCTGCAACTGAGAAGACTTCTGTGCCTGGGTTGACTTCTGCAATTGTGTCCGCGCAGGTATCCAGCACCTCTAATGGTCCTGGATTACATGCCAAAATTGCTTGCATATTTACGGGTATTCGCTGCAACCACAATGACTTTAAAACTTCTTCACTTAATTTTCCTCTGCTGAGATTGCCCATTTCTCTGAGTAATTGGGAGGGCTGTGAGTCGCCTAAGACCATCTCGGTTAGCACTTGCTTCAAGTTCCTATTTTCGCTTCCGGACAACCTGCCAGTCAAAGTCTCTCTCAACTTCGAAAATTTGTTCAGAATCGGCGGATCTTTTATGACATCACTGACCACCCGTATCACACCTTCGACCAGAGCGCTGACCACGTGGTTAAATTTCGTTTTATCTTGTGTGATTCCCGCTAAGTCAAATTATGACTCTAACTGGAGGAACCACAATTCCGGACAGCTCTTCCAGAAAGGAGCTGGTTTAACTGAAACCGCGTTCGAACTACTTGGTGGATGACTGTCGAACGACGTCGACCGCGCCGAGCTTTCGGCCGGTGTATCCAAAGTAGGGTCCACAGACTCATTTAAAATGTCACATGACTCCGACTCACGACGGGCCATCCCGAAACACAGGCCTTTTAATCGAAAGGAAAGAAAATATGGAGTAACCGTAATATAAAACAGCTACTTTGAGAGTTGTGGTGGGTTCACACTATTCAGTTAATCTAAATGAAACAATAGGTCAACTACACAAATACTGTATGTATATAAAAAGTGATGCATATAAAAAAAATAAATGTAAATGTATATATATAAAAAAATCAACAAGAGTAAGGAACAGTAAAAAAAAATAACAGTGTAAAATGTGATAATGATTGAAAATTTAAAGAAGAACAACAAATCAATTTTATATTTCTGACTAGAATCTTAATCTTCCTGCCTTACTGTTGGCAGATTGAGTTCTGGCTCCTTACTTCAGGCGGTTTGTCGGGGTCACCAATTGTGGGGACGTCTTAGTGTCATCGGTATAAGCCTCCGTTCAGCTTAATGACAAGATAGAGACCCCACTTGCTACTTGAAGTTGTTGATGGAGTTGTGGTATTGTATGGCAGGATGCAGACCCTATTCTGGTGTAGGATACAGATCATACAGAATTGATTTATTGTAAGACACAGACCCTGAGCTGCTGAGGTTGTAGGCGTGTTCTTTGCTGTTGTGTGAGAATCCTCGTTGCAGTCTCTATTACTTTTTAGGCTTCGGTATGAAACCCTGATTGGAGCTTCTAATAGAGATTCATTTCCCGACTCTTCTTTATGGCACATCTATTTAAACGTTCGATTGCCTGTAGTGAAGACCTCTTAGATGGAGCCATCCCTTGGGGTCCAATGAGTTTCACTTGACGGTGTCTTCAGAGCTGCGGTAGAAAATGGTAAGATTAGACCGACAATATTAAAGCAATAATAAGCAGGAGTCGAGTCGGATGAAGTTAAACACTACTTTTAAATATTTTTATTTATTTCCTTCTCTTGTAGAAAAATTACAATGAGATCTAGAACCGAGTCACAACAATACTTTTAACAGTTTTTTTTAAATATTAACACTCTTAGTATGGCGATCTAAAACTGAATGACTTTGAAAAAATTAAAACAAAACATTTTTCCTTACAAGACTACTACGTATGATTAAAAATTACCTCGCCCACAACACGCAAAGTAGTCGCTCAACTGGTTCCACTAACCTACAAATGTTATTGCGATAGTTTCCCGAATTGCCAGTCGCGAGCAAACTTGGGGCGCGTCGGCGTCGCATTACAGACAAGCGACAAAGCGGGGCCGACGTCGCCACACATTAACTAAAATCGACACAGGAACTACTCGTAGCATTTCGAATTGCTCATGTTGTAGAAAACGACCAAGTTCCACTTATTGGAGACGGGATGCGTAGAACCCATTCCTTTAAAATATATTAGCGGTTGCAATTGGAAGGGACTTACTTCCACGTATGGATTGCTGAAGACTTTCATTATCAAGCAGCTTAGAAATAGTACACTTGAAAGGCAGCTTGTGTAGCGGCATTTTTCCGAAGTAGACGGGCCCGCCCTCTGGAAGTTGGTTGTTTTTCGTTAACTGTGTCACTGTTTTGATTATGATTTGTTTCATGTTTGGTATCTTGTTCCTTTCTTAATGCAGCGGTAGTTCCCCCTTGCGAATTCATTTCTTCTTCGGCTGGAACACTCACTGATTCTTGATCTTGAGCTATTGGCAATGCGGCAAGTTTGTGTCTTAGTCTCCTCAGTATACCAGCTGTAGTCTTGACGTTCGTCAATTAATCCATCCCTTCCTTTGCTGGTTTGAATGATCTTTGCACGGGAAAGTTATCTTTCTTGATTAAGACCATCATTCCGGTCTGAGCATTGTCACATCGTTGGATCCATTTATATAGCGATGCTGTAATTCGTTTAAATTTTGCTTGGAACATCGGTCCCAAAATTGATATTAAGTGATACACCAATTTCCAACCTTGAAGCAAGCTGCTCTGTACTGACTGAGCCTGTGGGTCTACAGTGCCAGTCAATGGTTCTCCGATCAAAAAGTGTCCAGGAGTGAGAGCAGTAAGATCGTTCAGGTGAGTTTATAGTGGAGTTAGTGGCTTGGCATTTTATATTATATATTAATTTTAATTATTATTTTCTCTGAAGAAACCTATGCTATGTAGTCTACACAGCTGTATATACACAGCATAGAAAGATGCGCCTGTCAATTCATCATTTAAATGAACATAATATGCAGAGCTGTATAAACATTTGTACAGCATGCATAATAATAAAGCACAACGCTTACTAACTTGAGTAAGCACAACATTGCACGCACATATATTATTGTGCAAGTGCCGTATCATGCTTGTAAATATGAAATATGAGCCATGAACATAAAAAATAAAAAGAAAAAGAAATCAAAACAATAAGATTCGCAAATAATTCCGATCAATTAATAGTTCAAGAAGCAATTAAAAGAATCAGAAAAATTCTTGTAACATAGCAGTAAGTCAAGAGACGCAAAATATTTTTGAGTAACAAAAATATGTGTCACTTTAAACAATTAAGTTTATTATTGTGAAACGTCATTCGATTAGTAGGAAATTTCCATTTCTTGCTTATGCAATGACTTTGAATAAGAAACAAAGCATTGTATTAATATATATAAGGCGAAGAATAAAAGAATAAATCAGATTGGATTCACACGTCTACCGTTGTATTTCAATTCTCAATAATTCGGCTCTTTAGCCTATACTGATCATAAAGCGGCATTTCAGCCTGATCACCCCGTTCCAGCAATGGCAATAAAGCGGGACATAGCCTTGCCTTGCTTACTAAAGCTCTCGGACAATAAAGCGGCAAATTAAGCATAGTCTACAGCCAAGCAGATACACCTTCTTCTCTCTGAAGAAGAATTTAATAAAGAAAGATCAACATTAAACAAACCAACATTACACTTCGCTGAAGCAAGGGCTTAGCAGATTTCACAGCCGCCTCCCATAGTTCACCAAAATGCGGTGCTCTTGGGGGTATAAAATGAAAGTCAACACCTTTCATGCTGCAAAATGTAGAGATTTTATGGTGTGAATCATCTGAGCAAATTACATCTTTCAGTTCTGTCAATTGGTTTCTTGTACCCACAAAATTTGTGGCGTTACCACAGTACAAATTCCTGCACTTGCGTCGTCTACTTATGAACTCTTTCAGGGCGCCAATGAATCCATCTGTAGTTAGATCGTTTACCACTTCTAAGTGTGTTGCCTTAATAGCAAAACAGCAGAAGGCTGCAATATACGATTTGTGAGGCCGTTTGCCTCTAACCTTAAGGTGTGTCCAGAAAGGTCCGGAGTTGGTGATTGGTTTCGCTAGTTGCACTCTATGTGGTGGAAAACTTCCAATAAATTGGAACAGTATCTTTGGTTTCGATCTAGCACAACGAACGCAGTTTTGCACAAAGGATCATGACGTTGTCTTTCCCTTTATCGTTGACGGGTTTTTGAAAGCAGCGTTTGAGCACCAACACAAATATTTGTAATTTGGAGCTGGGCCATAATATAATATATTATATAATGGTAAGTTGGATGCCTCCAGACTGGACTGGACTGACGCTGCTCAGAGAGCTTTTGTTATTGGCATGATGGATCCATCGTAATTGAGTCAAGTTTTCGTTGAATCCCTGGGACTCTGTTTCCTTGCTAATGGCTGCCAGCACCTCGTCTAGCTCTGCCACAGTTAACTCAATCTTCCTTTATACTTGAACGCTGACGAATATTTGCAATAAATCTCAGCACATAGAGAACGACTCTTTGTAATTGTTTGAATGAGTTATGATGGCTGGTTATGTAGCCGAAATGTGTTGGTTCTTTGGTAGCTGCTAGGAATGTTTTTGGTTGTTTTTTCTCCAATTCAATATCAGATATTGTGCTTTTTGTGGGCCATATGCCTTCTGAGCCTTGTAAAATATTGGTCCGTGGAACCATAAGTTGCAATTTGATAATCTCTTAGGCGAAGTTCCCTGAGAGACAAGATCGGCAGGGCTCTCCTTTGATGGGACGTGCCTCCAGTGATTAATGGCTGTTAACAATAGCTGCCGCACGATTTGCCACAAATATATGATATGACAAATATTCGGATCTCAGCCATGCAAGAACAATTTCGGAATCTGTCCAAAAAAAGGATGGTCGATCATTTCATTTTAAGTCTGTTGTAAGTAGAATTAATTTCGATTGACAAAGCTGTATCCCAATCGAGTGTTATTCTCCAATTAGTGAAGGAAGATTTTTGTGGTTACTATAACGGGACTCATTACTTCGAGTGGATCGAATATATATATGCTGTATCTGATAGGACTGTTCTTTTAGTCACCTTATTTCCTTCTGGCCATACAGTTTTGATACGAAATTGATTTACCTCTGGTAACTACATTAATTCTAAGGTTTTTATTTGTACCCCTTCTTCATAATAAAACTCTAGCTGATGACCAACATCGTCTCTATGGACGTTTTGAAGTAGTTTGGTGTTGTTAGTACACCCTTTTGATCATTACGTCATCTACATAGAAGTCTCGTTTAAGTATCATAGACCCAAGTAGAAATTAGTCAGCTCTTTGCACTGATAGCCCTTGTAGGCATTTAATCGCCAAATATGGTGCTGAAGTGGTTCGGTAAGTAACCGTCTTAAGTTGATACGATTTAATTGCTTCATTAGGATTGTCTCTCCATAGAATCCTTTGGTATCTTCTGTCATTCTCGTGAATTAAAACGTGACAATTCATTTTTCCTATCTCGGCCGTAAAGGCGAATCGTGGCATTTGAAACCTCAGTAGTATAGAAAAAAATCATCTTGGAACCACGGCCAGTATATAATAGCTTATTCAAGGCGATATTAGATTAGTTTTTGGTTGAACCATCAAACACTACTCTAGGCTTGGTTGTAGTGCTGTCGGGTTTTATCACTTACTAATGTGGTAAATAATATTAAGGGTTGGTAATGTTGTCTGGATTGACTTCTTTCATATGTCCAAGTTGTAGGTATTCCTTGAAAAAAGCCACGTATTGCTCCTTAATTTGTGAATTTTCACTGAGTTTGCGCTCCAAAGAGAGAAATCGCCCTAGAGAGATGTCCTTGGATTCACCTAATTTACTTGGGTTGTGTAAAGAAGGTAGTTTTATCACAAAGCGGCCTGACGAGTCCCGTTGTGTAGTCTGACTAAAATAAGGTTCACATTTAACTTCAGCGACAGTGAGACTTGGAGGATGTGTATCAGTTCCGTCGCGGAACACTAATTAACAAATTAATTTTTAATTAAAAAACACTCACAAATTAAATATCCCTCGATGATAATATTTTCCCACGGTGCCGCAGCAGCTAAAAAATAAACAAAATAAGGCATTCATAAAAATAATAAACAAATAAAAGACTCAGATCATTCACGATCTGAGACTTTAATTAAAACTATAACTTACGCTACATATTGCGGATTAAATTATCCCACGATGTCTCAACAATCCTAAGGGACCAAAAAATCTGAAAAAGGAAACAAATTATTAATAAATATATAAATAAATATTGAAAACATGTCAAACTTACCTCCATCTAACAGCTGCTATGAAACTTTTTGACATAATCAAAATGGCAGCTCATAGCATAGAGAAAAATATTCCGATTAGACTATGATGACGTCACTGGGTGTCTAAATATATAAAAATCTAACAAACGAGGCGAGCGTCAAAGCAATGCCACCGGCAGACACAATTTCTATTGTGTTTCTGCCTATAAATATCGAGCTACTGGAAGTAGCAAGCCACTCGCATTTGGAGCAGTCGCCAAGACAGATCGGCCGTGTTAAACCGAAATTAAGTCTTGTTTATCAAATCTAAGGGAGATATTTGAGCCCGATATACTAATCTTTATTTAATTATTTTATTTTTTCAGCTTTATTAGCAGGCAGAATATTTGAAGCCCAGCGTTTTTTCATATGAGCAGATCAAGTGAAGCTCTTATTACTACCCATTTTTAATAGAATTAAAACTAATCGATAATTCTACTTTTCAGGGTAAAAAGTCCAGCAACCAAGCATTGGATCGACTGAAAACGCCATTCCTTCTATTAATTTTTTTTGAATTATTATTTCATTTATTTTTTGATTTCTCGTTGGTTGAATTATTATTTCATGTACTTTTGAACTTTTGGTTGAATTATTATTTCATTTATTTTTTATTTTTCTTTGATTGAATTATTATTTGTATCATTTGGATTTTATTATTTCGTTTTAATTTGGATTGAGTAGCACTAAGGTCTAGGTTAAGAGAATAGTTGTGAAAATAAATTGAATTATTGACATACCAAAAGCAACAGTTTTTTCAGTCTTATCCTTCCAACCGGTACCTCCCCGAATTTTATGATTAAACCCATATTGGGATTTAACAGAATCAATGTCTTCCAACTTCCAAAATCATTAAATTTTATCGTCAAGGGTGAGGTGCACATGTTGCTTGAGGTTGTTTGGTGCCGTGGATACTTCCAGTGAAAACCCAACCAACAGTTTTGCAGAGTTGGTAGATCGTCTCCAAGTTTTATCTGCCCAATAGGCAGTAGTTGATAATAAAACTCAGCTCCGATCAAAAAATCAATTTGACTGGGGCAAATGAAACTTGGATCGGCTAGCTCGATGTTTTCCGAAATGGGATGGAGTCCTGATTCAGTGAGTATTTTTGTTGGTAAGAAGTTATTATTGGTAATATAAAGGCTTCTACTCTGGTTGAGAACTCGGTCCATCTTGATTGCAGTAATAAACTGACACGATATTTAGACTGCTGCTTGCCTTCACCGATGCCTTGGATGCTCATAGAATCTGGATGTTCCTTTTAAACCCAATTCTTTGACTAATCGTTCCGTTATAAAATATAATTGTGAACCAGAATTTAAAATTGCCCTGCATTCTACGTTATTGCCTAAGTTATTTCTTAACTTGATGATGACGGTGTTTAGCAGAACGTAGCATTTCTGATTCTGAGTTGCTTGTGCTGCTAGGTTTGTTGAATTAATACACGACATGTTATTATTGGTTGGTACAGATATGTCTGCAATGAATTTCTCATCGAATGCTTGTCGTGGTTGTAGTTGATCCTTTGGTGACAGTACCCTTCGAGGATTGTGAGATGATTTAGTGGATTCTTCAATATGAACTAGTGTATTATGCTGATTGCTGAGTGTCCGTCTCTCATGCAATTGATACATAAATGATTTCTTTTTAAGATTTGGTACCTTGTAGGTGGCAAATGTGACAGAAATTCTTTACATAGATATAGTGGATGTTCCTGCTTGCACACAACACATTGACTCCCATTAGTTTTTGGTCAATAAGAAAGAAGATGATTTTGAAAAATAACTGGTTGTTTCTTGATTTGCGTGACGCTTATCTCTTCCTAATGCGTCTAGAACTTGAAACCGGCTCTCTAAAAACATTAAGAATTTCTTAATTGTTATTATTATATTATTGTTAATTGCTCGTACAACATGTGTGAATTTTTGTCCAACTTCTTTATGAGTATGTGAATGAGCAATGGATCCCATAATTCAATGGAAATCTCCAGATTTTTTAATGCAAGAATGCATTCATCTGTGTAGTCGTGCCTTGATTTCTGCAGCCCCTTCGTTTTGAATGGTTGGTTGTGCCAGAAACTTATTTATTAATGCTGTCACCAATAGTCGCTTATTGCTATATCGATTTTTTATTATGTTCGGTGCCGTTTCATAATTTCCATCTGATATTGATAACTGGTGTATTAACGTTTTTGCTTCACCAGTTAAATTAGAAATCAGATAAAACTACTTTTGCGCGTTACTGATTGTCGTGTCCCTAAGCAACCAAATAAAAAAAATCGTAATTAACCGAAAAGAATAAAAAGTCTTGAATCCCTGTAAATATAAAACTCTTTTATTTACTTGAAAAACTGACCTAACTTAATAATTCTACAATCTAAACCGAACCGAAACTTGACTAAACTATGACCGATAACTGAATAAGTAACGGGCACTCGCCAAACCAGTCATTGCTCTTTTATGCTCCCATATTCGGAAGTAAGCTTCGCTCAACAACGCGGATTTGTAACGAAGCAACCTTGTCGCTTGTTCTACCGGTTTGCAGCACCTGACTTGGTTAGTATAGGTCCTTCCGTCCGCACAAGACTCGAAAACGCATACAAAATCTTCAATTCCATATCTTGCGTCAATATGCGAGTTTGCTATAAGATCTACATATACGGTTGAAAAAATTAGTCGAAAGACTGGAAGGCACGTTAGAATCTGAAGAGTCTTGAAGGTAAAACACTTCACATTCATTTGAAGAGATGCTGAAGTTACTGTTCGAAAAGACCTTCCTTATGGCACGACTTTTAACGTTTTTGTTTTCTATTCTTTAGTTTGGACTCTCTCATATTTCTTTTTCAATTTTACCTGTTTTTAATTCCTAAATTCTTTTCTTCTCAGACGTGTCAGTCATATACGACACATTTCTTCTTCTCTTCCCTTACGAATATTTTTTCGGATGTAGTCTGATCATAGCAAGGGTAACAATATGAAGATTGTTCACGTATGACTTGTAAGGGAATAAGTACATCTAGAGGCATACCATCATTGTTCGTGGTAATTGGAAATTTATTATTTTGGACAATTCAAATGGCAGTCAGTAACATGAGATGGTAAGAATTCATGATCATGAAAAATGTTAGCATAAATAAGGAATACCTATGCCGCTTACTTTAAATCGTTGCACTATATTTGACACGAAAGCTAAAATAAAAGTTTCCCAATTAAGCGGCTGACATCGTAAATGGTAACGGGTTGACAGACTAATCCTGGATTGACCATGAGTTCCTCCTTCGCAGTGTTATAGTATGTTTTGAAAGGAACAAATATTGCCCGATCAAGCGGTTGCTTTCATGGCTAGTACGTGAGAGTATGGTGACTGAAATCACACTATTTTCTTTTGTCATATCGATGAAAGAAACAAAGATGTGGTTTTCATTGTTTCCGAATATTATGATACGAGGAGATTCCTTCGAGGGTTTGAAATGTTGTAAGAACTGTTTGAAAAAATAAATAAATAATTCTTGATTTGACCGTCGATAAGGATTTGCTGCATCAGTTATATCTGCAGGAGACTGATTTTGCATAAATTCTTTAAATTTAATGCGCGGAAATAATAATACTAGTGGGATTAAACCACCACCAGCGTTAATTGTTCAATCATAGTTATAGCCCCAAACTCTGGAAACTACATACTAGGGGCTAGGATTTTTGGTGGAATGCACATAGTCAATATACTTGTTTCATCGGCGTTCCATATATTTACAGCATTTTTCTAATGCTGTTTTGGCAACACTAGCTCCATTAAAAGCGTTTGACCGTGACTTTGAAATACAGAGGCATGAAGATTTCATTCGACGGTGTTGTGCCACGAAAAATAATATCTGCAGGATTCGAAGTGGAAACTACGTATCGCCAAGTGCAACCTTCAGTTAATTCCTGTATTTGAGCTACCCGATTGGCAAAGAATACTGTCCAAGTTGAAGGTGGCAATGCTAACCAATTTAACATAATCGATGAATCTGTCCACAAATGAAACTTGCTTACTGACTTTAGTAGAAGCTTCCGAATACGATTCAGTAAAGTAGCAAGAAGATAGGATACACACAGTTCCAATTCTGGTAATGTCCGAGTTGTTAAGGGGGCTACCTTAGATTTTGCGCAACGCTTGACAGCGGCGTTGTTTTGAACATCTACTACACTCAGATAAATGCACCACCCGTAGCATCGCATCGACGCATCTCCAAAACCATGCACTTGAATGTCTATTGCTTTGTCATGAGATAAAACGAAACGAGGTATTCGGAGTTCATTCCCCGTTTGTAATTGTTGTCGAAAGAGTCCCATTCGGTATATAAATGTTGCGGTAAGGGCTCGACTCGACTTTACCTGTCGCAATGAGAGGATTAATGAGACCTAATGGATCAAAGAGTTTTGAGAGGTCACACCGAACGATGCGTTTAGTGATCCGTCGCGACATTGAGATTTCAGGAACAACCAAACGAAAGAAGTCTTCTGTCGGCTCCCAAATAAGGCCTAATGTTTTGATGAATTCCAAATCATTAATTCTCACCAAGCTCTCTCTTTGATCCTCAGGAATTCCGGTTAAGAATTCTTCGAGATTAGAATACTATTTTTTCAGCTCAAATTTTGCAGAGGTCAGAATATGATCAACTTCCAACTGAATTGGCTTGATGTCTTCCAACAAATTTACACCAGAAATTAGGTTATCTACATAGAAGTCTTTTTGATTATGTTTGATGATCGTGGATATATATCTTTGAATTGATCTGCTAAGTAGTTCAAACAGCGAGTAGCAAGGCAGGGTGCGGGTGAAGTTCGTAGTCGCCTCTAAGACTAAGAAATTGTTGTTTAGCTATGACCAGTGAACCACCAAGGGCATTGCTAGACTCGTTGAAAGCAATTTTTTTGTGAGGCGCCCGTCAGCGGCCTGACGCGTAGTTTCTAAGATTAATCTCTCGCACCTCAGTTGTTCTTCTGTATAGAATGCGTATTCACCCATGGCATCTTCAATGAGCCAAAACGCTTCAACTAGATTCACAGTGGCTCATTTTCTTCGGTCCATTGTGCTGATGCAAGAGAACAGACGTTCTTATAATCTGTAGAGAGGGAATTATTGCCTGACACAATCCAGCCCAATTGTGCCTTTTGTAATGTAGGTAGAGTATCACCTAATCGTATCTATCCAACTGAAAGAAGCTCAAAAAAGACCTCTGCTCCTATTAATCGATCTTCTGTGGCCGGTGGAAGTGTGGATCGGCTAACTGGATGTTAGCAGGTATGCTCCAGCTGCTGATGTCAATTTGTCTCTCTGGTTGTGTGTTCGTAATGGAAGGTAGAACCCATAAATGTAAGTTCCTTTGAAATTCGTTGATTCTTGATTTTATTACAGTGTTGGTTGTAAATCGAACTCGTGTATTCGAATCACCAATACCTCCAACATTGCCACTAAAACTACCTTTTTTGAGTTGAAGTTTTGCTGCCATGTTCTCGGTGATGAAGCTAACTTGCGAAGCAAGAACGGAATCTAGAGTTTCATCTTCGGAGCCGATAGATTTAAGTGCTGCAACATTTGTATTGATTTGATAAATTAAATTACGAAGATGATTAGCCGAAACTTTGGTGCCCTTTGGAAGATTGAATATCTTGGCAATAATTGACTCAAACATCAATGTTTTGACATGAACCTAGTTTCTAGACTTGTAATGGCCTTTTTATAATTTTCTGATGTGATTTCCATTTCACCAATAACACTTTTCGCTTTACCACTCAGACAAGATTGCAAATGTCGAAACTTCTCAATTGAAGTTAACCTGGGGTTGTCATCTACAAGTACTCTAAATGCAGATATGAAGCTTGTGTAGTCTGTATAATCGCCGGAAAAATTGAGTAACTTCACCTTTGGAAGATCGGATCCACTGGTTGTGGGAATGAAAAAGGTGTTGCTGAGAAATCAGCGATAATAGTACGACGAGCTGTAATGAGAGAAAGAATCTTTGATTTGGTGTTTACGTACAGATCTTCTAGACCGCTTCGAATTTTTTCATGCGCGTAGTCTTAAGGAAGTAATTTTTCGATTTGATCTTGATACGCGAGGAGTTGTTTGAAATAACTTTCGAGAATACTGAGCCTACACTCTAGCTCCGACGTAGTTAGTGTATCTTGTTTTTGTTCAATGAGATTCTTTATTCGACTAATACAGCTCTTAGTCGACGCACGTGCACTTTTCAAAGTGTCAGCCACTAAAACAAGTATTTATGAGATGCAAGGAACAGAAAAACTAACTACGATTATGAAACCACTTTATTGTTTATGAAAATGTCCACAATCTCAATCTATTGTTAAGTTCAGCTACAATCTACAACCATTCACTGCAAGGTTATGTAAGCACTTGTTCTAGTCTATACTGTATAGCTTGGTATTCTCTGTATTTATATTCTTGAACTCCCATTAGAAAAAACCATTTCCAATTTTAAATAAATTCACGTTCATAGTCAACACAAATATATAATATAATATACTAATGTACAATTTTGTGCATTAACAATAATTACAATCCGGGTTGGAACTAGTCTCTATGACAACACTGGCATGCTCGTCCATCATCAACTTCGGGCTCTTTTTGCTTTATCCAATATGTCTTCGAATTCAGCAGCTGACTTAAGGATGTTATTGAATGGCACTCGACAAGTTGTAAAGGCTCCTGAAACTCTGAAAAGACCCGTGGAGCACGGGGGTGATTAGTTGGTATATATAACAAGTGAAAAGATATAATTAAATATTTGCCAAGACTGGAAACAACGCACCAGTGAGAACTCCGAGTTACCTACATTTTCCACTCCAGAAAGTTTTCTGATAAATCGAATCCGCATGCTTGACGCTATCAATTCCTCTAAACAACCCACTAAAACTAATACAAAGGGCGCACAAACACCAACTCGATGCACATCCTTAACCACGAGAACAAATAAAAATAAAATTCCTTCGCTTAGTAAATGTTCTCTCTGTAAAGCTTCGCATCTCGTAATGTTATGTCCAAGCTTTCGGGAAATGACTGCTCAACAACCAAAGATCTTCGTTGCAGCCGAACATCTTTGTTTCAATTGCGTGTGTAGATATCACAATAGAACCAACTGGCCACCTACAAATCGGTGTCAACTATGTAAGAAGGCTCATCATACTATGTTACATACAGCTGATCAAAAGGAAGATGGTGAAGGCCTAGGGCGAAATGTAATTGCTCATGTTATTAGTTAAAAGTGAATGTACATGCAAACATCTAGGTATATCAGACTCTAATTGCAAACAAATTGTCCTTGCTTGCAGCTTGGGTGGGTTAAGGTTAGACATACAAAGAGGCATCAGCTACTTCATCGAGCTCTATTAGACCAGGGTTCTGAGGCCAGCTTTATTTCAGATTCTGCATGTTAACGACTCTATCTGCCAAGAAAGAAAGCAAATATTTCTGTTTCTGGTATCGGAGCTTTTACCGCTATTCCAAATAAAGGTTCTGTCAACTTTGAACTAATATCTTGCCATAACAAGCAGAGATCTATTCGAACATACTACCGCCCGGCATTAAAAGATGTCCTACGAGCGTGCTTCTCGCACAGAGCACGCAACTGGGCTATTATCATGAGTAAACAAAATACCAGATGACGTAACTTTAACACCTTCTGCAATCGTAAATTCGCATTGCAGTTCCCTTCTCCAACTTGAACAACAGTTACGATGTTTTTGGGAAACTAAAGAGGTCCCCACTCATCTCCTCCAAACTAAAAATGAGAGGTACTGCGAAGAGCTGTATCAAAAAATATCTGCTACATATGAAGAACCAAGAATTGAAAGATTCTTATTATAACTACATGCGTGAATATCAACACTTAGGCCACATGGAGCCTGTGACCACTTCTGAGCATGCAACTCGACCACAAAACATCTGCTATTTTCTCCATCATGGTGTGCTTAAAAATAACGCTTCTATATCCAAGTTAAGAGTGGTATTCAACGGTTCTAAGAAAATATCAAACGGATTTCACTAAATGATAAGCTACACATAGGACCCAAACTACAGCAGGACCTTTGGTCTATTTTCACCCGAAGGACTAGCACCAGCAGTGCTTCCCAATTTCAAATCTTGGCGGAAAGGGCCTTAATGGCTGCAGAATCACTTTGGCCAACAGGAATACCTTCTTCATCATCAACAGTCGATTAAGAAGACAGGAATATAGCAGCGGCCTTGGTTACTCAGTAGTAACAAATATGGACTCTTTTGGATGAATACTTTTCGCTGAATAAATTATTACGCATGACTATTAACTTGCGCCGCTTTCCTTTCAATTATAGAGAGAGGAATAAAGAGTGTAGGTTAAACACACCCTTGACTTTCTCAGAGTTACAATCAGCGTTAAGCTCTAGGGTTCAATATATTCAGCAGATCAAGCTCTTGCCAGAGATAAGAAGATTGGAATGTGGAAGGTTCCTGGATAAAAGCAATTAATTCGTCTGAATCCATTCATGGGCACAGGAGGAATTCTTCGTGCAAGGTGGTCGTCTAAAGAATTCGCTTTGAACCTTTGATGAAAAATTTCCGATGATTCTACCAAGAAAAAATAAGTTAAAGAATCTGCTTATTGCTCATGCTCATGCTGCTACCTTCATGGTGGAACTCAACAAACACTTTGTTACTTCCGTCGGCACTTGCTTTCGTCAAGCTGCAGTTCTAAATGATATACTGATGTGCTCTTTACCTCCGAGTCGTGTTCGTCCTTACACTCCATTTCAACATATTGGTGTTGATTATGCTGGGCCAATTTTTCTCAAAATATCTAAGGGTCGCGGTTATAAAATACAAAAGGGATTGTTTAAGTGTAACTACACCATTCTTCATATTTAAATAGATTATTAAATGAAGGAGCAGTTGCCCTTGATAAACTTTGTAACTCGAAGTAAACGAAGTAACCTTCGATTTGATGTAATTTTTTAAAAAAGTTAAAAAAAAGTCATTGTAAAAACAAAAGCGTGCAATGAAAGGCTTTTCAGAATTGAGCATGATTTCTTTTCTAATTTTCACTCTAAACATAATTAATGGTGCCGAAACCCGGGATAAAATCATCCAAAGAATTCAAAACGAAGTTACGGTGAAAAGAAAGATCTTCAACTTTACTTCAAGTGTTCGACATACTGCATTACATCATTTTGGGAATTTTGTGGATTATCGCCTGACATAACTACAATGTGGAATTTTCTACACGAAGCTCATCGACATTACCTCCGTATACTAAGAATATTGCTGAGTACATTTCATAAAATCAGTTGAGTAAATTGTGTCAACTAAGTCTCTTATATAATCTCAGAATGGATAAAATAATCATCAAGCAATTAACAACATCGAAATTTAATAATAATTTCATCAGTAATACCAACAAAATTGCTAAAGATAATATAACTGAAGGCTGTGTTCAGACAAGAGTAAACCTTTTGCATCAGTATTGGGAAAAGTTCCAGAACAATTACGATCAATTGTTGGAACAAGCCACAGCAAAGGACCTCGAATCTGATTACTTCCAAAATGAATCTTATGACTAAACAGAACTAGCTTACTATCAAAATGTCGGAATTCTTAAAAAGATGTTGGAAGACTATCATTCATCCGTCTCTTTATCAACTCAAGGAAATATATATATATGTGCTCAAATATAACCGCTTTACCTAAAATGAACTTTCCATAGTTCAGAGGTGACTTCAGACAATGGCCAGTATTCTTCGATCTTTTTAAAAGTCTTATTGATTCACATTTAGGTCTCACTGGATCTCAAAAACTTTATTATCTCAAAACAAGCCTTTCTGGCCAACCTGAGCAACTTCTCCGTAATATAGTAATAAGAGATTCCAATTATAAATCTACTTGGGAAATTTTATGCGACAGGTACCAGAATACCCGCGTGCTCGTATCTCATTTCTAAGGATGCTCAACTCATTACCTGCTATGAAACTCGAATTTGTATTGCGCGCCGGCAACAAAGGGAGTTAATCGTAGAGTCGCGTGATTCGGGTTAAAAATATGAAGACTGAGTTTCACTGATTTTACTTTATTTCTTACACTTTATTTGATCATTAACACTTTGAAAATATATTTGCTTTAATACAAATGTTCTTTTAACATATACTTTACGTATAATTTTAAGATGTACTTCTCACTACTTTCTTTTACTTTCCACTAGAGGCCTTACCTTGGGTAGGGGGACTCTCCAGCTTCAGGTGTAGAATATTTCTGAATTTACCTTGCATCAGAACTCTCTATTTATTCAAAATTAATCTGCAGTGGTTAATACTCGCTCCCACTTGCAGATTGATTATTTAGCAATTTTCGTGGTAACCAATCAAAATTTCCTATTGAGCATTTTTCTGTGAAAAACAACCCAAAATCACCTATCAAGCATTATTTCCAATAAAGGTGAAAAATTTATTGCAATAATGCAATTTGACTTTTCACCCGCAATTATAAAAAAACAATTGAGAACAATTGTATGAAAACAACGGTATCAATTTTCACACGGGTCCCAAAACAATGATTCACTTGCTTTATTACGTACAAATGACAAAAAGAAATTTGATGCCAGCGCTTCCGCTAAGGCAATTTCTTTTGGTCAATATGTTGCACAGCGGGTGTGAGGCAAAATCGTTTAGCGAGTATCATGCTTTACTTCTTATCGCTTTGAGTTAATCAGGTGGCTCCATTTTACGTTTGGCTGATTATTCTCAAGCTAGAAGTCCAGAGGTTCTTATGTACGTGTAGAAAGGTGACAGGCCTTGTCTACCTAACAATTATTACCGTGGACATGGATAC
This sequence comes from Dioctria linearis, assembly GCA_963930735.1. Classification (NCBI taxonomy): domain Eukaryota; kingdom Metazoa; phylum Arthropoda; class Insecta; order Diptera; family Asilidae; genus Dioctria; species Dioctria linearis. Next base: position 139,163,545 of record OZ005741.1, read on the forward strand.
ATCTAACGATTGCTCATTATATGTTGCAACTTGACCACAGTCGTGTGCGCATAGTTGTTTGTTTATTGTTCTGATTCTCATTGTGGGATCAGATAACCGTGATTTATGAATAGGAGATGCTTGTTTGAAGTTTGTAGGTGATGCCTTATGAATCAGAGGCAATTGAAGTGGTTATTGCTTGATCATATTATTTGGATTATTTTGGGGATTCTTAACACACTCCCCCTAAAAAAGTTTGAGAGTTGCTGATGCTCGGAAATCTAGAGTACATAATTTGATTAGTACTATGATATGATATTATTTGGTACTTAGTGGTATGTATAATACAAATTTAGATTATTTGCTATAATTTTTTTTAGATTTAATTGCTATGGTTATGATATGTATTATACAAAATTAGATTTAGTTGCTATGATAATCTTATTCATTAGCTTAATCGTGTATGATTTATTTATGCTAGTTTAAATGATTATTTTTGTTTCTTATTTTACAAGAATTAATATTACCAAGTGTGGGGTTATAATAGTATTATATAAATGCAACTTATTTGAAAGATACTTATTTAGTTATCTGTGATTCTAGATAGCGGAATCTTACTGGAAATGCTTTTAATTTCACTGTTTTCTTCGCTATTTGCTTTATTTACAGGTTTCTGGTTCTTCTCTTTTTCAACATATTACATGATTATTTTGATTACACCATAAGAAATAAGTATTATTATTAATTGTTATATGAAGGAATAATGGTGAATATCATGCGTTGAAACATCATTAATTAATTGTTTTTCCTCGTATTCTAGTGTTTTTAAATCTTGGCTTAGCTCGAAGAGAGCTTCGTGATCTACGTTTTTTATTGTGATCATTTTTGGGAGTTCGAGTTTTATATCTTTAAGATGATTAGCCATTTTTAAGTTAATTGAGGGTGAGTATGAATTATTTGAAAGTGATATTCTTTCAGAATGACCGTATAGCGTTAGGTCGTTGCTTCTTATATAGCAATTTGGAGAAATATCTAAAATACCGTTTCTTTTGATTGTTAGCGGTTCGATTGTGTCGCCGCATATATTATCGATTTAGAGGATTCCTAAGACTAAATAACTATTTATTTGGGTTGCTTAGTTGAATCCAGAAGGTAGATGTTTTTATTGTTTTTACTTTTTCTGTAGTGTGTTTTAATAGATGCATTTCGCATTTGTTTTGTTCGGCATTACTATTTAGGATTGGGTGGGTTATTTGAGAAACTTATTTGGCATTTATCAAAGCCTTCTTTACTCATAGGGTAATGTTTTTCGCGGTTAAAATCTACCAATAAATATTCGGTAGTAATTTTTATGTAAAGAATGGTAGTGTTTACCATACTTGGGAATGGTATACTTTTGTATGCCTGAAAAATTGTGTTTAGGGGTAATGGGATTTTAATTTCAATGATGATATTATTCTTAATTTTATTTGTAGCTGTAATGCCAACTTTATATAAATCGATTAGACTATCTTGTGTGGCTGAAATTTTTAAGGTAGTTCCGGGAGGAAGATTTTTTCTAATAACTGTAAGAGTATCTTCCAGTTGAAATGGGGTGATAATTAATGGATTAGGGATGCCATGTTTTATATCTAAAAGCATGTCGAGGACTGCTTTTTGAGAATTTTGGTATCTCATGAGTGATAGTGTAATGGCGGAAGTGATACTTTCTAGTTCTAAGTTTATGAAGGTGGAGTTCGTTTCAGCTATTATGAAATTGAGCGCTTTAGAAATTTTGTCAAATTTTCCTTGGATGTTATCAAATTCGAGTTTTATATCTGAGGATGTTTTGTTAAAAAGGTTGATTGTTTTATCTACGATAATGGTTTGCGATTTAATGAGCTCTAATAGGTGGTCCTCATTTCCTTTTAAGTAATGGATTTGTTTGTCATAATGCTTTGCATCGTCTTCATTGAGAGTACCGAAGAGTGTTTTACTGAGGCTCCTTATTGCGTTTATTAAACCGCGTCGATCGCGCAAATGTTTGGGATCTATAATCTCTGCATTTTGCTCTATCTCATTTAATAAGATTTTTATATTTTTGACTTGTGACACGCATGGGTGGTTGCGGGTTGGGTGTTGTACCTTCAAATGTAAACATATTTTTTCTATGTCTATTGTTTAGTTGAAAATCGTCTAGGCTATAATACGTAACTAGTTTCCAATTTGAGCTGTATTATATTGTTGTATGTTTCCATATTCCTCGAAATATATTCCTGGAGTTGAAGCGAAGTTTGTTGTCCTAATTCCGCTCTTGACTCCAAATGTTTATAGTAAGATTAGTATTATGTACGGCATTTTGGCCTGGTGGGATAGAAGAAAAGAACGCGATTACTCTATGAATAGCTTCAGATGGTTGTTATGGAGTTTTTTATTTTTGTTTTTAACTCTTACCACTGAATTTTCGGTTGAGGCAATTTGTACTATTTCGTAAGGACCTTCCCATATGGGTGATAATTTATTTTTTTTCGTGTGATTCTTCACTAATACTTTGTCACCAATTATAAATGGTTTTGGCTTAGTAACGTGATCATAGTACGTTTTGGATTTTTCGTTGTTTCTTATAAGGGTTTCTCTTGCTATTTTGTGAGAATATTGGAGACGTGCTTTTAGTTCACTGGCATAGTTGTCGTAGTTGTACGTAACTTCTGGGGCCTTTTTTAGTGATGTTGGGATTTCTGCGTGAAATCCAAATAGTAATTCGTGAAGCGAGTAGCCTGTACTTGAATGATTAGAATTATTGTATGTGAACATAGCGTAAGGGATCCATGTATCCCATGTTAGTGGATCTGTAGATACATGGTGTCTAAGATATTCAGCACGCGTACGGTGGCTTCTTTCTAGAGCTCCGTTTGTCTCTCGGTGGTATGGTGTAGTTTGCAACTTATGTATTTTCAAAAGTTTGCAAATTTCACTAAATAGAGAACTTAGGAAGTTTGATCCTTGGTCCGTTAGGATTGATTCATGTAAACCATGTTTACAAATGATGTAGGTTACAAATTGCCAGCTACCGTTTTGGCTTCTGCGTTCGGTAGGGGAATTGCATCTGAAAATTTAGTCAGATCATTTTTAAATATACTTCTTGTTAATTCCTGATCGTTTTGTTCTTTAAAAGGGAGGGGTGCATGCCCCACTATATACATAGTATTCCCTTGTTTGTATTCCTTGGTTCCTCCTAATGGAATTTGATAATTATCAGGTAGATAAGTTCTTAATAAATTTTCAAATGTGGTGCTTACTGTCGGAATTATGAAATATTTTCTTTTGATATTCCGTGTTTCCAGTAAATTGTTTGGGTTTTCTCCTACTATTTTAGGGGTTTGCTTTGTTTGTGCCCTCTGTTGATTCCTAGTTATAACTTAAATATTTTTGGATTCTGGTACTACACGACTGAGTGCATCAGCGTTAAGATTAAATTTCCCTGATTTGTGTATGATCTGAAGTAGCGAAGTAGCGCCTTTCTTTAGTAAAGCCGTGAGGGGCTTAGCTATTTTAGCGAAATTAGGGATAAAAGGTCGGTGCTATCCAACGAAACCTAAAAAGGATTTTATGTCTTTTTCCTCCTTGGGTACTGGGTAATTTTGGACAAATTCTAATTTAGCTATTTGTTATCTTAGAAAAAGGCATTTCTCAGGCCGTAGCTTGAGATTATTTACTCTAAGCCTATTGAAAACGCGTTGGAGTCTTGCATTATTTTTTGTCAAATTGTATCCATAGACAATTATGTCGTCCATGTATACAAAACATTCTATGCCTTGGAGTCCGACTAAAACATTCTTCATCAGCCCTTGAAAAGTGGCTGGTGCACGTTTCAATCCAAATGGCATTCTATTAAAATGTTAATGACCGTAAGGTGTACTGAATGCAGTTTTTTCCTTATCATGGTCATCCATTTGAATCTGATGAAAGCCATTAGCTAAATCCAATGAACTAAATTATTTAGCTTTTCCCAGCTGATCTAGTATATCAGCAATGTTGGGTAAGGGAAAGGCATCACCGACTGTTATGTCGTTGAGGCGCGTGAAATCGACGACTACTCTCCATCTGTTGTTTCCTGAAGCATCAGGTTTTTTCGGAACTAGAAATAGAGGAGAGTTCCAGGGGCATTTTATTTATTTGTGAATTAATCTCAGTACGCTGAGATTCTGAAAGTCTATAAGGCCTTATGCTGACAATGGGTTTTTCTGGTAGCGTAGGTATTTGGTGCTTAACTGCACTTGTGCAAGTTAGGAAACCCCTTCTAGATAGAATATGTCATTGAATTCTCGGGAAGTATCTGGAATTGTTTGGGCTTCTTCCGCGTTGCAATTAGAGAGGTTTAGCTCGTTCTCGAGTCTATTTAGCCTCTGCTTTATTGGATCCTTTTCTGGATTTAATTTTATTATATTGTTTAGTGTTTCTTATAGTGACCTCTTGCTGATTTGAGTTCAGGATTAGGATAGTCGCGTGACCTGTATTGTCAGGTTATATTAGCATATTTCCTGATTTCAGTTCTTGGTGTTCACTAAAGAAACAACCTCTTTGATTTAGTTTTATTTTTGCTACCACTTGTCTGCGTGCCGGTATTTTCATACTTTCGGCTTCGTACTGATTTATGTGGTTTATTACTTTCGAAACATTTTTTTGTTTCTTACCCTTAGGCTCACCTCTTTGTGGGGAGGCCTTGTCAACTTGTACCAACTGATAGTCTTGGCTTGGGTCTTTCAAACCTCCATACCTGCTATCTGAACTGGTGTAAGTCAAATTGTCAAAGCTTGGGTCATTCAAACTTCCATGCTTGACATTTGAGCTATGGCGAGACAATTTGTTCGAGCTTGGGTCATTCAAACTTCCATATTCGTTTTTGCACATTGTCTCTGAATTTGCCTTAATAACTTCGCGTGTGATTTTGCCTCCTTGGGGCTTATTAATTTTTAGTGATAGACCCCTGTTTTCGTAGTCTATTATGCTAGAAAATTTATTTAAAAAATCATGACCTAGAATTCCATCATATTTAAGTTGGAGGTCATCTTCCACCATGTGTATATCGTGGGTAAAGAAATTTTTGCCTGCTTGAAATTCGCATTTGGCGGTTGCTAAAGTATGTAGGGCTTTCCCAGCTAGAGGTGATACCTCCAAGCCCTTGGTTCTATCAACCACTGTGCCAACAAGTGATCTGGTTGCCTTGAGGACCGATATTTAAGCTCCTGTATCGATTAAAAAATTACTAGTATCAAATGCTGTGATGGAATTTCTGATCGTCAAAACTAGTGATTGGCGATCAGCGTTGAGAGGGAAATAAAGCATTTGATATAATTTTTCGGATGTCGATGGACATCCGCGGATACATTCATCAGGCTGAGGCGAGACTGAGCGACTGTGATGGCATCCTCGTCTCGCCGCCGGCTGTTTTCCGATTTTGGCTGATTTTTTGGTTTTATTTTGGCCGTTGCTGCTCTAATGTTTGACGACCGTTAGGTGATCCTGTAAAATTCTGTTGGGATCTTTGATCTTGAGGAATATAGGCCTCTTGTTGGTTGCTTTGAAAATGGTGATTAACTGGAGTATTCCGTTGATACTGTGGAACACTCGAAATGTAATACCTTTGTGATTGATTTTCCCTTTGTATATTTGTATGAGGGAATGTCCTGCTATTACTTGGATAGCTTTGCTGGAAAAGTCTCTTACGACATTCCGAAAAGCGTTGATTTGTTATTTTGCAATAGGAACAAACGAGTGAGCGTTTTTCTTTTTTTGACTCTTGCTGAATAACAGACTTCAGCTGTATGCCGCTTTCTATTACATTTTGAGCAAGTTGAATAATGTTCATTAGAAGTGGAGTTCCTTTCGGATTGTTCAATAGCAAGCAGGAAGCTGACAGCTCCTCCATTTTCTGATTTTCTCCAGCTGAAAGATTTTTAAGGGTTTGGCCATTTGTAAAATTAGAAGTTGCATCATCATATAATGCTAACAACTTGCGAGCACGAAAGGCGTAATCTTTCATATTTTCTCCAGATTTTTGTCTGAGAACAAGAATCTCATTTTATATTGAAACTCTAGAACGGGTCTCTAGAAATTGCTCTTGCAGTGCCTTTTGGAGTTCCCTCCAAGAATTTAATTCGTTATATTTAACGATGTCATAGGCTCTGTCTACCAATTTTGTTTTAATTATTTGCAAAAACGGAGCTGTTTCTGTTTCTGCAATACCTTCTTGTTGAAACAGTTCACATGTATTCAGAAATCGGTGTAAATCATCAGAAATACCATCGAATTCTGGAATGAGTGATCTAGCATCACTTAGAGATAATTTTTCGGCTATCGCCGCACCTTGATCGTGCAGGCCTTCTGTGGATGATAAGCCCAGGAAGAAGCGTACCTCTTACGCCTCGACGCTTTTGTTGTCCAGTATGAATTTTGTAAAAAAAAATTTATATTTTCCCGATATGTTTTTTTTTCGAACTTGACGAGATATTAACTTAACTAATATCCCGGAAAAATATTCACAACACCAATAAAAGAAAAATAGCACTTGATTTAAAAATCCTCCAGAAATGCTCTTTTGTTTAAATAAAAAAGGGTATTATTTAGGGGTTTTTTTTTTTAAATTCGAAGAGCAGAATTAAATTGATGTATTTATTTTGAGTTAGTTAAAATATATAATATAATAGCGTAAATATAAAATGAAATATATATATATTTAAATGGAAAATACTATTTATAACATGAAAAACTTATAACTCTATTCCAGAGCGTTCAGTACCTTTTGGTAGAAGTCGACGTCGATTGGCGAGTAGTAGTCCTCTTCTGGAATTATCTGGAATCTCAGCGTTCTGTAGATGGCGTAGGCTGAAGGCTCCTCGTGTTTCAGCAAAACGTCCAATAAGTGGTCGATTGGGTTTACGTGTTCCTCGAGATCGTCAAAACAGGGGTTATAGATGGGACCTTCGTCGGATGACACACTGCTTCCTTCGGATCCGGGGCTATAATAATAGTCCGTTATGTCTTCCTCAAGCTCTGAGAATGAGCCTATCTCTGTCGTCTCTGAATTAGAGTCCGGTTCTGAGCAGGAGTCTTATTCGGCGTCTTCTGGCTCGTAGTCCAGTTCTTCGTCTGGGTGTCCCAGTAGACTAGTTGGTTGTTCTTCTCTTGGCCAACAAATTAGTTTGTGGGTGTAGACGTGGGACTTACAAACCGTTTGACTTATCCCACTGCTGCCACCAGTTTTATTTATGTTGCGCGCCGGCAACAAAGGGAATTAATCGTAGAGTCGAGTGATCCGGGTTAAAAATATGAAGACTGAGTTTCACTGATTTTACTTTATTTCTTACACTTTATTTGATCATTAACACTTGGAAAATATATTTGCTTTAATACAACTGTTCTTTTGACATATACTTAACTACAATTTTAAGTTGTACTTCTCACTACTTTCTTTTACTTTCCACTAGAGGCCTTACCTTGGGTAGGGGGACTCTCCAGCTTCAGGTGTAGAATATTTCTGAATTTGCCTTGCATCAGAACTCTCTATTTATTCAAAATTAATCTGCAGCGGTTAATACTCCCTTCCACTTGCAGATTGATTATTTAGCAATTTTCGTGGTAACCAATCAAAAATTACCTATTGAGCATTTTTCTGTGACAAACAACCCAAAATCACCTATCAAGCATTATTTCCAATAAAGGTGAAAAATTTATTACAATAATGCAATTTGATTTTTCACCCGCAATTATAAAAAAACATTTGAGAACAATTGTATGAAAACAACGGTATCAATTTTCACACGGGTCCCAAAACAATAATTCACTTGCTTTATTACGTACAAATGACAAAAAGAAATTTGATGCCAGCGCTTCCGCTAAGACAATTTCTTTTGGTCAATATGTTACACAGCGGGTGTGAGGTAAAATCGTTTGGCGAGTACCATGCTTTACTTCTTATCGCTTTGAGTTCATCAGGTGGCTCCATTATACGTTTGGCTGATTATTCTCAAGCAAGAAGTCCAAAGGTTCTTATTTACGTGTAGAAAGGTGACAGGCCTTGTCTACCTAAGAATTATTACCGTGGACATGGGTACATCTAACGATTGCTCATTATATGTTGCAACTTGATCACAGTCGTGTGCGCATAGTTGTTTGGTTATTGTTTTATAGGTGATGCGTAATGAATCAGAGGCAATTGAAGTGGTTATTGCTTGATCATATTATTTGGATTATTTTGGGGATTCATAACATCTGCTGAAGATTTAAAAATGTTATTTGATGCAATGACGGAAGCTGTAAAAGGATTAGAAGACTTAGGACGTCCAGTAAATCATTGGGATGATTGGCTTATTTTTATTACTGTGCAAAAGCTTGACTCTCTTACACGAAAATATTGGGAAGACTCTCTCAGCGGAAGTAGTGAGCTACCTAAATTCAAGGCTCTATGCTCTTTTCCGCAAAATCGAATCCATACATTGAAAGCCGTCATGACTTGTTACCAAGAACCAAAGGATCTAAGAAGCCTACCTTTCTCTATTATCAAAACTAAATCGCATGCTATTAAAGTACATAACGCTGCTACTACAACTCATAATTGTCCTAGCTGTGCTGGTAAGCATCTTCTTCTCTTCTATCCATCCTTTGGACAGAAATCCTTTGCTCAACGGAGAGAATTTGTCCAAAAGGAGCAGCTTTGCTTCAATTGCCTGAGGAAACAGCATAATGCAGCTAACTGTCCATCAACTAATCGCTGCAAGCACTGCAATCAACTGCACCATTCCTCTCTTCATCGCGATAACGGCTCTTCAGTAGATAACAATCCAAAAAATCATTGTTCCTCTTCGAATAGTACTGAAGTCCACAATTCTGTCCATCCATTTCCAACGTTCTACTTGCCACTGCAAAAGTGATTCTTAAGTCACCAGTGGAAGAAAAAGAGTTGTTCGAGCACTACTAGATCAGGGCTCTATCGGCCACATTCATTTCTTCAACTGTAGCAAACAGCCTCCAGTTACCTAAGATGAAAATATCAGTGGTTCTCTCTGGAATAGGTTCCTGCGTAACGACAGCAGTCAAATCAAAAGTCAGCTTTTCATTCCGATCATGTGCTTCTCCCGATTTCAAACTGTAAGTATATGCTTTAATACTACCAAAGCTTACTCAAGTAGTCACCCCCAATGAAATCAACTTCTCCTACTTTTCTCATCTCGCCGACTTACAATTAGCTGACCCTAATTACACTGATGACTCTCCTATCGATTTGATTCTGGGTGCTGACTATTACCACAAAATGTTGAAGGAAGGCATTCGTCAAGGGCTCCCTACAGCGCAAAACACCAGTCTAGGCTAGATTATTTCCGGTCCAATGGACTGCTCCAATCATAATGAAGCAGTTTACGAAATTAAAGCTTACTCAACATCTGTTAGTATTGATCTACTTGATATACAGACTCTAATTCAAAGGTTTTGGGAGATTGAAGGGGTTTCACTAGATTGTTCAACACTCACCGAAGAAGAACAAGCAAGTATTATAATCAGACTACAACTCGAAATACTGATGAAAGTTATGTTGTTCGTTTTCCAATTAAGCTCCACTATAACTTCCCTTTATTATACGGGGACTCTAGATACAGTTCAATTAAATATCTTCTAGCAATGGAAAGACGTTTCAAAGGAGACAGTGTGCTTCAAACTAGATAGGGCGAATTCATGAAGGAATATCAGAACTTTCATCATATGGAACCCGTACTTACTTCACAAACTTGAAGTGGGAAGCTAACACCATTCTATATGCCTAATCATGGTGTGAGAGAACAAAGTTCTACCAAAAAGTTTCGCGTAGTTTTCAATGCCTCAAGAAGAAGTTCAAACGGGTGCTGCCTCAACGATTGCTTTGCTGCAGACACTACTCAACGATCGCATTCATATCCTTTTAACGGAAATCGGATTTGCGAAAAAAAAAAACAATTAACTCACTTCCCCATTTTTGTTCTGGACACATGAAGTTATTAGGAAACGAAAAAATTTTTATTTGTCCTAATCTATTTTCAGACACTACATAACGATCGTATTCATATCCTTTTAACAGACCTCCCCTCCAGCAAGATCTAATCCCTATACTTCTAAGGTGGCGAAAGCACTTCATAGAATTTGCGGCGGATATTGAAAAGATGTTCCGACAGATAATGGTTCATGAAGACGACACCGATCTCCAAAGAATTGTTTGGCGTGAATTTGAGTCGGAGCCAATATGGGATTTTAGACTCTTAACGGTTACATTTGCAACTACATCTACCCCGTTTGTCGCCATACGAACTTTTCAAAAGTTAGCAGAAGATAGAAAAAGAAATTTCCCGTTAGGGTGCGAAGCTTTACAACGTGATTGCTATGTCGACGACATTCTCACAGGTGCTGAGGATGTTAGTTCTCTGCTATCTTTACAAGATCAATTAGTTAAGGTTTTATCCTCTGGGGGACTCGAACTGCATAAATGGTCATCCAACAGCAATTACATTTTACTAGCAACAAATAGTAAATCATCAGCACAAAAGCACTTGGGCGATCTTGATCAAAACATCACAAAAACTTTGGGACTAATTCGGAATCAAAACAAAGATGCCTTTCAAATTTCATTGCCCATGTAGCGAAATTATACAACCCTCTTGGATTTCTCTCGCCATCAGTAATCATTGCTAAATCTAAATTCCAGCAGCTTTGGCTAGAAAAGGAACTTGAATGGGATTCTCCAGTACCTGCTAAATTGCTAATAACTGACTTTCACTTCGAAGCGAATTATCGCAACTTGAAAGCGTATCGATGCCAAGGTGGATCGTCTTGCATCCATTAGATTGCTCGTACGAAATACCTGCCTTCGCAGATGCATCAGAGAAACCTTAAGCTACAGTGGCCTATATCAGAGTTTATCACGAATTGGACCAAGTTCAGATTTCTCTTCTTTGTTCGAAAACCGAACTCCCTCCTATTAAAAAACTCTCAATACTAAGACTGGAACAATCAGGAGCTTATCTAATGGCACGACTAGTTAACTCATAGCATCAATCGTTTGACTTGAGAAATGTAATAGTTTACTGTTGGACGGATTCGCAGATCGTTCTAACTTGGTTGAAATCTCATCGATCGAGATGGAAATCTTTCGTATCCAATAGATGCAGTTTCATACACGAGCTGATACGTATGGGTATTCTACCTCCCGACAGAGTAAACCCATCAAAACCATTCTTATATACTGGAATTGACTATGCTGGCCCAGTTCAAGTTCCCTACGGGCCAGGAAGAGGGCGGTCTTCTTATAAGGCATACATCGCACTATTTGTTTGCATGGCGACAAAAGCAATACACCTTGAGCTGGTTTCTAAATTAACAACTGAAACTTTCATCGCAGCTTATAAACGCTTATTTCTCGACGTGGACACTGCAGCAGAATTTATAACGATAATGCTAAAACCTTTCTGGGAGCCGATCGCCTACTGCAAAATTCATTATTTCAAGTCAAGAGCCAACTACCAGAGCAATTAGCATCCTTGTTAGCAATACATGGGACAAATTGGATTTTCATTCCTCCAAAGGCTACACATTTTGGAGGGCTCTGGGAGGCCGGTGTCAAGGCCGTTAAACACCATTTCGAGGAGTTTTATACGCTCCTCACGTTAGTAGAAGCATGTTTGAACTCCCGGCCGCTATATCCAATGATTCGCGCAAGTTACGTTAGTAAACCTAAGTAACTCAGAAAATAAAAATGAAAATGCTGATTCAAACAATTATAATTTAGAATGCAGAAAGCAAAGCACAGCATTCATGAATAAAATAAATATATGAACATGATTCGTCTAGACAGAGTTCCGTTCTCACAAATGAAAAAGTAATACGATATGCAACTTACCTAAAAAGGTACAAAGCAGCAGAAATTAACGTAACTTACCTGAAAAGATAAAAAGTAGCAGAAATTAACTATGAGAACAGTCGAATCAGCATTCTTATTTTATGTAATTCTTAAAAAGCTAGAAGAAAATATCAAATTTCTGTGAGAACAGTCGAATCAGCATTTTTATTTTAAAATATGTAATTCTTAAAAAGCTTGAAGAAAATATCAAAGTTAAGAAAAAGTCAGTCTTAAGACCAGAAACGAGAAGTATAGATCCCTCTAAAGAGTGGATCTCGGACAAGTATTTTTCTATTGTATTTGAATAAGAGTTAAAGTTCTAAGTGTATTGTGTAATAAGTTCCTTAAAGAATTTGCATTAAAACTAAAGTTCTAAGTGTAATCCAAAAATTCAGTTTTTTTAATAAAATTTGTGTTCGAACTTCTAGTGTGCACTTTTATTTTACTTTGTTTTCCTTGTTTTTTTTCCTAAGAAAGAATAGTAAACAAATAACTGGCGCAGTCGGTAGGATTCTTTTCAAAAGAAAATGAATCCAGTGATCGAACCTCAAATCGGAAAACATAGTAGTGACTTTAAAATTAGTTCCTGAGAAGAAACGAGATTTGTGGTTTATGAGAGAAGGCAGAGAAGCATTTTTTGATTTAAGGAGAAACATTCGTCAAGACGTAATGGCAGTAGATGAAATACAGGATTTAAAACAAGCCGTTCAAGAACTAAGGGAGCAGCACCAAAGGGAAATTGCCGCCCTCAGGCAACAACTCGCTCAACCTATTGCTCAACCTGCAGGACAATTGTTCCAGCTATCAGTGGACCAAATTTTAAATAAGTTCCAGAATATAAAAACTTTTCATGGAAAAGGAGACTACTCGTTACAGGAATTCATCATTGCCGTGGAGAATGTTGGAGCTCTGTGTGGGAACAACATTACGCTTTTACAACATGGCCTTCAGATGGTGTTTAAGGAGAAAATCCAAGGAGAGGCCAAGCAATGCATTCAGCGACTGGGAGAAAATTTAACCTGGGAGGGAGCGAAATCAGAACTCAAAGCACAATTATGGCCTGAGGAGTTACAAAAAGTTACTTGATGATAGCCGGAACATAAAGGGAGGAAGTTTAAGAGAATTATTTTTAAAAATTAGAGCAATAAATTTCCAATTAAATGAATTATACGAGTTTGACGATAGTAAACCGACAAATTATAGTCCCGCAAATAACAATAAGAACTTAATAGATATTGTAAAAGATATGTTAACAGGTAGTTATCGTGCTAATATACGGAACGGAATGTCATTAAACGAAGCTTTTAACATTTTTGACGGTTTAGGCTTATTAGACGAAAGTGATGTGATCCAGTATATGTATAGAAAGAATATTAGAGATTCGCAACATAACAGTGTGCAACACAGAAAGTTTAAAAACGATCGACAAATACTTAATCCCCGAAATAGTGTCAATGATAGAAACTGTACGCCACAGTACAATAATTCACGTAACCTTTCGGAACAATAAAAACAGAATAATTATTTCAGACAAGATAGAAATCTTTATAACAACAACAGATCGGGACAATACAGACAGAATAACTATTTTAGACAAGACGGCAATGCTTACAGCAATATTAGATCAGGGAACTATAGACAAAACCACGACCAACAAAGGCTAACAAACAATATGCATAATTCTAATGACCCCATCCCGATGGAAATCGATAACATCCGGTGTAGTGATGTAAATTTTCAAAACCAGCCTCGGGAGGAAAATTAACAATAGTTACTCTAACCATTGACAAAATACAATTAAAATTTCTTATTGACACCGGTTCAGAAACAAGTATTCTGAAACCTGGAATATTTTCACACTACCCCGAACAAAACTTAGAAAAACCTCTTTTCTTTTCAACCATTAACGGTATATCTGATGTATCTCATAGATTAATCACTCCCATCCCATATGAATTCAATGTATCAAGCACCTTATCTTGGAAATTAATGAATTTACCGAGCCGCAGATACGACGCAATTATAGGCCAAAATTTTTTGTCTCCATTAAAAGAAAAAATAGACTTGGGACAAAAATTGATCGAAGTGAATAATATATAACATATAACATAAAATATTTTAAAACGAATGATCATTATTTCATCATAAACCAAGTTTGTAATTTTGAGGAAGGTAATATTCAAAAATTAAACCTCGACCATTTAAACTCTGAAGAGAAACAAAATGTTATGAGAACTCTTAAACAATATGAAAACCTATTTTACAAGGAAGGAGATAAACTGACCACGACCCACGAAATCCAACATGAGATCATTACGACTACAAATAAACCTATATACGGTAAAATTTATCGTTATCCCCGCATCCACGAAGAGGAAATAGAGAAACAGATTAGGGAAATGTTAGAACAGAATATTATACAACCTAGTAATTCCCCATATAACAGCCCCATTTGGATTGTCCCGAAGAAGTTAGACAATTCTGGGGAACGCAAATGGCGAATAGTAATTAATTATCGTAAACTCAACGAAGTTACGGTCAGTGACAAGTTTCCGATACCAAACATCGAGAGTACCCTGGACAAACTGGGAAGGGCTCAATACTTTACAACAATAGATCTGGCGAAGAGCTTTCACCAGATACTAGTTAAACCCGAGGATAGAAAGAAAACTGCTTTTTCTACACCATACGGTCACTATGAGTATCTGAGAATGCCATTCGGTTTAAAGAATTCCCCTGCAACTTTTCAAAGAATGATTAATCAAGTGCTGAGAGGACTCATAGACAGAGTTTGCGTTGTACCTGGACGATATATTAATATTCAGTACGTCCCTAGAAGAGCACATCACAAATATTAAAAAAGTCTTTGAAAGAATGAAAGAAGCAGGATTATAAATGCAAGTAGATAAATGTAATTTCCTCAAGCGAGAAACAGAATTTTTAGGGCACAACCTAACGCCAAAGGGAATTAAGCCGAACCCAAACAAGATTAAATGTATTCAAGAACTAAAACTTCCCACTACTGCAACACTGATCAAGAAATTCTTAGGAACAACCGGGTACTATAGGAAGTTTATAAAAGACTATTCAAAAGTGGCCTATCCGATGACCAGATATTTAGAGAAAGGAGTTACGGTTAATCAGAACGACCCGAATTATATAAGTGCCTTCGAGAAACTTAAAGAAATAATTACAAACCATCCAATCCTAAAATACCCGGATTTTAATAAAAGATTTAAACTAATAACGGATGCCAGTAATTTCGCTCTCGGAGCAGTCTTGGCACAAGACGGACATCCAGTCTGCTTCGCATCTAGAACCCTAAATAACCATGAAAGAAATTACGCAACAATAGAGAAAGAGTTGTTAGTGATTGTTTGGGGGTGCAAATATTTCAGACCCTATCTATTCGGTAAAGAGTTCGACTTACAAACGGACCACCAGCCAATCAAGTGGCTCGCAGCAAAGTACTCAGGAAAAGATATCAACCCGAGACTGACGAGATGGCTCATTTCCTTAGGCGAATACAACATTAAAATTGAGATCATAAAGGGTAAAGATAATGTAATCGCGGACCTTTTGAGTAGAATCAACTCCGAAACAAAAGAAATAAATGTAGACTCGACTTGAACAAATTATTCAAATCATGCAAAGAACTAAGAGATAATAAGAGAACTAACACTTTCGAAACTGAAAATTTGGGTTTCAATTTAAAAGAGGAATTTTGCGACTGGAATAATAATAGTGATTTAAAACAAAAAAGAAAATCTATTACAAGTGAATTATGTGAAAAGGAAAATATCTTAGAAAAAGAAGTTAACCCGAAAAAGAACGAGATATATGTGTTAAACGAGTCTTCAGAAAATCAAACTACTCACTCCCAAGAAGAAAACAGTGAGGATCATGTACCAATTTTAGAAATTATAGTTAATCGATTTAGGACGCAAATTATACTCGAGGAAACGAAGGAGAAAGAATTTGAAAATATTTTTAAAAATCGAAGAATTTTTGTCAATTTACGAGATATCGAAAATAAAACTATTGACGATATTTTAAGAAGATACATAGGCAAAGGGAAGGTAGGCATTTATTCAAAACTTAACGACCACGAATATCGTAAGTTGCAGCAAATAATTATCAATCTTTTCCCACAAGGCAGTGGTATAAAATTTGTTAAATGCGGTAGACATCGAAGACGAAGAACTCCTTAATAGGGAAATATCACTCTTTCACAAAAACGAGCTTGGGTACTCAGGAATACTAGCAGCATACGAAGGAATAAAGAAAAGAATTTATAACCCAATCTTAAAAACCGCAGTTCACAGAATAATTAACAATTGCGACATTTGTGCAGCAGGCAAATATGACAGGAACCCAATCAAAAAGAAATTTCATTCAACGGAAACCCCTTCGACGACTAATGAAATCATTGATGTTGACACTTATACAAATAGCAAACATAGTTTCATAAACTTCATCGATAAATTTTCAAAGCATGTTGTTAGCTTTTATTTGGAAGATCGTAATAGTCAAACGATAATAGAGAAACTTAAGCAATATTTAGCAATGAAAGGTAAAATAAAGAAGTTTGTTTTCGATACTGAATTTAATACCAGGAACATTAAAGAATTTTGCGAACAAGAAGGCATTGAGTATTATGTCACTAAACCAAATAGCCATACAGGAAACTCTGACATAGAACGTTTTAGCAACACCATCACGGAACGAATTAGGACCCTGAACATAGAGGAGAAATTACCGATTAAAATACAAATGCTAAAAGCTGTTAAATTCTATAATAACACTTTCCATTCAACCAAAGCATCTCCAATCGACGTACAAGAACATAAAGTAGACCATAGCACAATTCGCGAAAGGTTAGAAATTACAAAGACTCATGCCATAAATAAAAGAAACAAAAGTAAGGAAGATTACACGGAAGAAAGAGATGAGGGTTTCATAAGAAACTATAAATCAGTTAGACATAAAGAAGAACCTAAATTTAGAAAACACTAACTAGATAGAGTTCACGAAAACAATATTAAAAGACCATTTAAATTTTCAGCCACTACTAATAATAGGAATCGTAATACTGATGATACCATTCAGTCACCAAACACTAATAATTGACCAAATTAAGTCAGAATCAGGCTACACAAAAATTCAAACAGGCGAAGTAGAGATTGTTAGTAAATTCGACATAATTTTGCATATTATTTTTCCAAAAGAAATATTGGAAATTGTTGATAGACTAGAAGAAACCATAAACACAGTAAATTTCAGTACCAATAAAAACATCGCAGTACATCAAATCGAAAGCATCAGAAACCAAGTTAAGACACTCATCCCTAGCAGACACAAACGAGGACTTGTTAATTTTGGCGGCACCATTTTGAAATGGCTTTTCGGGACCATGGACGACACCGACAGACACGATATTATTGAACATTTAAACACGAACGACAGAAATAACCACGAAACAATCGAGACACTCAACGAACAAATTAGAATCAACAATAACTTCAATAAAACATTTACGCTCATTGCAAACGCCGTTAAAGCAGATCGACTTAAAATAGCAAGAAAATTAAACGAAATCGAAAACAAATCTATGCAGAAGGTTTATTGCTTGAACAAATGATCAAGATTGATTTTATCAAAAGACAAGTCGACAATATACAGGACAATTTTCCATCAGCTAGATTAGGAATCTTACATCCGAGCATTCTGACAGACGAAGAGATTAAGACATACGACATTGACTCGAGGAAACTGACACAAATTATATTTGGAGTGGCTAATTATTATAATGAATCAATCATTTTCGCAATAGAAATCCCTAAAGAATTTCAAAAATTTGGTAAAAAGCTCGTAATTCCTATCACTAATTTAAATAATAAACAAATTAACCACGAAGCCGAATTCATAATCGAGAGAAATAATAAAGCTTATACATTTGAAAGTGAAAACAATTTGAAAGAATTAAAGATTAGTAAAAATTTTATTTTTAAAAATAGTTGGAGATTTATAACAAATTATGAGGAGGAGTCTATTGAAATTGATGATGACATTCTGATTTTAAATAATATGAAAAATAGAAATCTAAATAGTTCCTGTGACGAAAGGAAAATAGTTTTAAATGGAAATTATTTTATAAATTTTCAAAACTGTACAGTACAAGTTGGTAATAACACATACAGTAATAAAGTAGATAAAGTAATTAGCAAATTCACTGTACAAATAGGTGATAGTTTCAATTTGAGCAAAACAGATTTAACCTTTGAAGTTATTGTCCTGAAACAGGAAAAGAACATTAAAGAAATAAAAGAATTGAAATACCACAAACATCTAAATACAGGGCTAGGAATAGGATCATTTTCAATATGTTTTGTAATGGGTATCATAAATGTAATATTTTGTATTTTGAAACAAAGAAATTTAAAGATAAAATTAGTTAACAGGATTCAGGAGAATCCTGAATCTAACGGGGGAGGAGTTACGTTAGTAAACCTAAGTAACTCAGAAAATAAAAATGAAAATGCTGATTCAAACAATTATAATTTAGAATGCAGAAAGCAAAGCACAGAATTCAAGAATAAAATAAATATACGAACATGATTCGTCTAGACAGAGTTCCGTTCTCACAAAT
This sequence comes from Dioctria linearis, assembly GCA_963930735.1. Classification (NCBI taxonomy): domain Eukaryota; kingdom Metazoa; phylum Arthropoda; class Insecta; order Diptera; family Asilidae; genus Dioctria; species Dioctria linearis. The sequence goes on from OZ005741.1 coordinate 139,182,072, forward strand.
GAAAAAGTAATACGATATGCAACTTACCCAAAAAGACACAAAGCAGCAGAAATTAACGTAACTTACCTGAAAAGATAAAAAGTAGCAGAAATTAACTGTGAGAACAGTCGAATCAGCATTCTTATTTTATGTAATTCTTAAAAAGCTTGAAGAAAATATCAAAGTTAAGAAAAAGTCAGTCTTAAAACCGGAATCGAGAAGTATAGATCCCTATAAAGAGTGGATCTCTGAGAAGTATTTTTCTATTGTATTTAGAGTTAAAGTTCTAAGTGTGTTGTGAAATTAGTTCTTTAATGAATTTGTATTAAAACTAAAGTTCTAAGTGTAATCCAAAAATTCAGTTTTTTAATAAAATTTGTGTTCGAACCGAAGTTCTAGTGTGCAATTTTATTTTACTTTGTTTACCTTGTTTTTTTTTCCTAAGAAAGAATAGTAAACAAATAACTCGCGCTGTTATCGAGGACAAGTTGCTTGTAGGTAGGTATATATCGTTTCGTTCCCAACCTATTTTCAATAATTAGTGTTTTTACCGCGACAAGAATTACATTGCCGCCTTGTTAGGTACTGCAGCAGGTTCAGATACTTGTGCTTGTTGGTATGGTGCAATGGTACAACTGTAGAAGATCCAGAAGCTCAGGTTCAGATACCTGTGCTTGTCGTTATGGTGCAACGGTACAAAACCTATGCACAATTATATAAGTAGAAAATAAACTGCCCTTAGCAGACTCAATCAAAATAAAATGTTCACTTTTAATGATAAAATGATACTTTACTCTTTACTTTTATTCCTCTGTTTATACACATAAATTCATACAGAGTCATTAATTAATTGAAGTTGATTACCTAAACATTAAACACAAAATTCATACCGTGTCATTGCCTTCGTGAATGGAAAGTGATTACGTTAACATTAATTTTATTTAAGTGCAATATAGTTTACGTTGGCATTAAATTTACTTTTTAAATGCAAGAGAAATTGACCTATATTAATTAATATGCAAAATAAAATTGTTATTGAGCAATGAAAATTGATTATTATGAATTTGTTTTATGTGTAGTTCACTAGGGTTCAACATCCTCCCCCGCGTTGAATGGTTAGTTCAACTGTTATGCTCGTTTCGTCCGAAGCTTAAATTGATTCAATGATGTTGACCTGGGTGTGGGTATTGGTGCCTTGGTTTCCTTGCTTGGGCACCATCGGTGGGCTTGATGTTTCCATGTAAGATATCCTAGAATAGCTATGATGAGTAACAATCCAGTGTACCCGATGATGAATTGATGAGCATCATGGGTGTGGAAAGGCAGATGTTCGTCTTTCTTCAATTGCTGTATTCGGTTTTGAATCTCTTGAATGTCCGTAGCTATGTCCTCATGGGACGGTGGTTGATAGAGTATTTTAGCAATTTTGGATGAATGCAATAATTCGGTAAGGTTTCTTGATGCTACAAACGATGTTATCATAGTGCTAGCGTAAATGTTATGGGCTTGTATAGTAAAATATTCTTCCTTGATAGCGCAATCGTTGGCTAATTTCACGATTCCTGAACCTGTTAGTGTTTGTTGAGCAACCTTAGTTCCACACACGATATTATAACTATAGTTGGTTTCTTCATAACATAGATCCAATTATTTGAGTTTAATAGTTGAATCCATCGTGTTGTTTCCGTGAGCTTCATGAATTCGCAAGGTGCTGATAATGATGAGTGGCTGAGGTTACTGATTTCACAAGAACTTACATTGGAGCCTTTACGATGGAGGGGATGATGTTGTTTGCACATGTCAGTCGCATCGCCAATGATAGTGCATGATGACATTTCTTGCTCTGACAGAGGGTAATATTGGCCCCGATGCAAGTTGATTATGAGATAGTCAGATGACGGTTTTATTGTGATAAACGTTTCATTAACTAAAATCGGCACAGGTACTTCTCGCAGCATATCGAATTGCTCGTACGAGAATAATGGTAGTTTTATCCGGAAAATTAAGTGGGCTGGTAAGACTCTTCCCTCTATTGTCATTAGACTATACAGTTCTAGTGGATTGTCTTGTTTCGCAGGAAGTCGAAGTGTTGATAATAAGTGTTCCTTGATGTGGATAAATTCAGCTTGTAATTGCTTGGGGACTAATAATTGCGGATTAATTTTTCCGTGATGAGTGTCTGCCAGTATTGGATGTACTGAATTCGTTGATAATTTGTATTAACTAGAATTAAGCGTACAGATGCTGCATTGAAGGCTTCCATTGATTTTTGTTCGTGCAATTCTTGATGCAATTGGTTAAGATGTGCGATGTCAAATTGATGTACGTGTCAAAATTCAGAAGTTCACTTTCAATTACTTTGTGCGACTTACGCATGACATTTGCTGTAGAGTCTATGATTGATGTTTGGTTTTTAATTAGCTCCAGCAGATGTTCGTCGTTATCCTTCAAATTTTCTATGGTTTGAGCCATTTTTTGGACGTACCTTGAATCCAGTACTCCAAAACATGAATTTGCCAGATTTCCTATTACATCCAGAGGAGCTCTCTTAACTCTTGAATTGTTTTGATGTTGTAATAATTCGTTGTTAATTTTTATTTTTACCAATAGACCCAAAAAATGCGAGACCGTCAGGGTGCAAGTATTATTGTCCTTCATTGTGTTGCATATTCTTCCTAAGTTTGTTACACCATTGGTGAGCGGCTCAAATTCCTTCAAGTATGTCGTCATGTTATAGAAAATAACCAAGTTCCACTAATTGGACACTAGATGCGTGGGGCCCATTCCTTCAAAGTATATTCCTGGTCGCGGCGTTTTTTAGAAGTAGACGGGCCCTGATCTTGATCTCTGGAAGTTGATTTTTCTTCGTTAATTGCGTCACAGGTTTGATTGTAATTTGTTTTATGTTTGGTATCTCGTTCCTTCCTGGATACGTCGGTAGTTCCCTCACTTCCTTTTCGCGACTTCATTTCGTCTTCGGCTGAAACAATCACTGATTCTTGATCTTGAATGATTGGCAATGGGGCAAGTTTATGTATTGGTCTCCTCAGTATGCCAGCTGTAGTCTTGACGTCGGCTACACGAATTAATCCATCCTTTCCTTTGATGGTTTGAATGATGAGGCCCAAAGGCCATTTTAGTACGGGCAAGTTTTCTTCCTTGATTAAGACCATCATTCCGGTCTGAGCATTGTCACATCGTTGCTTCCATTTATAACGATGTTGTAGCTCGTTTAAATATTCCTTGAACCATCGCTCCCAAAATTGATTTTTTAAGTGAGACACCAATTTCCAACGTTGAAGTAAGCTGCTATGTACTGACTGAGCCCGTGGATCGACAGTGCTAGTCAATGGCTTTCCGATTTAAAAATGCCCAGAAGTGAGGGCAGTAAGATCGTTCGGGTCAGCTGATAGTGGGGTTAGTGGCCTGGAATTTAATATTGCTTCAATTTCAATTCTGACGGTCTCTAATTCCTCGTAGGTGAGAGACGCCGATGCTAAGCTTCGCTGAAGCAAGTGGTTAGCAGATTTCACAGCCGACTCCCATAGTGCACCGAAGTGCGGTGCTCTTGGGGGTATAAAATGAAAGTCAACACCTTTCATGCTGCAAAATGTAGAAATTTTATGGTGTGAACCATCTGAGCGAATTATATCTTTCAGTTCTGTAAATAGGTTTCTTGCTCCCACAAAATTCGTGGCGTTGTCACAGGACAAGTTCCTGCAGTTGCCTCGTCTACTGATGAACCGTTTGAGGGCGCCGATGAAGGCATCTGTGGTTAGATCACTGACCACTTCGAAGTGTGTTGCCTTAGTAGCAAAACAAGAGAAGACTGCAATATAAGATTTTCGAGGCCGTTTCCCTCTAACCTTGAAGTGTGTCCAGAAAGGTCCGCAAAATTCAACTCCAGAGATGATGAATGGTCGCGCTGGATGCACTCTATGTGGTGGCAAATTTCCCATAAATTGGGACAACAGCTTTGGTTTCGATTTAGCACAACGAAGGCAGTTTTGCACAATGGATCGTGCCGGTGTCTTTCCCTTTATGGGCCAGAATCGTGGACGGGTTATTGCCAGCAACGTTTGAGCACCAATATGAAGATTTGTAGTGTGGAGATTAGTCATTAATAATCTGGTAATGCTATAAGAATACGGAAGCAGCATTGGATGTTTGGCATCATATGGTAAATTCGATGCCCCCAGCCTTCCTCCGACACGAATGATTCCCTTTTCATCGATAAATGGACTTAGCCTGCTCAGAGAGCTATTGTTGTTGACATGATTGATCCGTCGTAATTGAGTCAAGTCTTCACTGAATCCCTAAGACTGTGTTTCCTTGATGATCACTGTCAGCGCGTCATCTAGTTCTGCCACAGTTGGATCGATCTTCCCTGGTATACTTGTATGCTGACAAACATTTGTAATAAATCTCAGCACATACGCAACGACTTTTTGCAATCGTTTAAATGAGTTATGATGGTCGATTTTATGGACGAAATGTGTTGGTTCTTTGGTAGCCGCTAGGATGGTTTTTGGTTGTTTTTCTCCAATTCAATATCAGATATTGGGTTTTTTGTGGGCCATATGCTTTAGGGGCCATGTAGAAATATTAGTCCGTTGAACCATAAGTTGCAATTTGATAACCTGTCAGGTGAAATTCCCCGAGAGACAAGATCGGCAGGGTTCTCCTTTGATGGGACGTGCCTCTCTTGATTAATGGTTGTTAACTCCTGAATAGCTGCCACGCGATTTGCCACAAAGCCATGCAAGGACAATCTCGGAATCTGTCCAACAGAAGCATGGTCGATCATGCCAATTTAAATCGGTCCTAATCCGTTGTATTAGCTAGGCAGCGAGCTTTGGAGCACAAAATTCAAGACGAGGTAAAGTTGTAGTTTAGTTGGGAGCCACCTTTGATTTAGCATATAATAATTGTGCTGCTACAGTTCTATCCTGTCTCATAGCTCGTACATATACCGCAGCTCCATATGCCTTTTCGGACGCGTCCGAAAAGGCATGTTGTAGTGGTGATTGTGGTACTCGTCCCGCAAATATATGCCTTGGTATCTTAATATCATTTAGAACCTTCAATCCTTCACGAAATTTTAGCCATGCAGACTGAAGTTCGGTTGGCAAAGCTGTGTCCCAGCCGAGTTTTATTTTCCATAGTCCTTGAAGGAAGATTTTGGCTGTTACTATAACGGGACTCATTACTCCGAGTGGATCGAATAAGTGTGCTGTCTCTGATAGGACTGTTCTTTTAGTCACTTTGTTTCCTTCTGGCCATACAGTTTTGATACGAAATTCATCTACTTTTGGCAACCACATTAATCCTAGGGTTTTTATTTGTCCCTATTCTTCGTCATACAACTCTAGTGGAAGACCGACATCGTCTCTGTGGACGTTTTGTAGTAGTTTGGTGTGGTTGGCACAACATTTTCGTAGCTTGAAACCGGCTGATTTTAGAAGCCTTGTCAATTGCTCCTGCATTTCGATAGCTTCTATTAAGTTATTGGATCCCGTCATTACCTCATCTACGTAGAAGTCTCGTTTAAGTATCATTGACCCAAGTGGAAATTGGTCAGTTCCTTGCACTGATAGCCTTTGCAGGCATTTAATCGCCAAGTATGGTGCTGAAGTAGTTCCGTAAGTAACAGTCTTAAGTTGATACGATTTAATTGCTTCATTCGGGCTATCTCTCCATAGAATCATTTGGTACCTTCTGCCATTCTCGTGAATTAAAATCTGACGTTACATTTTCTCTATGTCCGGCGTAAAGACGAATCGTGGCAGTCGAAACCTCAGTACTATGGAAAAAAGATCATCTTGGAGCCTCGGGCCAGTACATAATAGCTCATTCAGGGCGATGTTAGATGAGCTTTTAGCCATCAACCTATACTCTAAGCTTGGTTGTAGTGCTGTCGGGTTTTATCACACAGTGATGTGGTAAATAATAGTACGGCTTGGAAATATTGTCTGGATGGACCTCTTCCATATGTCCAAGTTGTAAGTACTCCTTCATAAATACCACGTATTGCTCCTTAATTTGTGGATTTTTACTGAGTTTTCGCTCCAAAGAAAGGAATCCCTGTGAGGTGATGTCCTAGGATTCACCTAATTTGCTTGGATTGTGTAAAAAAGGTAATTTTACCTCAAAGCGGCCTGACGGGTCCCGTTGTGTAGTCTGATTAAAATGAGATTCGCATTTAACTTCAGCGGCAGTGAGATTTGGAGGATGTGGTTCAATTTCTTCCAGCTTCCAAAATCGTTCAATTTTATCACCAAGGGTGAGGTCCCCTTCATTGCAGATACCACATGTTGCATGAGGTTGTTTGGGGCCTTGTATCTTTCCAGCGAAAACCCAACCAAAAACAGTATTTTGCAGTGTTGGTAACTCGTCTCCAAGTTTTATCAGCCCAGTAGACAGTAGTTGATAATTAAACTCAGCTCCGATCAACAGATCAATTTAACTGGGCAACTGAAATTTGGATCGGCTAGATCGATGTTTTCCGGAATAGGCCAGGAGTCTATATTCAATGAGTTATTTGTGTGAATATAAAGGCTTCTACTCTGGCTGATAACTCGGTCAATCTTGATTACAATAATAAATTGACTCGATAGTTAGAGTGCTGGTTGCCTTCACCGATGCCTTGGATGCTCGTAGAGTCTGATGTTCTTTTTAAACCCAATTTTTTGACTAATCCTTCCGTTATAAAATTTAATTGTGAACCAGAGTCTAAAATTGCCTTGCATTCTACATTAATGCCTTCGTTATTTCTCAAATTGATGACAACGGTGCTTAGCAGAACGTAGCCTCTTTGATTCTGAGCTGTTTGTGCTGCTAGGGTTTTTGAATTAATACCCGCTGCGTTATGATTGGTTGGTATAGACATGTCCGCAATACAATTCTCAGCGATTGCTTGTCATGGTTGTAGTTGTAGTTGATCCCTTGATGACAGTACCCTTCGAGGAGTGTGAGATGATCTAGTGGATTCTTCAAAGTGAACTAGTGTATGATGCTTTTTGGAGCATTTCAAGCAACTTCGCATAGAGCACTTGATTGCTGAATGTCCGTCTACCATGCAATTGATACATAACTGATTTCTTTTTAAGATTTGGTATCTTGTAGCTGGCGAATGTGATAGAAATTCGTTACATGGATATAGTGGATGTTTCTGCCTACACACAACACATTGGGTTCCATTAATTGTCGATACGAACGGAGACGATTTTGAATAATAACTGGTTCTTTCTTGAATTGCGTGACGCTTATCTCTTCCTAATGCTTCTAAAGCTTGGAAGTTGCTCTCTAAGAACATTAAGAATTCCCTAATTGTTTGTAATTCTCTTGGTGATTCCAATGATTGCTCGTACAACTTGTGTGTATTTTTGTCGAACTTCTTTATGAGTATGTGCATACGCAATGGATCCCAAGATTCAATGGAGATCCCGAGATTTTTTAAGGTAAGAATACATTCGTTTGTGTCGTCATACAGTGCCTTGATTGTTGCAGCCCTTTCATTTTGAATGGTTGGTTGTGCTAGAAACTTGTTTATTAAAGCTGTCACCAATAGTCGTTTATTGCTATATCGATTCTATACATGCCGTTTCATAATTTCCATCTGATATCGATAAATGGTGTATTAAGGTTTTTGCTTCACTAGTTAAATTTGAAATCAGATAAAACATCTTTTGTGCGTTGCTGATGGGCTGATTATGAATCCATTGTATGTACAAGTCATGGAACTGTGTCCACCTTAGGTAGTTGCCATCAAAATTGGGAAGAGTTATCTTAGGTAATTTTATTGCTGTACCAAGATCAGATGTATTCTGGGATTGGGCTGTTGTTGCAGAGTCCTGCAAATTTTCTAGTTTTTGTTGCAGCGATTTGATGGTATCTGGAACCCGGTCATCAGCTTCAAGATAGGATTCTGCCATATACCCACAAGCTTCTTCACTTGAAGAGCATTCCCATATACACTGGTTATTTTCAGTGATATCTGTCCAGTTAATTTGAAGCAATTTAAGTTCATAGTAAGGCCCTGGATGTGTTTGATGTGCCTTGGCTTCAATGTCACGAATGTAGTGAATCAATGTGCTCATTGCTGATCCTTGCTTCTTAACTAGTTTCACGACGTCTTGTTCTTCATTTTGTAATGGCGAGATTGAAGACAGTGCTGTGTCGGTCATCTTCTGAAGATTTTGATGTGCTTGGAGCTGCAAATTTCAAATTAGCCTCCTTCATTTTTTCCTTAAGATCGTTGTACACTCCTTCAATTTCCTTATAATAGTTATTTTTAAAGTATAGATGATCAATATTACGCTGATTAAGCTTGTTAAACTTTTCGTTGTTGTTCGTGAAGGCGGTCCATAGTGATTCTAATTGATCTGATACCTTATTCAGGTATTCTAGGTTCCCGCGGCTGTGGGGCATCAAAGTTAAAAGACTGTAATAAGTCTTCAATGTTTCCTCCTATCTCGGATTGGTGAGACGCTAATGGCTCCATGGTGAGTACCTTATCGTCCTTCGCCTTTGTCTTTGATGTATGTTTTATACTGATCTCGTGGCTATCACGTCGGGGTCACCAAAAAATGTTTTTACCGCGAGAAGAATTAGATTGCCGCCTTGTTAGGTACTGCAGCAGGTTCAGATACCTATGCTTGTTATTATGGTGCAATGGTACAAACCTATGCACAACTGTAGAAGATCCATAAGCTCAGGTTCAGATACCTGTGCTTGTCGTTATGGTGCAACGGTACAAAACCTATGCACAATTATATAAGTAGAAAATAAACAGCCCTTAGCAGACTCAATCAAAATAAAACGTTCACTTTTAATGATAAAATGATACTTTATTCTTTACCATTATTCCTCTGTTTCATACAGAGTCATTAATTAATTGACGTTGATTACCTAAACATTAAACACAAAATTCATACCGTGCCATTGCCTTCATGAATGCAAAGTGATTACGTTAACATTAATTTTATTTGAGTGCAATATAGTTTACGTTGGCATTAAATTTACTTTTTAAATGCAAGAGAAATTGACCTATATTAATTAATATGCAAAATAAAATTGTTATTGAGCAATGAAAATTGATTATTATGAATTTGTTTTATGTGTAGTTCACTAGGGTTCCACAATTAGAAAAGCTTGGAATTAGAACCTTTTAAACTATTTTACTTCCAGGTGGCTATTTAATGTTGGTTTGAACAACTTAGATGATTTATTTACATTCAAGGACGGGCTTACTAAATGGCGACCTGGAAAAGTAGGTGCTAAACATACATATATATTCGTCTGAAAAATTCAGCGTTTCCATCCTTATTGTTTCAGGATTTGTATACTATTCTTGATAATTCCTCGACAGGATCGTTTATAAAAACTTACTTCTCGCAACACGAAATTCTACGAGAAGACCATCAACAAATGCTAGCTGAAATTATTATGGAGCACTTTAATAAAACTGAAATACACATGAACCCTTCTTATATGTTGGAGTTTGCAGAAGCTATCAAAAAAAGGTTTCCTATGGAGTGCGTGGTATGCTCACAAGAAGACTTAATACTTTGGTAGTAATTAATTTTATTTTATGGTGCAGTTAACGTACTACACATCAGCTGGCTATGGAAAAAAAAATCCGTGTGGAAAATACCACATCAAAAAAAAAATGAACAAAATTAGTCTTATTTCTCCCCCATTATCAAAGACTTCAATTAGAGCTTCAGCAAGGACATCTAAATTTTGTAGTAAGCTGGTTACACAGGCCGTATTCATAAATATAGACTTGCGTATATTTAGTAAACATAGCCTTAAATAAAAAAATAATTATAGAAAACTAAAATTCGCTGATAAGGGCACGTGAACGAAGTTAATTTCATATGCCTCTGAGGGTTCTGCATTTACAAACACGACCAGAATTTTTAGCAATAACACCTTAAGAATAACGTTCATCTCAGTTGAAATAAATGATGATGAAAGCATAGATTTGTATGGCAAAAGAGAAAGACTACAGCACTACGAAGTACTTCCTTGGGATGACGTAACTTCTTTATAGAAGGAGACAAGAATTTTAAGAAGTAATGAAATACTTACTACAAACTGTCGAACAAGTGCCGAAGTTTTCAAAATTTACACTTATACAAACACAGTCCAGGCCCCAAATTTGTAAGTAATTTTTAAATTTACGTACGAACGTAAATAGCAAAGCAAGCTATCCTCTACAAATGTTTTTGGGTTGTATGCGCGAAATAGAATACATCAGTAAATGGTACTTCCACAGTTTATTATTAGTTCTTGCTTTATTTAAACTGGAGTTGCAGCAAGTTATATTTACTATAATGAATACGTAATAATAGGTTGAGTAGTGCACATTTTGCACGTTGATAACTGGAGAGAACAAATATTGTTCGTATATCGTCGTTATACCGTTATGCAAGAAAAACCTGCTCTACCATTCTGAAGTATTTGTTTGTGTGTTCTTCACCTTTCCTAATTATGTTTAGAGTCGAATAAATAAATACAGTTTGCTTAATACGAGATTACTTATGTGCACTGCACAGTTTTCAAACATATTACATATTATTATTATACATATAACTCTTACCTAAACTTTTAAATGATTTGGATTCTTTCGGGTTGATATAGATTTTTGCCACTGTTTCCCAAATGTTGGAGATGCTTGCTTCATTAGTAAATGGAAGGAGTACTTCGATAATTTAAAAAATGTGATTAGAGACAAACTAAAGGACGCATATTATATTTTTTTATTTGAAAATCTTGACCGTGCATCAAATGAAAGTAAGCATTTCCTACTTATACGTATATATTGTTTTTATATGAAGTATATTCAACAGCCTCCAAGGATTACATTCTTTTCCTATCGCTCCATGGTGTAATAAAACCTACCGCAAGAATACCATATGCGTCAAGGGCACAAAAGCGATCACAGTGCAAGCCAAGTATTTCTGATTCCAAAAGAAGCTGCCTCCGTCATGTTGTTACAATTAACGAAAAAAAAAGGAAATAAGTACCTTACGTAAATTATACCTAGATTTAAACTTAACCATACAACCATTAATTATCGTTGTTGGCTCAGAAGAAACAAATTTGGAGAAATTTTATTTGTACATTGATGAGGTTTTTTTAAATTTGAGACTTTTCTAAATTTTCTGGACTCAACTTTCAAATATTTTCAAATTCTAAATTTATGCTATCATCATGCTGTGGTCCTGGGTTGCTGACGACCTGTCAATTCAACTAAACATCCAAGTCGTTGAATCGTAAGGATACGCTGATTACCTTGTTATCATTATCAAAGGAAAATGTGTGTGAGCGTTTGCTTTCTAGAAAGCTTAAAGAAGCCCTTAGCTTTGTTCAACACTGGTGTGCTGTACACAAGTTATTGCTTAACCCCAGCAAAACAACAATCATACCCTTTACCAGAAGAAGGATAATCAGGAATTTAAAAAGCCCTAGCTCTTTGGTACAGAGGTCCCTATTTCCAATTATGCTTATTATCTTGGAATAACCCTTAGCTCAATTGGAACAAACATATAGATAAGAAAGTCCAGAAAAATACACTAACGCTGTGGAACTGTAGAAAACTGGCTGGCTCAACATGTGGACTCAAGTCAAACCAAATGATTTGGCTATAGAAGGAGTAGACAGTAGTCAGACGCTGTAGCGTGGTACACGAAAAGTACGCAAAAGACAACAATCAAAAAGCTAAACAAGCTCCAGAGAATGGCCTGTCTACGTTGACCTAGCGCCAAGCGCACAACATCTACCAGAGCTGTAGAGACACTATTGAACCTATCAGCACTCAGCAACGTTGATGAAAAAGAGCGCGGTATAATGATGTACAAAGCCCGAACAGACGGCTATGGTAAATGGGAATCTAAAAGTTTATGCACTCTAACCGAAAAAATATAGGCACCATCCGTCAGCCTCTACATATAAATATTCCACATAGTGGGGAAATAGATATAAATCCAGAAAATGAAGCCCTAGTCTGTTACACCGACGGGCCTAAGACCGAGAAAGCAGTAGGAGCAGGTGTATATGGTGTAAAACCAAGTGATTATATTTATCAAAGCCTGGGAAAATACTCCTCAATATTCCAGGTAGAAGTATATATCATCACTAGATATGATACGAAAACCGCAGTCGATCCTATACCAAATATATATATATCTTAACTGATAGCCAAGCGGCATTTAAAGCCATCAGCTTGAGGTCAAAAGGAAGCTAATGTGAGAATGCATTCAAGCATTAACAAACCTTGGCGCACAGAACCACCTAACACTTCTGTGTGTGCCTGGAAACTCGAAAACTGATAGGAATGATAAGGCAGACATACTGGGCAAAACCGGAGCATTCATGTCCCTCATAGAACCGGGACCGTTTTGCGGTATTTCTTACAACACCGTGAAGCTTACCTTCCAAAACTTGCTCCAGGAACTAATGGACCAATAATAGAGTACAATGATAGCCTCCAGATAAGCTAAAAGATTCATCAAAGACCTTCACCAAAGTAGAGCCAGGATCTTTTATGGCAGTCCAGGAATCAATTCAGAATTGGAACAGGTTTCCTCACTGAACACTGTAAACTAAACAAACACATGCATCGGATAGGCATATCACCCACTAGGTGTAGGTTGTGTCTCGAAGAGGATGAAACATCGGAGCACATCCTATATGAAAACGAGGTAGCACAATGTAGAGTTCAGGCCTTTGGCTCATATTTTCTGAAGTCTACCGACTTTGAGGAGATCTCATTCAAGAAATACTACTCTTCATAAGAAGAGTGCGATTGTTGGATGAACTATAAAGATAGCGGTGCACCACAAGCCAATAGATAACTGCAGTGCAAAGAGCACTCGCCCCGCTCAATTTTAAGTCTACAATTATTCATAGTAAATTATAATGAAATCACACTAGCAACTCATAAGAGATATCAAAACTACCACAATATAACATCATCAAAACATAACATTTAATACTTAATAAAACCGGACAACAGTCCCATAAAACAGCCTTGATATTCACCAAATCAAATAAGGATACTCGAAATATCACAGCCAATTAAACCACAAAACCTTTGCCGATTAAACCATAACATTACGAAACTTTAAATACTGTAGAAACACCAGAGCAGTCAGACCACCACTAAAAGAATCATCGAAGCAACATGTCAACACAAGCTAGACCGAGAGGCGAATGGAAGATTCATAACTTAATGCCACCAGGATCCACTTATACATTCGAGGATCCCGTCCGTGAATGACCTCATGAAAGCTGATTCCCTAATCACATTGGAGAGAGAGTTCCAGATTAACGAACCCTTAAAAAAACCGTTCTTTCACCGAACTGAGTTCGCACTCGACGAGTAATGATTCTCGATCTATCCTAGTACTTCATTCAAACTTTTCGCTAATGTAAGGAGGCTTCAAACCAAATCTAGCACGAAAAATAAAACGGAGAGTTCTGAACTCAAGAAACTTAGATAGTGTTCAAGATAGAAATTCCTCCGCTAGCGCACGAGACAATATCGAGATTGCAAGGACAGAAAAATGGTAGACAACAGCATCCGCATACAGAAAATGAGGAAGAATCAATGGTCGCACCAGACCCTCCCGAATCTCTTCCGGGAGAAATACCATCACAGCATGGAGCGTCCGAAGACCAAAACAGACTCGCGAGAAAATACGGTTAACTTGGGGACCCCAGGTGAGTCTCTGGTCCATCAATAGCCCAGGATTCTTCACTGGATCTGAGGAGATGCCCTGATCCAGAGAGTAATGGGATGGAGATCAGCTGAAGAGACAGCAGAGACAATTAATAGATATAATGATCACTCAGAAAAAAATTTGTTATCAGTTTTAACTTCGCGTACAAATTTTTAAGAGCTTTTCAAAAATTAAAAAAACGATCACAAACATTTTTTTTGAAATATGAATAGGACAACGTCTGTCAGATCAGCTAATATTATTCGCCTCTCTGTGCTTCTTTTTATTGTCTGTCTCCTAAAAGGACTTCAAATCAGGCCACTAGATTTCTTCTTCCTCCTTTTTTGTAAGCTTTTGCAGCTTTTCTTGCAAGGTGCAAGAAAAAATAAATCAAAATTTACTAAGTAAACATATTCTGACTGTGTCATCCAAACTTTTTCAAACGATTCGCATGAGCCCGTTAAGCATTACTCCCCTAAGGATTGTTGCATTATCTGGGCTACAAACGTGAATTACCTCATAGAGGGACCTTTGATAATAATTGATGACAATTTTCCAGCCCGGGTCGGGTCTCTAAGCAGGACCTTCTCACCAACATGCACCAAAATTTATCACTTCTTGGCGGATAATTTACTTTGGAACAAGTTTTGCTTTGCAAGCTCGAATACGTTTTGTATTTTAAACAGCAAACACATTGTGATATTTTATATTGTATAGCAATTCGTGCTTACGCTGTAAGCTACTAGGAACTTCCGAGACGAATCCAAATAGAGTCTCCATACGTGGCAGTTTTGTGTCCGAATGCATTGAGTTGTACGCATGAGATGCTGTCCGCAGCAATTTTTCTCAGCTGCGCGGGTTTGGATCTAGGAAGCTCCTCAAGTTTTGGCTAACTTGGAATGCTGTCGGTCTAGATAGATCTCTTGATCTAGGAAGCTCCTCAAATTATTGGCTAAGCTGGAATGCTGTTGTTGCTCTACAGTATTCGACTGCGGATGATTATTGCGATTAACGACGCTAAAGTCAAACGGTTTCATTTTTAATGAGATAATCATTTAAAAATGTATTATACTTAAATAGATGTTCAATAATATCATTGCATATCTACAATTTAAACTTCAGAAAAATAGGTAACAAGTAAGTCCAAAGTTATTTATGTATAAAGTTTTAAAATGTAATTATTTTGGGCAAAAGAATTCCAGAAAACTTTCACTCACGCATGTTTAGTTGCCGAGGAGTTCCTCTTGGCTGGATTTATTGTGCGACTGGCGTATCTAACTAATGGGTCTTCCTTCCCGTTCTAGAACTGCTGGTAGAGATTCACTACTGGCATCCGTGAGTAATTTGATGGCCGCTTTAACTGGGCGAACGACTCATCACATTTGGGTCCTCAATAAAACTTTATCTTTTTTCCTCAATAAATTATTAATTCGAGTCATGATTTATGAGGAATTAGAGATAAACTTCCGGTAGTAATTGGCTAGCCCCAGGAAAGATGACGCATCGTCTTTGGTCTTGGAAATTTCTTTACGAATTCCATTAAACAAGGATCTGGCATACATGGTCCAGATACACACTTATTTTTGCAAAATTTGATATTTAGAGGGTTATAGTTTTGAATTAAGATAGCGAAAAAGTTGAAGCACTTGCTTTAATTTACCGTTGTATTCGGCTGAGTTTTTTGCAACTATTACAACATCATCAAGATACACGAAACATTTTATTCCTTATAACCTTATTAATATACCGTTTAAGAGTGATTGAAAAAATGCAGGCACTGTCTTTAGCCCAAATAGTCATATTTTATACTGATTGAAATTGGTACTAAAAGTCTTTCTTCTCTATCAGTTGGATCGATTAGTCCTTTATGATATATCCGTTAGCCAAATCTAACGTTGAAAATTACCTCCCTAGAATGACCCAAACTACGTAAAATATCTTCGCTTGGATTTTCACTATACAGGGTGTCCCACGTAACGTGTTCCCTGGGCATTTTGCTCGAAAATGTGAGGAGATATCGAAAAAGTCCTAATAATAAAAGTTGGGCACGTTTAGTCAAGGTATCCTCTGGTATAGCCAAGGTCCTTGAAAAAGGACTTGGAAAAGGATATATTAAAAAAATGTCCTTTTCGTCCTCAATAAGGATACATTTAGATTACATTTTTGAATTCCGCGAATAAAACTAATACGAAAGTGTTATATTGAAAATTCCAGTTTAACCATTTATTATCGAGATATAAGGCCTCAAATTGTACTCTATGCATCGTGTTCCTTGTCATTTTTCTCGAAAATGCACACAGATATCATCAAAGTGAAATGAAATGAAATGAAATTTAGATTTGATTATTTTTTTATTAGCCATGGCTATGCCTTTTGCTGTGTTGCAGACGTGATTTTTGTTATTCGTTTATATGTTGATGAGCGAAGACCCCATTTAAACTGATTTAATGATTATAATATTCTGCGGGTCTAACGTAGGGAAGTAGATATTTACATAATTTGATTTGTTTTCTTCTGTGTATGAATATAGTTAACATAGTTCGTTAAAATCTCTTCAAAGTTCGATTTGTTAACCTTAAGAGTCGGCAGGGAAAATTAATTTTTGACATAATCGTCTACGATTCTTTTTTCTCTTTTGACGAGAACGACTAAATAATATATTCGCTGAAAGCCACAGTCTGTGTGCGTGAGCCCAAGTAGATTTTTCCGATCGTGTTTTTAATGTTATCAGTGTTGTGATATTGGGGTTTAATACGATCCTAAGATTAGTGACCTTATTTGACTTAGGCAGTAAAAAGGCGTTCAAGAGTATAGGCGATATATCGATATCATTGAGTGTGCTTTATAAAATATAGTGCAAAGTGACTTCCCAGAATTTAGTAGTAGCCGATTATAATTGGACCAAGGACAAATTTGGTTCAAATCAGAGTTTAGTCGTGCAATGCAATCTTTGAGAAGACCAATAGTTCTGCTTAGATACAGATGTACCTCAACAGCATATACCTAGACTGAATTGTCACATCACACATAACTCTCGGTAAATCGATGGGAATAAGCAAAAGAGCAAAGGACCCAGAATTGATTCTTGAGGAACCCCTCGTACTAGCAGCCGTTCAGGAAAGAGAATATTTCACCTTGACATGCCGACGACGGTGAGATAAAACCCTGTTTGTCAGGGAAACTGCTGGGGTATTAAAAATAAATGAGGATGACAGCTTCTGGAGAAGAACGCGATGGTCTACGCAATCAAAGGGGAGAAAGACTAAGGCTGAACTTAGAAATATAATATATATTGATATTTAGTACGTATAATAGCTGAGTTAGTTTTATTGCGTACAATCGTGTATAGCCGGTGCACTTCAACAGTCCTAAGGCGAAGATTACAAAACTTTAGAACGTACAATTAGGTGTGAGAAAAAAAATAAGTAAAATTAAAATAATAATAAAAATAAGAAAAGAAAAACAAAAAACAAAGTTATTAAAAAAAAAATTCCAAAAGATCAAAAAGAAAAGAGCAAAAAAATAAATAAAAAAAAACAAAAATCCAATAAATAAGAAGAAAACAGAGCAAATAATAAATAAATTTAAAAATTAATTAAGCAATGTAATGAGAAATTGAAGGTCTAAGAATCAATACAAATCACAAACTTACGCCGACACCTATGTGTTGAATTAATTTTGGAACTTAATTATTTATTATTATTTTGTTTATTTCTTAATTAATTTGGACGAAGTAAGACCGTTCCTCGTTCCTGGAATGCAAGAACTGTAGGCTTTCGGAGAGATATGCAGGGGATTTGGTATAAATTAACCTGTGAAGAAAGATAAGCCTGCGACGAGTCAAATAGTCCTCCATAGAGGTTCTGAGTAAGGACATAGCATGCGATCTACGGCTACTGCTCCCCTTGAGATCCAACTTAATCTGTTAACCCTGGATCCTGTTATTCAGGCATATGCAAAGAGGGCACATGGGGATATTGGGAGGACGGCTCGACTGGTCCTTCCCATTGCTCTTTTGCGTGTGGGCTGAATCTAGAAAACCTCCCGGCCAACATGGCACTTGATGCGATAGTACCAGAGCTTCGTTTTGTCTATCAATTCTCTGTGGATTTTCCTGTAAAAGAATCGTGGGCTGAAGGAAGTGCTTTATCGAGCCTTGTCCGGTTAGCTCTAAGAATGTTTACGGACGATTCTCTCAGCCGGGACGGGCGTTTACCTTTCTGGACCCGAAATTGGGTACTCACTTGGAAAACACACTACTGTCTTAAAGGCTGAACTCGCCGCCATAACAATGGCGGCAAAAATAGCTCCTGATATGGAGATCAAGATAAAGGACATTGCTATCCTTTTGGATAGTCAGGCAGCCTTGATGGTTTGAGTGGCCCTTGGATAACATCTAAGTTACTGAGGACTCCAAGTCGTCTGTGGATAAGTTGTGTATCCACAACAAGGTGTCCCTTCAGTGGGTTCCTGATCACATGGATATTATGGGGAATAAAACGGCTGAGCTTTTAACTAGAGCTGGCTCTGATTCTCCGTTTCTCAGATCGGAGCCCGCCGTAGGAGTTACCACCGCGAGTTTCGGGTCTCTCATCAAAGCTGATGAGATGGCAGAGCCTGAGTACTTGCAGGTTCACAATTTTTTTTCTTGATGGGCTCAATAGGAATATCTCTGATTTTCTCTTGGGACTCGGAAGGAAACAATGTATAACTGTAGTTGGCATCATAATCAGCCACAGCTCGCTTCACGTTTGTCTAACAAGGAAGAGAGTTGTTGATAACCCTAAGAGTTTGTCTTGCCTGGAAGGAGAGCCTGAGACAACCGAACAATTTTGATCTGCTTGTCCGGCCTTCGCCCTGATCAGGCTGGTTACGCTTGGGTGTGCCCTCTTATCTATAGAGGAATTGAAAACCCTTCCTGACTGAGATTTAATGTGCTTCATTAATAGGAAGGTTTTGGTGATTGGGTTTCTAGCAGGATAGTACAATGGACCTCCATGCTTGGGGTCTGTCGTCCTCCTGCCTTTAAAAGAAAAACGGACGTAGCGAAGTCAGATACATGACGCTCCGAGGAAGTCTATAAATATAACGTATGACGTCGTTAAAGGCCTCAGTAAGTCTTAATTAATATTGGGGACACAAAGAGTTATCTACCATTTCCTGCGAAAATTCACAGACATACAACTGAAGGAAATAGATAGTTGACGAAGATTGCCACAAATTTACCCCATCAAAAAGCTGATGTAGTCGCAACAACTAAATTTAGAATTGAGTTGAATTCCCAAATTCTTAACTGACTCAACATATTCAAGTGTGAAATTATTCAAACGAATTGAAGGCAAATCATATATTGGGGAAAAAGCTTCTATATACTGGCAGGCAGTTAGATTTTCTTGAAGAGATGGAGAATAGAAGATTTTTTAAGAACTTTTGTTTTTAACGATTCTAACTCAAATCATAAAAAAAAGGAGGAAAACAACCGCCTCGTCCGGGGTTTGAAGCCGGGAACTTCCGCTTTCTGGGCGATTGCTCTAACTGAGCTAACCACACAGATGACTTTCCTTCTTGTATTTCTTAATTTGTAACTAGCCTATTGATAATATTTAACCGTATCTGTTGGTTGCTTTCTCTATTAATACTTGCAAATTTCCATCCTCCTCAGCTACCAAAATTTGTCTGTACATTTTGGCAATGTCAGCAGTGAAGACATATCTTTTGACACGGAACCTCATAATGATTGTGTTGTGGCCCAGTGTGCTGGTACACGGAAGCAACAGGCTGGCGGGTGTACCGGTAGTGAAGTAGCAAGCAATAGCGGAACACTTTACTTCGCACAGTGAAGTGCCCGGTTATTACTAAATAATGTGATGACTGTATACATTACGGCGGCAGTGAATAAACATACTGCTTTGCATAGAACACGGTCGGACTGTTAGGACAGATTAAATCACCGGTGTCGGCTAAATATACGGGTAAAGATGAAGCGTTGCTAGCTGAGCTAGAGGCGGATGCAGAAGCAACATTCAAAGCAGGTATCAATGGTAACTCTACCCGAATGTATTTAGCTGGACGGAAATTTGAGTCACTAGTAGACGTTAGAGAAGAAACCATATATTTTGAAAGAGACGCCCGGGGATTGCAAGTTAGAGAGCCGGGAGAATGGTATGGGGATCAGCGAAGAACTAGAGCAAATATGCAGGGAGGACGGAACATTGAAGGAGATGCGCAGAGATGGCCACAGAGAACTTTCCCACAGAGCCAGGAGCCAACTCCATCAAGAAATTATGGAGGATTGTCAGCGAGAGCCCAGCAGCCGAGACCAATTCAGTGCTTCAGGTGTAGGAAAGAGGGGCACATAGCTAAAGAGTGTAGGCTAGGGAGACAACCTTCTTATTGTACTAAGTGCGGTAAATATGGACATGAGGCGTCGATATGTAAAAAACAACAGGTACGGTTCGCGGAGGCAAACAATCGAAGTGAGTCTAGCAGCACGGTTCCGAATGTCCTCTATTGCCAATTCTGCCGTACCTGTAACCATTACATAGATATTTGTGTCAAGAAATTGGTGGCAGAGCAAGGAAGGCAGCAGGGAAAAGGGGATTGGCAGCTGGGAAATTTCCCCCAAGCTGCCTTCAATTAGCCAATCCGATAAGTATAAGCGCTACTGAGAAAAATATAATCACACTAGAATCAGATATAGCGCTAGAAGGTAAGTTAACCCTTTTAGTAGATACAGGATCTACTTGTAATTTAATTAAGGCTAAACGAATAAAGAGAAACACTGTTATCCAACCCCAGCGGTCAATTACAATAGGTGGATTATTTGGAGCTCAAGGAAATTCGCTAGGGTCTTGTAGGGCCAAGTTACGAATGGGTGCTGACGATCAAGACTGAGAATTCAATGTTATATATGACGCGGACTCCATACCGGTTGATGAGATATTGGGGATGGAATTCCTGAAAGATAATCCTGTAATAGACTGTATTAGTAGCAAATTGTCCATAAGAAGCATAAAAGAAGCAAAAGAACTACCAAGACCTCTATTCGGCAGTATTACGGGGATAGAGAAAGTTGCGACCATAGTTTTGAAGGGATACAATTCAGAAGATACATGCCAGTCACCCATCAGAGAAGCAAATCGAGAATATTTTCCACAAAATGTTAAGCAGCGTATGACAGATCGGATCAGGGCATTGCGGGACATTGTGCACAGACCTGGATCAGCCGCAGAAAGCATCGACCGATATTTAAAATGGCACTACGAAAATGACGGAGCGAAAAAAGGAAAAGTAGAAAATGCTCAGCGGGCACCCACACTGTAGGATGAATTGAAAGGAACTCAAAACAGAGAGCAGCCCAAACTACAGCAAGAGCAAGGAAACACTTTGACTGCAAGCCTTTCTGCACCAGAGTCATTTGTAAATTGGGCTACAGAGCTTTGTGGTGGGGAACAAGTGCGGCTAGCGAGAAGTAAAAAAGGAGAAAAACACCTGCAAATGGAAGCTGGGTCTAAGAAGCTTATGAGTAGGTAGGCTATGCCGATTCTGGCGCAAACCGTGAAAAATTATTCTAAGTCCAAAATGTAAACAAAGGCACGTGTACGTCTACGTACATATTTTACCTTGAGATTGACCTTGAGATAAGGATTGACAGTTCACTTCCGGTTTAGATAAGGTTTGACAGTTCACTTCCGGTCTGTGGGTGTGTTCGTGCACGTATGTGTGTGTGTGTGTTTCGGTCTGTGGGTATATGTGTGTGTGTGTGTGTGTGTGTGTGTGTGTGTGTGTGTGTGTGTGTGTGTGTGTGTGTGTGTGTGTGTGTGTGTGTGTGTGTGTGTGTGTGTGTGTGTGTGTGTGTGTGTGTGTGTGTGTGTGTGTGTGTGTGTGTGTGTGTGTGTGTGTGTGTGTGTGTGTGTGTGTGTGTGTGTGTGTGTGTGTGTGTGTGTGTGTGTGTGTGTGTGTGCGTATGTAAGTGTCTACATGTATGTACATTTAGACCGGAAGTTACATCATAGCGAAAGTGTGGTTTTGTTGATATCGTGGGAAAATGTAGCAGGATATTCTGGTGTTGTCCGGAAGTGTGGTGAAAATGTAGCAGGATATCCTGATGTTGGCTGGAAGTGT
This sequence comes from Dioctria linearis, assembly GCA_963930735.1. NCBI lineage: Eukaryota > Metazoa > Arthropoda > Insecta > Diptera > Asilidae > Dioctria > Dioctria linearis. Next base: position 139,203,905 of record OZ005741.1, read on the forward strand.
GGTCTTGGTGATAAGGGTGTTGTTGTTGCCCCGTAAGCTGGAAGTGTGATCTTGGTGATGAGAGTGTTGTTGTTACCCCGGAAGTATGCTCTTGCGGATAAGGGTGTGGAATGGGTGGAAGAGTGGTATTGCTGATATGGAGCGTGGGAAAATGTAGCAGAATATCCTGTTGCTGGCCGCAAGTATACATCCGGTGAATTTTGCTATAAATTGGAAGGTGACTGAAGTTTGACTACAGTTTAATTTAGTTTTTGGTGAATGAAGTGCTTAAGTATAGAACGGAAAAATGTCTACAGGAAAAAGATCATTTGTTGAAGTTTCATCTAGGAAGCTAAAAAATTCATCTTCACTTCAAGCAGATTCGGTGAAACAAAGATATCCTTTGAATCCTCCTCCTCATCCTACTCAAATGGATTTAGATATGGAGATTAATAAACCATATAAAATATTGGAAGCTATTGAATACTGTTTATGGTGAAAAGATCCAATTGGAGGTTGATGAGGGGTGTGTATACTTACCCCAACGGTATTTGGCTGTACAAGAAGAGATATTGAAGGATATATCAGACACTGCTACATAATTAACAGAGGGCCTCAAGGAAAATCATATGTACTGGAGTTTAAATCACTAGTCGAGCTAGAAGAGGAAAAGCACAATTCGAGCGATGAACTTAATGAGATTGTGCAGAGTATGGCTTTAGGAGCTAATTATTACTAATATAATGTTTTGATACATTTATTATATATGTACCTATTCTTATATAAAATTAATAAAATTAAATTTATTAATATGGTGATTTTTACTTCTCCTACTTTTAACAGAGCAATGAATATTCATCTTTATAGTGACGGAGAAGATGATATCTAAAATATATATATATATATATATATAAGATATTTAATTCTTACAATCTAATCATTGCTAATCTAGTAGTGGGAAGGTTTGCATACATAGTTCAAAAGGCTAAAAAAAATAATGTTTTGGATTGATTCTATATGGGATGAAACACATTTTTGTACATGTCTGAATGGTTGGATGTATATGAAGATTGAGGATTCAGTTGTACGATGCGACTTAATGAAAGTATATATGACTGCTGAAGATGGTAAAAGATGTAAGATATTGACTTTAACAAGAGGTCAACCAATTCCATCATGTTTGGGGGAGATGCGCATCAATCCGTTTGAACATGTTAAGATTGAAGTCAAGGGAGGAGAAATAACTGTAATTGGCTGGCTACAAGATGGGACGATCAGACGTCCAAGTACTAATTTCTTCCTACATAGCTGCCCGTTTGCAGGTGAGGAGGAGTGGTTTACCTTTCTGGACCCGAAATTGGGTACTCACTTGGAAAACACACTACTGTCTTAAAGGCTGAAGTCGCAGCCATCACAATGGCGGCAAAAATAGCCCCTGATATGGAGATCAAGTTAAAGGACATTGCTATCCTTTTGGATAGTCAGGCAGCCTTGATGGTTTGAGTGGCCCTTGGATAACATCTAAGTTACTGAGGACTCCAAGTCGTCTGTGGATAAGTTGTGTATCCACAACAAGGTGTCCCTTCAGTGGGTTCCTGATCACATGGATATTATGGGGAATAAAACGGCTGAGCTTTTAACTAGGGCTGGTTCTGATTCTCCGTTTTTCAGATCGGAACCCGCCGTAGGAGTTACCACCGTGAGTTTCGGGTCTCTCATCAAAGCGGATGAGATGGCACAGCCTGAGTACTTGCAGGTTCACAAAACTTTTTCTTGATGGGCTCAATAGGAATATCTCTGATTTTCTCTTGGGACTCGGAAGAAAACAATGTATAACTGTGGTTGGCATCATAATCAGCCACAGCTCGCTTCACGTTTGGCTAACAAGGAAGATATGATTTTGTGTTGGAGAATGACTTTAAAGAGGCTGCTAACACTACCTGCGAAGTAAATCCTCCATTCCAAGCAAATCCATGATGATTTTGATTCAGCCATCTTGCTTGATTCTGTAGTTCCGGGGGTAGATTTTCAAAGTTGTATATTGGTTTCAAAATGAAATGCTGTAGTTGATTGTACTGAGTTATAATGGCAATTTCCTTCAAGATGAATGTATTTCTCGGTCCTTTGAACCCTTGAATATCAATGATGCAATTCATTTTTATAGTTTATAAACTTCACTAGTTAGAGGAGTATACTGAAATATTCTATCATGTATAAGTAGACAGTATGCAGCAGTATTTTTCGGTATATTCACTGATGTTTGAAATTCTATGCTTACATCTACAGGTCCAGTTTTGAGATATTCATTTTGGCGTGAGCAATCAATAACAACTAAAGGTGCCAAGTTTTTGAACTGCTCTTTAGTGTGTAATGGTTCAGACCGGCGGTTGTAGTATGACTGTTGGAATTTACAATACATCTCATATAATATAGCGTATTGATCTATATTATATATTATATTCAAATCATTGTATGGAAATTTTCCAGAATTTAGATAAACTATTAGGTCTGTTAATTTACAGTGATCAAATTTGGATGCATCTTTTTCACTCGAATCTTTACGGTCAGTTTGTAAAACAAAAATCACATATCTTGGTTTTTCGAGTTGACTAACGTTTCTAACAGTCCATGTATGGTGGGTGGACTGTGGTGGTGATGGATATTCATACAAATCCCAACTTCGAAATACCATTTCAATTGACTGATTGCTTTCAGTAATTTTCAATAGAGATAACTTTTCCATATCAGCTACAGTAACATGTGGTAGATGCCATTGTAATTTAAGTATATTTACTGACCCATCACAATCTTTAGCATAAATTGCATTCAGATCCGTTCTGGAACGAATCAAAACTAGTTCATGCTTAGCATTAATAGCTATTTTCTTATAGGCTTCAGCAAATCCAAGAAGATATTTTAGCGGTATACAAAAGTTAAAGTTCCCTTCTGAGCTAAGAGATATATTGGTGAGAGACCATCCTGAATTTAGAAGCGTTTTACTTTCACTTTCGTTTAAAGAAAGCTTATTCTTTATCGTTGAGGTAAGGCCAACATTTTTATTGTGATCAATTTGTACTCCATTTATTTCATACCGGATCTCCTCAAATAAAAATGCCATCGCATTATTAGTTAACTTTACATCTGCAGTTTTGTCAGGCTTAGGAGTACATTCCAATTTCCCTTCAATGTAAATAAAACTTTCACTTGGAAGTACATAGATATCTTGATGTTGAATACCTATACGTATTTCATCATTATTTTTGAAAGATTTGGTGAAGGGTGAGTAACTATGATATTCAAATTTGGCAACACTATTATCATAGCTTGCAGTATCCTTTATACTCAAGACTTCACTCATTGCTTGTCTTTTATGATAAATCCTAAAGTACTCAAGTATTTCTTATTTTGTGGGGTAAGTTTGAGCCTTTTTTCTCTTTGAGGTCTAATTTCGGTGAGAGTTGCAGAAGAACTGTTGTTGATGGTAGCTAACGTACGTAATTTATCCTTATTATACAATATCATGTTGTGGTTTAAGATGTAACCGAGCTGTTATTGTTTCACCCCTAAAATTTATTAAATCACCGTCCTGATCAAGGAGCTTTAAGCTGATGAAAGTAATTCTTCGAGTGGTTAGTGGTAAATAAATGACGTTCTTTGGTACCTCAACAATCTTATAACCAGGCCCCACCTTTGGAGAGAATTCGTGTAGTGTATGTACTCGTGTATCGTTCATGAATGATCCACTTACTATATTACATTCTACTCTTATTGTATTAACTTTAATTATATTAACTGGTAAATCTGACACATGCAATTTAATAGGGTCTAGTTGTCGCTTACTAAACCCTAAAAGTGATCCAACTGTATCCTCTTTATTAAAGTAAATAGGTCCACTAGACTTGATTTCACTTTTCAAAGAGTTATTGTTCGCAGGCAGTTTTATATAGTAGCTCTCTTTACTTAATTTACTTAATTGATGCTCAAGATATTCAGCTATGTTATCTATCTCATATGATCCTGTAGGTATTTCTATAACAACATTCCCAATGTGAAATAGATTATTTTTTTTATTCTCAATATTTGGTATTGAATTGTACGTTTGGAAATCAATTGAGCCGCATACATAATCCCTTGACAAATCTATGGGTGGGAAATACTCAGTTGTTAATACAGATGAATTTCCGCTTAATGTAAGTGTTAATGACATTGTGGTGTAATTCAAAATGATGCAATTATGTGGTTTCCTCCTCATTTATATAGATTTGCAAGGGCATGAGATTCAGCTTCCAATATTCTATATGGTTTATTAATCTCCATATCTAAATCCATTTGAGTAGGATGAGGAGGAGGATTCAAAGGATATCTTTGTTTCACCGAATCTGCTTGAATTGAAGATGAATTTTTTAGCTTCCTAGATGAAACTTCAACAAATGATCTTTTTCCTGTAGACATTTTTCCGTTCTATACTTAAGCACTTCATTCACCACAAACTAAATAAAACTGTAGTCAAACTTCAGTCACCATCCAATTTATAGCAAAAATCACCGGATGTATACTTGCAGCCAACAACAGGATATCCTGCTACATTTTCCAACGCTCCTTATCAGCAATACCACTCTTTCACCCATTCTACACCCTTATCTGAAAGAGCATACTTCCGGGGTAACAACAACACTCTTATCAGCAAGACCACACTTCCAGCTTAATGGGCAACAACAACACCCTTATCACCAAGCCCACACTTCCAGCCAACATCAGGATATCCTGCTACATTTTCCCACGCTCCTTATCAGCAATACCACACTTCCACCCATTCTACACCCTTATCTGCAAGAGCATACTTCCGGGGCAACAACAACGCCCTTATCACCAAGACCACACTTCCGGACAACACCAGGATATCCTGTTACATTTTCCCACGATCCCTTATCAACAAAACCACACTTCCGCTATGACGTCACTTCCGGTCTAAATGTACATACACGTAGGCACTCACATACGTACACACACACACACATACGTACACGCACACACCCACAGACCGACACACACACACACACACACACACACACACATACGTACACGCACACACCCACAGACCGGAAGTGAACTGTCAAACCTTATCTCAACCGGAAGTGAACTGTCAATCCTTATCTCAAGGTCAATCTCAAGGTCAAATATGTACGTAGACGTACACGTGCCTTTGTTTACATTTTGGACTTAGAATAATTTTTCACGGTTTGCGCCAGAATCGGCATAGCCTACCTACTCTTATGCTCAAGCTCAGATCAGAAGCGGGAGGCAACACCACATCCAGTTAGAGTCGAGTACCGAGAGGGATCTGAACTACGATTGGAGCAGAGATCAGAACAACTGGTGAGAATTTAAGTTGCTAATAAGCATGAGATGGTATGGCGGAAGAAATCAGCCCGGGTGTGTATTGCGGAAATGCCTTAATCAGACCAAACAACAGACACGCATTTGTGGGTATTATCAATACCAGAAGTGAGCCGGTCGAGATAAGGAATTTTAGGCGAAAATTGGAAAAACTGAATAAGTACATCATACAACCACTGGAAAGATAGAGAGGGAAAATTAATGTTATTCAAGAACGACTGAAGCTAATGAAGCAGGCTCTCATGCTAGAGGATGAGCTGAATTTCGTTGAAATAGAATCTGTTGTTCAAATTTGTTATTTGTACAATGATAGTTTTCACTTACCAAGAGATTAATTGACATACACTACTGCGAAAACGTTTAAACTGCCTTTAATGCTTAACGTTGGACCCATAAAAAGAAAGCATTATCGTATGCCAGAAACTCATAGGAAGGTGTTTCAAGAGCAACTCGGAAAACTGTTAGAAGATGACAGCATTGAGCCAAGCGATAATCCATTTAACTTTCCAGGGCTGCTGATTCGTAAGAAGGGAACGGATGAAGCAGGAAAACGAAAATACAGGCAGGTGTTGACTTCCGCGAGTTGAACAAAGTATGTATCCCATTTTCATATTCTCTGCCTCGGATTGAGGACATTTTGGATAGGCTGAGTCACTCTCGATACTTTTCCACATTAGATTTAGCTAATGGGTATCATCAAATGCTAATAGATCCAGCTGATCGCAAGAAGACGGCATTGAGCACGAATTTCAATCATTTTCAATATAAAAGATTGCCATTCGGGCTAAAAACTGCTCCTCCGTTCTTCCAATCTTTATTGAATGGAATTTTAACGGGTCTGCAAGGGATAAAGTACTTCGTTTACATAGATGACATAGTAATATTCGCGAAAAACTTGGACGAGCACAACGACAAGTTGAGGGAAGTATTGCACGTTTTCGAGAGCATAACCTAAAGCTTCAGCCTTTTAAATGTCAGTTTTTGGTGGTATACCTTGGACATGTTTGTTCAGAGCAAGGAGTCAAATAAGACCCACGTTTAGTGGAAGTTGTACAAAAGTTTTCTCGTCCAAAGACGGCCAAGCAAGTATATGTTAGGGTTGCTCATATACCTATTGTTTTACTCCTAAGATGTAGAGTGTCTCATAAGATTATTCCTAGTATGATGATATGGGAACGTCTCAGTCGCTGATTGGCTGTATTGTATAGTTTTCTTCACAATAGCCTGGCTTGGAGTAGCTTGGATAAGTTTAGCTCTTTTAAAGTTGCAGTGGAGTAGCTTGAATAAGCTTGGATCCCTTATAAGTAGAGTGGAGTAGCTTGAATAAGCTTGGCTCCCTTGTAGTTATAGTGGAGTACCTTGTATAAGCTTAGCTCCCTTGTAGTTATAGCGGAGTAGCTTGTGTAAGCTTGGCTCGCTTGTAAGTAAAACCACTTGGCTTCTGTTGACTCTTCACAACTTTAGACACGACTCTCGACTGCTTTATTCTAAAAAAACACAAGAATATTTATATAAAATTGTTCGTTTACTTTTCTTAAAGTAACATTGGTTATATTTCTTAATTCTATTTCCTTATGGCACTCGCTGCTTCATGTATATACATATGTATATCAGTTTCCGCTATAAACATCTTTTTTCACAAAGTTCTTTTCGCTTTGCTATTGTTACATATATATTTCTATTTCCGCAAAGCTCTTTTCGTTAAGCAATTGGCGTAGGTCAGTTATGAATGGCTTTTTGTATGTAGGTATGTTCGGACATGCATTGACAGGAATTACAACTCTGCTTGCAATGGAAATGATGTAGGTATGTACGTATCTACATGTTTACATTTCTCTATTGCTCGGAATTGTAATTCTGCATGAAGCAAAAATGACATATGTATGTATGTACATTATGATAGTACATCTGTGCAATGTCTATGGCAGATATGCATGTAACCTGTTTATGGAGGGTGATATGTATGTAACAAATCTCCCCCTTTTTAAAAAAAATGTGTTATTCTTGGGAGAGGAATAACGCATTACGATTTAACTTCTTTCTTTTTTTTGTTTTCATATGTATGTATATACATAATGCCGAGTGCCTACATGACTATAGGTATTATATTCTTATACTAATGAACATGTAATATATGTGTATCTAAATATTTTTCTTGTACAATTGTTTTTATTCTTACTATACTGGTATACATATTCATTTATTTTATTCACTATGTGCGCATACATATATCCTATATTTTTGGTATACTTATGTATATTTGCATATTTTTTCTTATAATTTAACTACGGTCTATTTATATATTTATACAAATGGATTTAATTTGTTTTACTCATGATATATATACATATATATTTATAAATTGTTTTTAGCATATTTATGCATTTATGGGTAGAAGTGGAAAATCTGTTAAACTACCTGTAAGTGACGGGTGCGCAAACTCAAGTCAGATTTAACATGGTTTAAAGATTGTGGAAGTGGTAGTGGAGGTGGAACTGGTAACTTTTGCCTATTGTTTGCCTGTGTAGGTAGATCAGATTTAAATGGATCCTTTAATTCGGAACGAATGGTATGAGAGGTAGCCCGTTCTTTGTTTGCTTGCGCAATTTCTTGTGCAGGGGTTAGTGTGGGTAATCGGGAATTGTGAGTTTTAGAGATTTCTGATTGGAAACTTTGCGATATTTATTTCACTTTGCTCGTTGGCACCTTTTCCTGGGTTTGAATATTAGATTTGATATCTTCTTTCTGTTTGGTATTTAAGTTACCCGAAATTTCTACTTTATGTTGCATCTAACTGAGATTTTGGATTACTGACAGTTACTACGTTGGGTGTTTCCACTATGTTTTCCTTTTTCTTGTTTCTTATAGTTGTACATAATTTCCGAACTCCTATTAGGCTGAGTAATAATATTACTATGGAACTCAGAGATAGGGAGCTTATTTGAATCATTTGTGATTTATTTCGCTCTTTTCTCTGTTTCTCTAGCGTATTTATTTGTTCTTCCAACTGGTCTAACGAGTATAAATTTTCGTTTAAAATATGGTTCGCATACTCTGCTTTTAGCATGACTATATGTTTTTGGGTAGTGTGGTTAATATTTTTGATAAAGTTCTGAATGGTTTCGTTCGTATTCGATTTTAGCGGATGAGGGTATTCCGGTTGTGATGTTTTGATATTTTGATTGTCTTCATCTTCGAAATATATTATTTGGTCTGCTATTTGGAAGTGACACGGTTCATTTAATATTAATATTCCATTACCGAATAGGTTGGTACTAAGTAGGTTTTTTCCGCATGAGATCGTGATTTTTTGCATGATGGGGAATGGAAAGAGCCATGAATTTTTTCTAGTTAACTTGATTAATAATTGCGGAACCGGATTTTGGACTAGATATTCGCAGTTACCAGTTTCATTATAGGGATTGAATATAAAATTTATATTTTTTACATAATGCCCTTGAAGTATTGGGTTTAGCAATGGACTAATTTAGGTGCTTTCATTGAGACTATTTGATAATTTTTTGTACACTCGCAACTCCAATTGCTTAAAAAATATGAACTCTTGTGTTGGTATATGACTTGCTACGTAGGCGTGTTTAATATTTAGCACAAAGGAATGGTCGTCCGAGATTCTAAAAGGGAACAAATGTATTGGAAATGTTATTCTTATTACTGGGATCTCATTTAGAAGTCCCGACTTCACTTCAACAACTGCTGTTAATATAGCTAGATCTCTTAATCTGCTAGTTTCCTTCGGATGTGCCTTATAATATGTTTCTAGTAATTTAGATGGTGGTAGTAACAATGGATGAACTTGATTGTTTTTTAACGCTGTTAATATTTGGATAAAGGTTTGTTGTCTGAGTTCTATATTTATATGTGGTTACTACTTCTTTTATTCGTTGTCTCGTGCTCACATCTACATTGACCATGTCGAGTAGATCATTTACAGTTTTTGTGAGTTCTCTCTGATTTGATTCTAGTTGGTTTATTGGTTTTATCAATTTCTCAAATGAAAATTTAAATAGCGTTATCTGATGTTTTTCCAGTTCCGTATCCTTTTCTAAATCTGCCATTTTACTGTATATCTGCTTCTCATTTGTCGTGTCCATTGTTCCAAATGATAATGTAGCCCTCTTCCTATTCCGTCGAATAAGGATCTTCGATGACAAGTGCAAATCATTTCTCTAATGGTTGTGGTTCGTTTTTTTAAAGAATTTATTAGTCTGAGTATATATGTCTTTTGTTCCGAGCATGCGCTAACGGTGGAGTTATGTACCGCAAACATTCTGTTGATGAGAAAACCGGTATGATCCACTAGTGCGGTCTCCGTTTCCAAATCACTAATATCTATTTGAGTAAATGAGTTCCATGTATCGTGGAATAATAAAATCTTTCCGAGTTTCTCGAACATTATCCCCGTATTGTTTAAAAGTTGGAGCTCGTAGGGGTCTGCAGCAGCGTTTGTTATTACCGTGAGGATCAGATAAAAGGTTCCAGTTAAGATTAGTGCCATTTTTGTATAAAGAAGGATCTGCAAAATCATATAATAAATGATACTGTAAGTAACCATTGTGCAATGATTTTAAATGTCTGTAATGTGTTTTAATCTTATTGTTGCAAAAAAGTAAACAAAATATTCTGGGTTACGAATTTATTGAAAGTGTTTATAGGTCAATTGGCTGAATTTATTTGACCGATTATGCTTTGTTTGCATGTTGCTGTAATTGATTTATAAATCAATCGCCCTACAAGCATTGTGTCACGCAGCGAGACGAAATGTTATGAAATGTGTTTTTTTTGTGTTGTGAAACTTTATTCGGCTGACCGTAGTTATTTGAAATGAAATGCTAGTTTAGCGGTTTTTAGATATAAATAACCGGTAATACAATTTTAATTTCTCATATTAATATCAAGTGTTCAAGTGTTCCAAACCAGTACCTTTTTGTTTCTTAACCAAAGATTAATTATTGAATAATTATTGCCCAAGGAATTAAAAATGTCTAAGAAGTTATCATCGATAGCGGTGTCGAAGAACATCCCCGAGAGGCGGCTCAGTAACCTGACCCTATATCCAGCTGGCAGGCCGGTTGAGCCGTACGTACCCAATTCGTTGCCTTGATCGACACAAGAGGCACCGGGTTATACCCCTGGACCACAGAGGCTGTCATTGGAGGACCTTAAGAAGAAATCGGGGAAGCGCTGTGCGAACGTTGGTAGAGATGTGTTGAAACCCAAGACTTCCCGAGGAGGTAGGCGCGTAAGGTTGGCCAAGGAATTACATTATTTTAGGCTGAAGGCTGGTCTATCTGTATCCAAGGACGAGCAAAAAAATACGAGAAGTTGGCGAAAAATAGATTGAAGTTGGTCAACGATATAAGAAGCTTGAAAAAGGGGAAAAAGTAAATATCCAGCTAAATTCTTGTATGAAGAAGAGAAAAAAAAATAAAGTTAAATATCTATTCATGTTCTTTTTTTTTATATTGGTCATTTACTCATGGAATGGTTTTAGTCTGTTATTGTGTATGAGACATGTTGCCTCGTCTTCCTTTTCTCTTTTGATTTTGTTAAGACTAGCCATTATTCGTAAAATGGTTTCAGTCTGTTGTTATGTACTGTTACTCTTCGTTTACCGAATTGGATAACAGTATTAACTGTGCTAAATACTTGCACTACGAGATATGCACCTAGCCATATCTGAGACAGCTTGTGTTTTTTAGCTGGGTTTTTTAATAGAACTTTGTCTGCTGATTTGAATACTACTGGACGCGCGTGCTTATCGTAGTGCTGTTTTGACTTTTCCTTAGCGTTAAGTAAATTTTTCCGGGCGATAGCATAGGTTTTCTGTAACTTGTACCTAAGAATATGATAGTACCTTTCGTGATTGTACATTGGATATGGCTCTCTTCTTAGATTTATGGGTACATGCGCTGTAAATCCAAACAGACAGTCCATTGAAGTGAGCTTAGTACCTTCATGTGGACTATTATTATATACAAAAGCCGCGGTTCTCAGGAATCGATCCCAAGCCTTTGGATTTTCGGATACAATAGCACTTAGAAACTTCACTAGTGGTCTGTGAGTTCGTCCAAGTGCACCGTTGGATTGTGGGTGATAAGCGGATGTTTGTAGTTTTTTTAATTTTTAAGAGCTTACAAACTCGTTTGAAGAGATCGCTTAAGAAATTAGAGCCCTGATCAGTTACTAGTTTTTTAGGAATGCGGTAGCGAGTAATTATTTCGTCGAAAAATATTCCTGCTACCGTTTCCGCTTCGCCATTTGGCAAGGCATAACAATCTACGGATTTCGTTAGATTATCCTGGAATGTCAAAATGTACTCATTTCCCGAATGTAATTACCTGACAATGTGCTTATTTAAGGTTTGAAGGTGGCGGAGAGCAAAACTCATTTTCGTCTATGTCGGAATCGGCTCGGTGATGTACCTGAGCTTCCAAAATAAACGAATTGAGGTTTGCCTGGTTTAGCTGGGTAGGTATTCGACTAAGCGCGTCTGCATTAGTCTTATATTTGCCAGGCTTATATTCAATTTTGTAGTCAAATTCCGAGAGTTTATGGTGAAACCTGACTAATCTCGATGTTGGGTCATTCACATTGAATACGCCTTTAAGAGGTTTGTGGTCTGTGTAGACAGTGAAATTTCTTCCCTCTAAATAACACGTGAAGTTCCAGGCGGCCCATACAATAACGAGTAACTCTTTTTCTATTGTAGAGTATTTTTGTTCCACCTTATTTAAACTTCTACTTGCACATGCTATTGGCTTGTCTTCGCCTATTTTCCCTTGAGATAAGACAGCTCCCAATGCATCATTACTAGCATCTGTTGTTAAATTGAAGGGTTTAGCAAAATCAGGGTATGTGAGATGGGGATGATTTACAAGCGACATTTTAATTTCGTCGAAAGAGTGTTGGCACTTTTGTGTCCAAGTAAATTTAACATCTTTGCGTAAAAGATTTGTTATGGGTCTGACTATTTGTGAAAAATTCGGAAAGGGCTTGCGGTAGTAGTTAGCCAACCCATGGAACGATTGGGTTTTTCTAACGGTCCGGGGTTGAGGAAAGTTTTGGACGCAACTTGTTTTGCTGGGATCTGGAAGTGCTCCTTCGTTTGAACATTTGTGTCCAAGATAAATCACTTCTCTGCGAAGGAACTGGCACTTTTGTTGTAATTTAAGGTTATGGGCTCTAAGTCTGTCGAATACCTTAATCAATTTCTCGTTGTGATCTTGAAAATTTGTTCCGTACAATATCATCGAGATAGACAAAGCATTCTAAGCCTTGGAGACCGGTTAGAATGTAATTCATCAGGCGTTGAAAGGTCGCAAGTGCGCCTTTCAGCCTAAATGGCATTCTCTTCGATTCATGGTGCCCGTAAGCGGTACTGAACGCAGTTTTGGGTCTATCCCTTAGATCAACAAGTACTTGATGGTATCCGCTTGCAAGGTCAAGCGTAGTGAAATATCGCGAATGCCCACGTTGATCCAGTATGTCATCTATCCTGGGTAATAGAAAAGCATCCCCTGTAGATTTATCGTTAATTTTACGGAAATCTACTACTACTCGCCAACGTTTATTGCCGTCAGGTTCAGTCTTTTTGGGAGCTACTAGCAAAGGGGAATTCAATGGGCTTTTACTCAATTGGATTATATCATTCTCAAACATTTCTTTGATTTGTTCATTTATGACTGCCCGATGCGTTTCTGGGAGCCTGTACATTTTTTGATTTATGGGGGGGTTGATTTTGTACTGTGGGTATAGTTAAGATAGAGATTACTCTATAGGATTTTTTACCGGGTTAAACTTATATTCGCTGAAGGAGGAACTTTTTTTGGATTCTCCGGTATATATCAAAAGCTAAAACATGTTTTTAATTTGTTATTTCATTACACAACTCGTTATACTTTGGGTGACAAGTTTCAAGTCTTGGTTTGACTCATCAACAGATCCCAAATAGCGAAATTGAGTGACATGAAAAACAAATGAATAATTAGAGCAAAGAAATGAAATGAAAAAATGCAACAATTGAGATCAATAGAGGAAAACAAATTTTTTATTAAAATTTTTTTAAAAAATTAAAATAAAACCGATTCATTCGAAACGAATCGAACCTGTATTCCCCCGCAGTGGGCTGAAAAAGAAGAAAAATAAAAAGGAAGAAGAAGCGTTTCGTGTCAGAAAACCTTACACTCATCGGTGCATAATTCACACCCAGAATTTATTCTGAGTTTATATGAGAGGAGATCAATTTGATCTGTTTGAAGCGTCTGCAGCAGGCAGAAAACCAAGCTGCACCGTAAGGAGAGAGAATTGGAGAGATAGTTTAACTTTTTTTTTTTTTTGAAAAAATGTAATTTGTTCTATTGTTTCTGTCACTTATATGTATATATCACAGATGTTTTTTTTTGTGTTTGTTTGTTTTTAATTAATTACTATATCTTTAGTTCCGTTCATAGCAGTTTAACAATTTCATGAACTTACATTTACGTAGTGTAGTTTTGATGAAAATATCTTTTGTTTTGCTCCAATAATAGACTGGTATAGATTCAGTCGACTTTGGCCGTATCCTCAATTATATTGTGTGGAAATGGTGCAGGGGTATTATGTTACTTGATTTACCTTCAATTGTTTCTTCAAATGATGAAGCAATTGACGTAGGTCAGTTATGAATGGCTTTTTGTATGTAGGTCTGTTCGTACATGCATTGATAGGAATTACAACTCTGCTTGCAATGGAAATGATGTAGGTATGTACGTATCTACATGTTTACATTTCTCTATTGCTAGGAACTGTAATTCCGCATGAAGCAAGAATGACGTATGTATGTATGTACATATTGATAGTACATCTGTGCAATGTCTATGGAGGATATGCATGTAACCTGTTTATGGAGGGTGATATGTATGTCACACAGTAATTTTTGGGGTTAGCAAACTATTATCGGAAATTTCTGCCTAACTTCTCAAAACTGTTAGCACCCGTTAACAAATTAGTGAGAAAAAATATCCGATTCAACTGGGGAACGGAATTTCAACAGTCCTTCACAACCGTTAAGCATCTCCTCAGTTCACCACCCGTGTTAGGTTATCCAGATTTTAAGAAGGAGTATACCGTTATCACTGATGCAAGTTAAGAGTCTTTACGGGAGGTTTTATAGCAAGAGGGTAGACCAATAAGCTATGCCAGTCGGACTCTAAATCCAGCCGAGAGGAACTATTCGGCAACGGAACGGGAGAAGTTAGCTATTGTTTGAGCCATACGCAACAACAAGTCTTACCTCTTAGAAAGTCACTTTAAAATTGTAACGGACCATTCAGCCACTTCGGGGTATGTTTAAGGTAAGGGACACCACTTCACGGATGGTGATGTTTCATCACAAATTAGCGGAATATGATTTCCAGATCATATATAAGAAGGGGAAGAATAATGGCAATGAAGACGCCCTGAGTAGGATTCCGATAGAAAATACACTAGCAGAAAGTCCAGCCAAGCAAGAATACCCATGTTTGGCAGTCACCCGAGCCCAAGCTAGGAAACAAGGAGAAGAGGGAAATAAAGAGCAAATATCAACTCATGACTCCGAAAGTGATTGGGTAGACATGGATGAAGATGAGGTCAGTGAAGTTGATGTACTGGATAAGCGCCAACCCCAAGCAATTGCTAAACCAGAAGAAATTAAAATGCTATTAAAGGATTTCCATCATTCCCGATTTGGGTGAGACACTTCGGGAGAAACAAACCGTTTGAAAGAGTGAAGCGGTTTTATCGACGGAAAGGTGAAGGCAATATCGCGAACTATATCTAACTGTGTACAGTTTGTCAAAAAAAATAAGCACACTAAAGCAATAAACATGCCATTGGTCGTAACGGAGGTGTCGGAGAGACCGTTCGATAAAGTGTATGTTGACTTGGTGGGACTGTTGCCTGTCAGTCACAGTGGGAACAGGTATATCCTATCTATGATGGATGACCTGACCCGATTTGTAGATTTTGTAGCTATACCAAATCAGGAAGCTAATACCGTTGCCAGAGCGCTGTTCGAGCAAATTCTCAGAAGCTACAAACTACTGCTTACCATCCTCAGGCGAACGCAGTAGAGCGACAGCATTCGACTTTAGCAAATTACTTGAGAAGCTTTGTAGATCAGGAACCACAAGACTGGGACGAATTTTTGATAACAGCGGCTCATGCATATAACAACTCGGTGCACTCCGGTACGAAACTGAAACCTATGGAGACCCTATTCGGATTTGTGTCAGAAATCCCGAGTGGTTTACAGCGAAAGCTCGAACCAATGTATAACGCGGACAAGTATCATACAGCTTTGCGGTTCAAATTACAGAAAGCGTTTGAGCTAGCAAGAGTGAATCTAATACGAAATCAAATATCCGCCAAAAATATTACGATAAGTCAGCCACAGCAGTCGTTATACATATCGGTAAAAAGGTTTTGGTAAGTGATCAAGCTCTAGCAGGAAAATTATCGTCAATTTACAAGAATCCGTATGAGGTAATTTACGTTCACACTCCCGAGAACGTAACTATACATCAAGGGAAGAAACTCAAGCGTATATATACCAACCGCATAAAAAAATTTGAAGAATGATTTAAATTTATTCGCATTATAGTATACAAATAATGATAAAATTCTTTATATTTTACAGAGAAATAGGTATATCACTACTAGAGCCCTAGAGAAGAGCGATTTATTGGTACGAGAAGGAAATCCACGGGGACGAAACTAGAACCTGGTAAAGCGGGAGAATTTAGGAAAAAAAGGGGGGTGGACAGTAACAAAAAAAAAGAATAAGAGTTGACAAAAGGGGTTAAAACCAAATTACTGAATATAAGAAAAGAAAAAAGCAAATAAGAACAAGAAAAAACAAACAGAAAGAAGAGGAAAATTAGAAGTTTACATAAGGTAAGTAGTTACGCTAGGACAGTTCTGGCTCACTGTTTTAGCTTCCAGAATTTCGCCACAGATGGTGAAACCGTCGCTAGGCGGTGTGAGTCCATACTAAATGTAGGTTTGTGTGTGGCTGAATGGGTTTATGTCTTGGATGTTGGGGACACGAGACCAATTTGGGGGATACGAGACCACTTTTAGCACTTTCCAGCAACAAATACGTCCGAGTAAAGCAGACAAAACGAGCGATTAATGTTTTTTTGTATCTAGGAGTTTGTATTGACAAGTCTTACATTTTATGACGAATTGTTTTTATTTTCATTAAAATTTCTCAATCAGTCACGCTGTTATGAGATTTGATTGACCCTGATATCATAGTTCACATGAAGCTGATAAGAATATGATAATTTTATCTTCATACTATTGGAGTGATCACATTATTTTCTTACCATTAGGTTGAGAGTTGGTTTAATTAAATGTTTTGATGAAAGAAGGTGGTCTTATGATATTAATGTAGTATGATATCTTGTCTTAGATGAGTAATGGAAGTTGTTTGGGAGCTGTGAGTAAGGAATAAAAACCTTATCAGCAAGGTCGCTTCATATTTATCTGTCTAAAGTATCATCCAAATGGTGTTGTATGAAGGAAGAAAAACTGATAATTCTTCAAGCCCATAGTGAAGACCGTGGTGGAGGTTGAGAGTGGGTGCTGTAAGTTGTGGATTAAATTGAAAGTTTTGATGGATGGTTTTTGACATAATATTAATCTAGTAGGATATGAAAGCTTCAGTGAAGAGCGTGGAAGAGCAGAGTGTTATTTGTTTACCTTTAAATCTTAAGGTTTATACTTTTAGCCTCCAGCAGGAATGTTTTCTTTCAGTTGACTCGGTGACTAGATAAGAACGTGTTGATTCCATGTTCATAATTTCATCTTGTGGTGAGCATAAGAAGGTAGCAGAGTTTTTATAAATCAAGCAGGTATGCTGTTATGAGATTTGATTGACTCCTATATCTAAAAAATAGTTCACATGAAGCTGATATACTGTTGAATCAGGTACATTGTTTACTTTCCATTAAGTTGAGAGTGGGTTAAATTAAAAGCTTTGATAGAAGAACGCTGTGTTATGATATTAATGTAGTATGATATGTTGTCTGAGGTGGGTAGTGGAAGTTGTATGGGAGCTATGAATAAGCAGTAAAATCCTAATCTCGATTGATATTTATCTCCTCTAAAGTATCGCCCGAATGGTGGAGTATGAAGGAAGAAATAATTGATAATTCTCCAAGTCCATAGTGAAGATCGTAGTAGGGGGTTTAGAGTAGGTACTGTAAGTTATGTATTAAGTTAAAAGTTTTGATGGATGGTATTTGGTATTTATCTCCTCGAAATGGTGTTGTACGAGTATCAGGAAGGTCGAAAAAAAAGTTGATAATGCTTCAAGTTCAATAGTGCAGACTTCGATGTTGAGAGTGGGTATTTGGAATGATATAATTCTAGTAGGATATGGAAGTATTATTTATTCATCTTTAAATCTTACCATGAAAGTCGGTTGGGAGTTGATTAAATTAAAAGTGTTAATGAAAGAAGGTTGACTTATTATATTAATATAGTATAATATGTTGCCTTAGATGAGTACTTGAGAGCTGTGAGTAATATGTGGAATAAGTTGTAGATGAGTAGTGAAAGTTGAAAATGTAGGATTCCCAATCTCTTTACTGAAAAACAAAAACAACTGTAAATAATATATACCAAATCAATTTTTCACACAATATTTATCCACATCAAATTCATTATTTATTTTTTAAATCTTAAGCTATAAACTTTTTTCTCTGTATTTCACATCCAAAAAGCGAACCAGAGCAAATGTCTCCCATGATCCTTTTCTGTATTAGGTTATAAGAGTTTGGCAGCAAAATCCCATGTTATTTCTTATCATCTGTCTTGCTCTAACACATTAGGAAGCTTTAGTGAACATCTCATATGCCGGCTGTGGATATGTATGTATGTAACACTGAGATGAATTAATGTTAATACTTGTTTTGAGCATGAGCAGTGGAAATAGTGATCATTGCAGCATGTTATGAAATTCAGTATCTAAAAATAGACCACATGAAGGTTATTGGGGTGGTAAAAAAAAAACATGAAAGCATTAGGTTAAGAGTAGGTTCAATTTAAGGCTTTGGTGAAAGAAGGCGGTATGATAGGAGGCATCAGTCAGTTTTGGTGAGCCTCAGCGATAGGTCAAATATAAAATGTCAACCGCGCTAATAAGTGAAAGTTTTTCTCGTAAAAAGAGTGGTACAAAACGGCATATGGGGGCTGTATTGGACAGACTAAAACGCTGAGAATGTTATTGAAAACCACCAGTTGAGGTTGAGAAAGTACTCAACGTGTAAGAAAAAGTGATTTTGTAAAGTGGGAGGAAATAAAATCAGTATTCTCAGACAGAATTAGAGCTGGAATTATTGTAAATATAAACCAGACAGATCCTAAGCTATTTATACAGGATGCTGGTGATTTATTTATACGCCGTATTACGAATATTTTAAAACGCCATCTCAATATTAAAGTTAATACAATGTTGTGTCCTGATTTTGTTAAGGATATCGGTGACAATGAGGTTATAAAAGATATTAAATATTTACAATCAAGAACTGCTCCAATCAATGTGGACGATAATTTAAATTAGTGGTATAAAGTTAATATTTTGAATTCAATACTCACTCAGCTGGATGCGTTTCGAGAAAAAGATAGCGGCTGGACATTGGATTCCATTATACATTTAGCAGTACATATCAACAAATTTGAGCAGAAGCGAGGATCTTCGAATATACCTCTACCGAAGGAGATTGCTTTAAAGCAAGCTTGCATCAATGTACAAAATAGTGATGAAGCATGCTTCGCTTGGTCCGTAACATCAGCGCTATATCCTGCAAATGTTCACTCCGATAGGACCTCATCATATCCACATTATTCTACTGTGCTATATTTAACTGGAATAACATTTCCTATGACGCTTAAGCAAATTAAACAATTTGAAGACGAGAACGATATATCAATAAGCGTATTCATCCTAAAGAAAGAGCGTTCCTTCACCACTGTTCTAGTTAGACCAACGAAACACAATATGAAGCGACATATGAATCTATTAATGATACAAAATAACCATGAGCAGGATGATGATGATGATGATGATGATGCTGCTGATTATGATGATGACGTTGATGGTAATGATGATGAAAGTACCAGGTTTCATTTCTGCTGGATTAAATATCTTTCACGGCTTGCATGGAAACAAAATTCAAAACATAATGCTAGATTGTATATATGCGATAGATGTTTGATCTATTTTTATTCTGCTAATGCATTAGCAGCACATATTCCTGAATGTGAGAAACAAAAAAGATATATTGAATTAAGGAAGCCCAACCGTAGAATTAAATGTTAGTAGCACAACGGATACTCTACCATTGGGAAACATTACTGAATTCCATCAGAGCAACAAGGCGCAGCCGCAGAAAACATATGACCTAAGTCTAGTGTATTGTAAATAAAAAAATGTATTACTTACAGTTATAGTTCCATTTATTGAAGTATTTTGTTTTAATTATATTATAGTCTAAGATATATATTATTGGAAAATAAAGAATATATTATAGTTATAGATATATTGAAAAAAGGAAGCCCCACAATAGAATGATATACTAAGAATTAAATGTTAATATTTTTATAATTTATAATAAATCGATAATGATATTTGATATATGTTGTTCTTGTTACTAAATTTCCCTACTAAGTCCAGAACTCCTGAACGTATTCTTTAATAATGTTTGCCTACTACAGAGGGCTCTTAATCGGACGGTTGAACCTTTTACCCAGGATACTAGGTTGAGCGTGAGCGTGAGAAAACATGTTGACACGTGGGCTTGACCTTTGCCTCTGGCATAACCTTTGAAACCGGAAGGGTATTTTGTCCTTGACCATGATCCAGAAGTGTGTGTCATGGCGGCTACAAGCTTTATCAACTACGTCACAGGGGACCCTATACAGATTTTCAAAACAAATTTGATAACGGATAAACAGCTTTTGAACAGGTGTGATAGCAGGTTAGCAGCTTTTCAAGCAGCTCTGTAACAGCTTTTAAACAGGTCTGATAACAGCTTAACAGCTCTGATAACAGCTTAACAGCTTTTTGACAGGTCTGATAGCAGCTTAACAGCTTTAAAAACAGCTCTGCTAACAGCATAACAGCTTTTTTAACAGGTCTGATAACAGCCTAATAGCTTTTAAAACAGTTCTGCTAACAGGTAAACAGCTTTCAAACAGGTCTGGTAACAGCTAAACAGCTCTGATAATAGCTCTGATAACAGCTTAACAGCTTTTCAAACAGCTCTGAGGAATTTTGTCAGTGTTTTCAGACTTGTGGATATCTATCGTTTTATGCATCCTACTACTACCGCCTTCTTTCACCAAAGCCTTAATTGAAACCATTCTCAACCTAATGCTTTCATGTTTTTTTACCGCCGAAATAACATTCATGTGGTCTATTTTTAGATATCGAATTTCATAACATGCTGCAATGATGAGGATTTCCTCTGCTCATACTCAAAACAAGTATTAACATGTTCTTGACATCGATTCAACGTTTAAGATTTATAAGGAAATGCAGGTTCCAGATACTTATAAAAAATTTTTACACCTGTAAGATTATGTATCGAACATACTGTTACCAGGAATCTTCTTCTTCTTCTTTACTGTTTAATTACTGCTAATTATAATCTCCCATACAACTTGCACTATTCATCATCATCATCATCATCATCCAAGTAAACTCAAGAGCAGACACTTTCGGTTTCAAAGCCTAAGGTGACGTCAGAGGTCAAGGACAAATTGCTGCCTCCAAGACCATGTGTCAAATACATATAAATAGTAGTTTTATAACTTGTTTTTCAGTTGATATTTTGCTCTTTACCCAAACAGATCACTGTTTCTTGGCAAGCAAATTACGCAATAATTTCAACATGAGTTCTAAGGATACTACAAACCTTCTAAAGCCTACGGACGAAAGGAGTAAAGAATATTCATATAAGGCTCAGTCTACATTTATGAAATCGATGCTTTCCAGAAATAAAGAAGAAAGTTTTTCATCCAAAAACGAGTCGACTGTCCCCTACCAACAGGCCGAAAAATCAGGATATTCCAACAAAGATCGCAAAAAGTAATGATGGAGAGATGTTATTTGTGAAAATGGTGGACAAGGAACCTTCTAAAGTCATGTTGGTGTAAAGGCATAAGGAATATGCATTATAAGGATCAGTCTATATCTATGAAATCTTGGCTTTTCTGAGCTAAAGAAAAAAGAACTTAGACTTAAGCTATAATGTAATTCAAACAAATTATTTCATTAAATGGCATTATAACTATAATACATTATTTTTTCAAATATGGTAAGATTTAAAGATGAATAAATAATACTTCCATATCCTACTAGACTTATATCATTCCAAATACCCACTCCTCAACCTAATGCTTTCATGTTTTTTTTTTTACCACCCCAATAACTTTCAAGTGGTCTCTTTTTAGATATTGAATTTCATAACATGCTGCAATGATTACGATTTCCACTGCTCATGCTCAAAACAAGTATTAACATTAATTCATCTCAGTGTTACATACATACATATCCACAGCCGGCATATGAGATGTTCACTAAAGCTTCCTAATGTGTTAGAGCAAGACAGATGATAAGAAATAACATGGGATTTTGCTGCCGAACTCTCATAACCTAACACAGAAAAGGATCATGGGAGACATTGCCTCTGGATAGCTTTTTGGATGTGAAATACAGAGAAAAATGTTTATAATCTTAAGTTATAAAAAATATATAATGAATTTGATGTGGATAAATATTGTGTGAAAAATTGATTTGGTATATATTATTTACAGTTGTTGTTGTTTTTCAGTAAAGAAATAGAGAATCTTACATTTTCAACTTTCACTACTCATCTACAACATATTCCACATATTACTCACAGTTCTCAAGTACTCATCTAAGGCAACATATTATACTATATTAATATAATAAATCAACCTTCTTTCATTAAAACTTTTAATTTAATCAACTCCCAACCCACTTTCATGGAAAGATTTAAAGATGAATAAATAATACATCCATATCCTACTAGAATTATATCATTCCAAATACCCACTCTCAACATCGAGGTCTGCACTATTGAACTTGAAGCATTATCAACTTTTTTTCCGACCTCCCTGATACTCGTACAACACCATTTTGAGGAGATAAATACCAAATACCATCAATTAAAACTTTTAACTTAATACATAACTTACAGTACCTACTCTAAGCCCCCTACTACGATCTTCACTATGGACTTGGAGAATTATCAATTATTTCTTCCTTCATACTCCACCATTCGGGCGATACTTTAGAGGAAATAAATGTCAAGCGAGATTACGATTTTACTGCTTATTCATAGCTCCTATACAACTTCCACTACTCACCTCAGAGAACATACCATACTACATTAATATCATAACACTGCGTTCTTCTATCAAAGCTTTTAATTTAACCCACTCTCAACTTAATGGTAAGTAAACAATGTACCTGCCTCTACAGTATATCAGCTTCATGTGAACTATTTTTTAGATACAGGAGTCAATCAAATCTCATAACAGCATACCTGCTTGATTTATAAAAAACTCTGCTACCTTCATATGCTCACCACAAGATAAAATTATGAACATGAAATCAACACGTTCTTATCTAGTCACCGAGTCAACTGAAAGAAAACATTCTTGCTGGAGGCTAAAAGTATAAACCTTAAGATTTAAAGGTAAACAAATAACACTCTCCTCTTCCACGCTCTTCACTGAAGCTTTCATATCCTACTAGATTAATATTATGTCAAAAACCATAAATCAAAACTTTCAATTTAATCCACAACTTACAGCACCCACTCTCAACCTCCACCACGGTCTTCACTATGGGCTTGAAGAATTATCAGTTTTTCTTCCTTCATACAACACCATTTGGATGATACTTTAGACAGATAAATATGAAGCGACCTTGCTGATAAGGTTTTTATTCCTTACTCACAGCTCCCAAACGACTTCCATTACTCATCTAAGACAAGATATCATACTACATTAATATCATAAGACCACCTTCGTTCATCAAAACATTTAATTAAACCCACTCTCAACCTAATGGTAAGAAAATAATGTGATCACTCCAATAGTATGAAGATAAAATTATCATATTCTTATCAGCTTCATGTGAACTATGATATCGGGGTCAATCAAATCTCATAACAGCGTGACTGATTGAGAAATTTTATTGAAAATAAAAAACAAAATCGTCATAAAATGTAAGACTTTTCAATACAAACTCCTAGATACAAAAAAACATTAATCGCTCAATTTGACTGCTTTACTCGGACGTATTTGTTTACTCAAGATATCAAATTACCAACCGGCTGGCCACCTTTTCTAATGCTTTAATTTCCATTACTTCTAATGATTTCATGTGTCGTACCATCCCAAGCAACCGTGATCTATTTTTACACATCGAATATCATAACATGATCATATAAAATACACCTACAGACCACAACTGACATTATAGTTGTTGTAGTTGTTGTTGTTTTTTTAGCAAAAGAAATTTTAACTATTATATTATTATAACTTCCACTACTCATCCAAGACATGATATCCTACAGATTAATATCAGTTGTTGTTTTCAGCTAAAGAAATTGGGAATCTTACATTAAAAAAACATAAATCGCTCAATTTGTTTACTTTACTCGGCTGCTGTGCGAATTTGTTTATGCAAGGAATCAAATTAGAAGCATTCCACCTGAAGAGCAAAATTATGCATTTACTAATTTCCATTACTTACCTAAGTGAACATATCTACCAACATTCGTTCCAATCAGCTTTGCCTGATCTATTTTTAGATATATCATCACATGGTGCAATCTTGTTTATAAAAGACACCGACAGATTAATATCGCCAAATCTTTAATCCAGAACTTATGTTATAGTTGTTATTGTTTTTTTGTTTTTGAGCTACTAATATTAATTACACCTGAGAAGGTAAGATCGCTAATATTTCGATCCATAGCCCGTAGAGGATTTCTGATGAAAATTTTACTCCCCTAGTACCAATACTATTGGCATGTACAAAAAATATTCTAGTGTTAACTTGAATTATTACTTATACTAATTATACTAATTCACTTAGGGAATCTGACAACATTTCTTATCCACATAAATACCCAGCTGCACACATCCATCCACGCCTTAGGTAACGTTTCCTCAGCCACCAAGTAGCCCAGCCCAACATACCACAGGCACTCATGCTAAATTAAACAACTAACAACTAACTCAAGCTGATAAGTATACAGCCCCGATATAAATTCGCTTAGGGCATTTCACATCATTACTTAAGCTGCACACATTCTACCCAACGTAGCCCAATCCAACACACCCCAGACAATCCAAGTCATAGCATCAGATATTGCCACTGAAGCTCTCAGCCAACCTCCAGTACCTATCCGCAAAGTGATATCGTATCACCAAGCCCGAGATGATGTAGTACCGGCTAATGCCACTAGGGGACCTTGCTCAAGAAATGGTGTTTGCACTCGAAAGAGCAACTGTGACTTTTCAATGCACGCACCCCCAAGACCCAATAATAATAATAATTTGCTAAGAAAACTTCAAGACAAGGTGATATCATGTTGTGAAATTCGAATGATGTGGATATCTACAACTTCCCTGCTAAGAAAATGTGCAGTATTTGAAAACAGCAAAACCATGATGACGTCATGCTGATACCAAGAACTCTCCCGCTAATAAAAGAAAACAGCAAAACCAAGGCATGCTGGCAGTTCCGGCCAAGGCCGCTAGGGAACCTTACTCAGGAAATGGCTAATGCCGCTAGGGCGCAGTTGCTGCATAGTACTGAAAGTGATCTCGTATCCCCAAAACTCGAGATGAAAAATCTTAATATCAACTTAGAGGCTATGAGTCTGAGATGAAAAATAAGCGAACTCCAGAAACAAAATCGAAATCCTATGCTGGAGAGTGCTAAAAGTGGTCTCGTATCCCCAAAGTGGTCTCGTATCCCCAAGACTCGAGATGAAAAATAAGCGAACTTCAGAAACAAAATCGAAATCCTATGCTATTTCACTATGCTGGAGAGTGCTAAAAGTGGTCTCGTTTCCCCCAAATTGGTCTCGTATCCCCAACCCCCAAGACATAAACCCGTACATCCAAGACACAAACCTACATTTAGTATGGGCTCACACCGCCTAGCGACGGTGGCGCCATCTGGGGCGAAATCCTGGAAGCTAAAACAGTGAGCCAGAATTGTCCTACCGTAACTACTAAGGTATACAAGTATATAAGGTCAAAAAAGATATACATAGTTTCTCATTTCTTTTATATTAAATATTTGGATATTATTGAAATAACTAAATCTTTGCCTAGATATTATACATGAAAAAAAGTTAATTAATTGATTAATTGTTTTGTTTTTGCTAATAAAAATAGTAGTAGGTTCGGAAGGTTGCGATTTAGCGAAGTTGAGTAAAGCTAAGACGTTGAGAGCTGTCGCAATAATATTTTTCCCAGTGGTAGCTGTGCAGTGTGCAGAAAAGTCAGGCGACAGCATACGACCCATCGAGTAGTCCGGAGTCAACTTCTACACGAAGTACTAGACTGTATTGTCCAAATTTGAGATGCCTGATTTATCAGAGGAACTGGGATTCGCTGAAAACTGTAGAGTTTGGTCAAACAACTTTGCGCAGAGGTAAAGCAGACCGAGTTCGGGACCAGATGTGCAGTAGCCATGAGGAAAGTAAGATGCTGGATTACTAAAATTAAACGACAAGATGAGGAACTCACCCACCACACCCATACGGATGCTTTGAGGCGGGGAAGAAAGTCATTCTTTTGGAACTATGGACCATACTGGCCCCGACAAGATATATAGACAGAGCTAGAAGATCTTAACGGAAAAGAGAATCGCACCTACAACTTGTACGAGCACCCGACTACGGTAATAAAATCAATGTTCGATCTGTTCAACACGTCACAACTTCAAGCTGCGTCAGAGCGAGAGGAATTAAAGAATAAGTCGTTCGTCGTAATTGCAGGACACCAAAGTCAAGCCGGAGAAATATCAGTGTTGCAACGGAGGGTAGAGTTGAACAAAATTATTACACTAATGACTCTACAATTGAGAGATATAAGCGATATGCAGCAAACTTATATGAACATTTTGGTCTCATTGAGTGTAGGAAAGCTTCATCCTATGATACTCCATGATCGGGAGCTCACCGATATTATGATAAACGCCACTAGACAACTGGATTTGGCCGAGCATTTCTTGGATTTTCAGCAACTAACGCAGATCGCTAAGGCGATGGTAATCCAGAGTCAGCAGCAGATTCTTATCCGAGTTGATATCTCCCAGCCACAAAGAGTAGCTTTCGACATCTACAAAAGTTACACCATTCCTGCTGCAGCGGACAAAGAGGGATACCATATATACGATCTAGGCGCCGAGTTCCTAGAAGCCAACAAACACGAGCGTCAGTATGTCTTGATGGATGGTCAGCAGTATAAAAAATGCCATCAGCTGATAACACTGGCCGACCATCCGCAATTCCTATGTCAGCAGTGAGCATCAGTTATTACAACCATTGATAATAACTATGTGTTAAATTTCCGCAGTTTCAACGTCAACACTAACTCCTGTTAAAGGAAAGTTACTCCGAAGTGGATCAGTCTGGTTCATATGGTAAGATGAAATCGCTGGTTATTCGTGATGGCCACAAGTATGAAGTTGGAGGTCTACTGCCGGAATTTACCCACCGCCATTGGAGA
Source organism: Dioctria linearis (assembly GCA_963930735.1). Taxonomy (NCBI): domain Eukaryota; kingdom Metazoa; phylum Arthropoda; class Insecta; order Diptera; family Asilidae; genus Dioctria; species Dioctria linearis. Next base: position 139,231,115 of record OZ005741.1, read on the forward strand.
GCTATCCGCCACGGGAATTTTAGCGCTAGAGGAACATGGTCATCCGATTGAAAACATTGTGAGGAAGAAGAAGATCGAAGGCGGGCGGTCGAAGTAGATTTTTATTTTACGAGGAAAACACATACCGGCAGCAGCCACTTTAACAGTTCCGTATAAATTCACTCCTGTTAATGGAAAAAAGTCTCAATTATTCGATATAAAACGTCATTTTGTCTTCAGTGTGTATTTATTGCATTTTTTGATGAGTCATTGAAGGTTCTAAAGGTAATTAGTGTAACTACTATAAAATAGTTGAGAAGAAAGAAGAACACAGCAAGAGGCGGTATCGTGGTGATAATTTCTAATTATTAATCAGTTATCCAGTGAATGTGCGGCTCAAAATCCTCAAGAATTTCACCACGAGCGGCTAAGCATCGGCCACGTCCTTTAGGGCAAGGTATTCTGTCTGTGCGAAATCACCTCGCAGTGCAGCGCCAAAACCACTTCAGGAATACCAGACTGAGCAGGAACCTCACATTGTATTTCACTTCCTTGAAGATTACGTGTCGGGCTCCGACGAATAGCTATAAAAGCGCATGGACGTCTACGATCGTGTGCCCCGATGAAATGGTAGAAGAAAGACCTCACAGCGAAAAAGTATCTCTTAGCTTAATATATATAGGAAACTAGACAAAAATTAGAACCGAGATTAAAATTCAAATATTTACAAGATCTTGGCTAGACTAAAATCAAAATGAGTATGTAAATTTAAGGCCCTACATACGTCTAGCAGCACCAAATATACGCTAGAAAAATTTTTTTTAGTAGGGATAACAATTGAAATTTATAAAAATAAATACTACATATTGTTTATTGGTATTTAAACTTGATAAAAAAGTTTATTTCACTTTATTTTTACAAAAATTGCTATATAAAAAATCACGTGATCCACAACACTAAGAAAATAACACTTGCTCCATGGTCGGCATCATATCTCCAATAAATGTTGATCGATCTGGAAAATTTTAAAAATTCTTGTAAAATAAGGGTATAGTTATAGTATGCTGGCCGGAGTTTTGATATGTTTATTCAAAAATTTTATATAAATAAAATTTATGACGTAAAACGCATACTTTTTTTTAAACTGCCATAAATTGCAAAAATTTTCGAAATTCAAAATTCCGGAAAGTTGATTACTTATTGCTAGAAAAACATTTTAGCAGAGATGTGCTGAAGGAGTGCACCTTGACGGGAAAGTCGAAAACTGAAGCGAAGCAAAGCTTCCAGTCTTTGCGCAACATAAATCATATCTTTTCTCAAATTGTTTTTGCAGCTGATTATAAATATACAAAGGAATTGCAAGCCAATGTTTTTATGGAATCTGTCCTAAGGCACAGTAAACAGCGTACCAACCATAGCATTGCATGTGCTCTGGCACCACGACCACGTTTATAGAAAAGTGCACCTACTACAAAAGCAGAAAATAATGGCCAATAACAAGTAAAATAAAGCAACCGAGAACTTAATTTTTTGTTTCTATATATATGTACTATGTCTTAAAACATTGTTAAGTTATCTAAAATATTGTTAGATTTTCAGATGAATACTTCTATTGAAAAATGTATGTATTTCTTATCATTAAATCTAATGCGCGCAGATTAGACATAAAGATTATTTCGTCTGATTAAAATTATTTTACATTTTATTTCATTAACAACTTTATAAATTTTTGTTTTACTTTTTCACCCTGTGAAGAAAAAATATTTATATAACAGGAACTAAATGGGTATCCAAATAAATTATATAGATTAACAAAACTTGGTTCATATATTATAACAAAATTTTTTCCCCAACCAAGGTGATGTAAAATATATCATATATTTTACAGTGCTTATTCATAAACCACTTATTTCTGCCGTCGTTTTCTAATGCTAATATCTCCAGCAAAGGTTTTTTTAAATTAGCACTTGGATTTCCTTGAGTCTCATTTATTCCAACTTTTCTGTAATAGCCCGAGGTGAGGTGTACTTACTTATATTTCTTACAAAAGCTTTTGCCACTCTTTCTCACGCTCTTTTCAATATTCAGTCTCTACGTCAATCTGCAGTCACACTTTTGACACTTTTGCACTGATGAAGTTATAAGTTACAAGTTCAGGGACTAAAAAATCATGAAAGATTGGTGAAACTTTACAGTTTCTGGAAAATTTCATGAAAGTTAGTAATTACCTGTGAAAGTGGTGCGAGTTGATTCAACAGCATCCTGGATTCTAGAGATATCTATAAATTACGAAAAAAATTTTGATTACTAATAATCATGATGACGTTTTGAGTCAATTTATGAAAAATAAAAAGATACTTGCGAGATTCACAAAATCCCTTCGAGGTTGTATATGATGAAACCTGTTTAGATCTGCACTGTTTTCCAAAACATCTTTTCAAGGATATGTTGGACGAATTAAACGAATACTTTAGATAAACTCAATATGTTAATACCAGACCAACGTCATGCATTTGGTTACAACTTTCCACACCATCGTAGAGGTTGAGTTCAAGTCGCATTTTGTTTATCGTGCTATCCTCAATAGGCCTTATATGCGATGTTTCCTCATTACATTACATTTTGAAGATATTTATTCAATTGACCGCTAATAAATGCATATCCAAAAAAAGATGGTAGGCGCTCGATAAAGCTACTGATAAATATGTCTGAAGACTCTCATTTTCTTTCCAATTTCTACCCAGCTGTAGATGTCCATTAGATAAACGTAATGATTTTATTTCCTTTTTTTTCAATTTTCGTTTTTTTTTTTATAAAAATCCTCTTAGTCCTGCATATCCTGGATAGTCCCCAAAGAAATACATGACCAATATTTAAGAATTTTAATGTTATCATTAATTGTTATGTTCATCCCATGAACAATTAGTTAAGAATTCTTTACCTTCATAATTGGAATCAGTTGACTTAAAAATAACTTTCAAAACATAAAGCGATTGCATTGATTCACAACAGAAAAATATTTTGCATAGATATGTACAAGCGCTTTTTATTCTTTCGATTCACCGTACATATTTTTTAAAATCATTTTGTAGCAATTGTATTTGTTTAATTGCATTTTGTAATAGTGACCGCGCTCTACTATATAGAAATATTACACATTGGAGCATAACTTAATTAATATAATTATGTAAGCATAATTTCTAAATTATAAATAGCCTAGCTTTATATGATTAAAGAGTAGTATTATCAAGGTACTCGAGAGTTTCATTCTACTAACTTCCCAAGCGACATAGCACTTAAACATCTCCCGCCAGTCGTAAGAAGATAAGCCAAGCTACCCAAAAATAAAGTAACTTAACTCAACACACTGTTGAGTTTAGATGGTCCTTCGGGCCGAGAAAAAGAGAATAACTACAGATTTAACACAATGTTAAATTTAGATCTTTTACAAATCACCCAGTGGAATCAAATCATCGCTACAACTGACTTAACACACTGTTAAATCCAGCTCTTCTTCCTACGCAATCAGAGTGTTAAATCTAGCCGGGGAACAGATTAAAAACCCGGCTTTCACTATGCTGAGATTTAACACACTGTTAAATCTAGCAGCTATTGCTAAAACTCAGCAGTATCAACACTAAGATTTGACACACTGTTAAATCTAGCTGTTATTTACATCTACAGGGTTTTGAACGCACCTTGAAGTCTTTTGGATGCAAAGCACTTCTAAGAAAGATCCCGATTTAAAAGGAATATCATGTCAGCTTCAAACAAGACTTGCTAACAAGCAACAAAATAATGTGAAAGATAGAGGAACACATCAAATCCCAGAAACGAGTAACCAAAAATATAACGAATCTCATTAGAAACTTTTGGAAGACCCCAAAGAAAGAAAAACAGATGAATACTTGAATAAAAGAGTAAAAGACTTGCACGATTACTGGCCTAAGTCTACATCTCTTCACGAAGAGATTGAGCAGATTGCACCCCAAGAGCATCCGTAAGATGTTACAGGAAGATGACAATTTCCGGTAGGCGAACCACTAGCTAAAGCTCCACCGACAACCTGTCTTACCCCTCCAAACAAATAGACACAGTCATGCTACAACTATAACCTCCCTACAGAAACTTCAAGCAACCTGTTTGTACCAAAGACGAAACCAATATCCTCAAAACTACTCTGACATTGGTTAATGATCACAAAAATATGACCGCACCCATGCAATCCGTATAGAATTATGGGCCTCCAATTCAAACCTCAACTCTACATGTCACACCGTGACGTTTTGGGAATCTCAACAGCAATATACACCAGCCCTTAAACATCAAGAGCTTCAGGATTTAATAATTTCCCCAAGCTACCGCCAGTAAAAACTCCTAGGTTGAACGGATATTATAGAGAGTGGAAATCTTTCCTGGACATCTTTTTGAATGTCATCCATTATAACCCTAATCTTAGTAATGTTGAAAAGATGCAATACCTCACCTATCAGCTAGAAGGAGATGCAAAAAAAAAACTATTTTATTTTTCCGACGGAAATCGAACCCACACTTGTTAGAATCACTCAAGATAGAGAATAAAAGAATTTTTAAGAAAAATAAAATAAAATGGAATTTACAAAAATTTATCTGTGCGCTTTCATCGTTACTGGTTAATGTCAGCTGAAAGAAAAACTTGGCTTAGTAGGCTAATTATAAATTGATACATGCAAGAGGGAAAATCATCTGTCTCGTTAGCTCAGTGGTAAGGGCAGTCGCCCGGCAAGCGGAAGGCCCGGTTTAAAACCCCGGACGAGACGGTTATTTTTCTTCTTGAATTTATGATTTAATTTAGAATCGTTAATAATAAAAGTTCTTAAAAATTCTTCCATTCTCTAAAAAAAAACTAATTTCTCATCTTCATTTAAGGTACTACTTACTTACTTACTTACTTACTACAAAACTGTGTTACAATTAATACAGGTAGAATTTAATAACACAAGAAAAATAATCACAACCTATGTGAACATAATAATAGAATGAGCATAGTTGTCAGAATGACAATATAATGTTATATGACCTATTAAGTTAATGCCTAGAAACACCGAAAACCATGAGCTGCAATAGTTACGGACGAATGGGGATCTATAATTGTGTACACAGTAATGGGGAACCTAGCTGCAGAAAGCGTTCCTCGTGAAATGTCATCTGTTCAGGAGCTGCTAGAATTCTTAGAAAAGTGGTATCAAGCTTTGGACTGCATTAAAAGTTTAAAACAACCAAGATCAGATGCCTACACTAGAAGTTTAAAGAAAACATTGCACACTACATTCAAGAACATATGTGTAGTATCAAAGAAACATAAAGGCATGTCTTTATGTTTCTTTGGTAGTATGCCGGAAACCTCACAAAATCTATCAATGTGGAGAGTTCAAGCAAATGGCAATTAAAAACCACACGCAGTGGTAAAAAAAAGCAATCTTTGCCTTAGTTGTCTAGCACACAGAAAGGTGCAAATCACTCCAACACCTGCTACCACAGATAAGAACAATCTAGCAGCTCACTTGGCGACAAAAACATGTCGGATTTGGGGATATGAATTAGAACAGAGATAGTGCGTTCGAATTAAATACATTCACACAATTTAAAAGGTTTTATTGATTACTATATTTTTAGAATCGTCCGATGCGGTCGGTAGCCACGTTTAGAAGCAAGCAAAAAAAAATGGCTTAGCCTTCGTCAGCTTCGTCAAACTCGTCAAAAATGGCTCTGCCATATTGTCGCTATTATGGGTCCGAAATTAATAGCCATGAAAAAATCTTGTCGCATACATCGTCTCGACATCAGCTCAGTAGTGGCATACGTCGTCATCATCGAAAGCGTCGTAATCTTCGTTTGCTACTATTGAGTTTTGTGGTATAAAGTCAGCTGCATCGTAAGATTTCCTATGTCTTCACCGTTAGGATATCAGTAACATCTTCCAATAGTATATATAGTCTTATCGTCGAACCGTGTCGTCATTATTAAAGAGTGCAATCATTATATGCAGGAAATTTATGATGGAAAGGAAAAATGGGTGTCATATTTAAGGTGGTCGTTATCATTATGGTTAGACCCAGGAAACTTTGCACTGCTTTGATTCTATTGGGAGTCGGAAACTTATTTACGGCTTTCACTTTCTCTTCAGAGGGTTGAATCTTTCCGTTGGAAATTTGGTATCCTAGATAATCTATCTTTTTGCACAAGAATTGACATTTGGGCCACTTGATTTCTAATGCATAGTCAGATGCCACTAGGCAAACGCTCAAGATTTTGTTACGAGCGTGGCCTTGGTTCGTTATTTAAAACACAATATTTCAGATATAATTCAAAAGTTCTTTCTTTATTTAACTTTACTGTTTACTCTCACAAATTCACAAATAATTATCAAATCAACTCTATATTTATCGCTAGTACTGTAATTATAATTATCGCAATCCAAATAGTTTACTTCGTTCTCTTCTCTGTCTGAAATAATACTCGCCTCCTGGATATGAGTAGCGCCGTATTTATACTCTACAAATTATACTAGAGCCTTCATGAATATTCCGTTTTCCGAACCCAAGGTTTACTAAGATGTCACTAGCCTAAAGTTGCTTCCATTTCAAACAGATGTCGCTTGTGTCACTTTGTGGCACATAACACTGCCCCCTTCTTAAAATTGTTCGTCCCGAACAACAGGTGATTCACGGCCTTCATGCTCGCAGTATTTACACAAACGATCCAGGTGAAAGATTTTCCATTTGCCTCTTGTACCACGCTGAATCCTGTATACCATGATATTATTTCCAGTTTCCCACTGTTGTCGTAGTTTTGGAAAACGTTTCGTGGCCGCGTGAACATCAGCTAGTCGTTGTCTGAGCTCGGTTGCGTAGTCTGCTGGTAACTTTTGTTCGCCTCTGGGTATACCAAACTTGAGGTGGCTAGCTGAGCGCATCTCCCTTTCGAATATGACCTTTGCTTGGGTTTGTCCGGTCGAATTGTAAACAGCTGATATATAAGCCATTAGAAATATAGGAATATGTCGATATGTCGTGGATACCTATTTTGTGGTATGGGATTTCAAAGTCATGAGGTTGCTCTCTAGTTCGCCATCTTCTCCCTTCTTCTTCTGATAATGGCATTCGTCCTCGTTTCATACAGTCTGTTTGAAGGTGATCCAGTCTACTACATTTCCAGCATCGAAGGAGACCACGCGAAGGAGTGCTCTCTGATGACGGCATTTTGCTGCGAGTCTGCTGCCTAGCTCGATATCTTTGCCCTTCTTCTAACGCTTCCATTCGTCGGCGTTTTCTGCAGTCCCTTTGGAGGTGTCCCGGTCTATTACAATAAAAACATCGAAGAATACCACGTGAAGGAGTGTTCTGAGATGACTGCATTCTATTGAAAGTACATTCAACTACCGAAATTTCTCTCGCTCGTACTGTACTCCGAGAAGCTTGTCTGGCAGATTCATATTGTTACGTGCCACAAAGTTATACAAGCGACATCTATTGGAAATGGAGACAATATTATTCAGGAAGGTTCTAGGATAATTTATTGAGTATAAATGTGAAATCATGCAAGAATGGGACGCAAACTAGAGGAGCTTCGCATACAGGAATTGAAAGTGGAGTTGGGGAAGCGGTCATTGCAAACGACAGATCTAAAGAATGTTCTAGTCTAGCGACTTAGACAAGCTTTGATAGAGGAAGAAAAGAATCCTCAGACATACGTTTTCGACGAAAAACCAGAAACTGAAGAAGAGCCTGCGATGAACATAGAACAGCTTTTGGGTACATTAATGACCAAAATGGAGCTTTCAACCCTGCAGGTGAAGAATGCTCTTGAGGAACAAAAGAATTCCCTGGAATCCCGTATAGATGAGCAGCAGAAATCTCTGGAGGAACAAAAGAATTCTCTGGAATCACGTTTAAATGAGCAGAAGAAATCTATGGAGGAACAAAAGAATGCTTTTGAGGAACAAAAGAATTCTTTTGAGGAGCAAAAGAATTCTCTCGAATCCCGTTTAGATGAGCAGAAGAAATCTCTGGAGGAACAAAAGAATTCTCTGGAATCACATTTAGATGAGAGGAACAAAAGAATGCTTTTGAGGAACAAAAGAATGCTTTTGAGGAACAAAAGAATTCTCCGGAAACCCGTCTGGTCGAACAAAAGAATTCTCTGGAATCCCGTTGGGATGAACAAAAGATTTCTTTACAGAATTGTCTAGAAACTTGTTTGGAGGAACAGAAGAATTTTCTGAAAAATTCATTAGACACACAAAATGTGAAAATTAAAGAAATCCAGCAGGAAGTGTTGGAAGTTCAGCAACAAGTGTCGGAAGTTAAACAAGAAGTGTCGAAAGTACAGCAAAATGTCACGGAGCAGCTTGATAACTTTAAAGCAGATTTGGAGAGGATAAAGCATCGACAACCTCGACGCGAAGGAATTGAAATATCCGGTACAGGCAGAATGAAACCTCCAATATTTGATGGACAAAGTTCGTGGCATATTTTCAAGAGACAATTCGAGGCAGCTTCCGAATTAAATGGATGGAGTGAAGCAGACAAAGCTACTGCTCTGGTATTAGCACTTCGCGGTCCTGCGTCAGAGTTATTACAAACTATACAGATTGAAAAGCAACATGATTACATTTCACTAGTACAGGCGATAGAATTACATTATGGAGATGAACACATGCAGCAAGTATATCGCCTGCAGTTACGCAACAAGACTCAAAAGCATCGCGAGTCACTACAACAATTGCAGGCTGATGTGGAAAGATTAGCTTATCTTTCGTACTCGCGTAAATGCGGATTTCCTTAATGAAGTGGCAACAGAAGAATTTGTGAACGCTATTGCGGATCAAAATTTACAGCAAGCGTTAAGGCTAGCAGAAAAGAAATCAACAGCAGTTGTTGTAGTGACTCGCCATGCTTTTGAGTCCTGTTCCGTAACTGCAGGCGATATACTTGCTGCATGTACTCATCCCCATAACGTAGTTCTATCGCCTGTCCTAGAGAAATGTAATCACGTTGCTTTTCAATGTGTATTGTTTATAATAACTCTGACGCAGGGCCGCGAAGTTCTAATACCAGAGCTGTAGCTTTCACTGCATCGCTCCATCCATTTACTTCGGAAGCTGCCTCGAATTGTCTCTTGAAAATATGCCACGAACTTTGTCCATCAAATATTGGAGGTTTTTATTCTGCCTGTAACGGATATTTCAATTCCTTCGTGTCGAGGTTGTCGATGCTTTATCCTCTCCAAATCTCCTTTAAAGTTATCAAGCTGCTCCGTGACATTTTGTTGTACTTCTGACACTTCTTGTTTGACTTCCGACACTTGTTGCTGAACTTCCAACACTTTCTGCTGGATTGCTTCAATTTTAACATTTTCTGTGTCTAATGAATTTTTCACACAATTCTTCTGTTCCTCCAAACAAGTTTCTAGACAATTCTGTACAGAAATCTTTTGTTCATCCCAACGGGATTCCAGAGAATTCTTTTGTTAGTCCAAACGGATTTCCAGAGAATTCTTTTGTTCCTGAAAATCATTCTTTTGTTCCTCCATAGATTTCTTCTGCTCATCTAAACGTGATTCCAGAGAATTCTTTTGTTCCTCCAGAGATTTCTTCTGCTCATCTAAACGGGATTCCAGAGAATTCTTTTGTTCCTCAGGAGCATTCTTCACCTGCAGGGTTGAAAGCTCCATTTTGGTCATTAATGTACCCAAAAGCTGTTCTATGTTCATCGCAGGCTCTTCTTCAGTTTCTGGTTCTTCCTCGAAAACGTATGTCTCCAGATTCTTTTCTTCCTCTATCAAAGCTTGTCTAAGTCGCTCGACTAGAACATTGTTTAGACCTGTCGTTTGCACTGACCGCTTCCCCAACTCCACTTTCAATTCCTGTATGCGAAGTTCCTCTAGTTTGCTTCCCATTCTTGCGTCTTTTGTAATTCACTCACAGTTTAATAAGAAATTATCTTTCGGAATTTTTACACACGATTTCACACAGTTAATCACTCTTTGAATTTCAAAGTCAAATGACACCACTTATTTCGCGATTTGTTTTACTTCTGACACCAGTTGTTACGAGCGTGACCTTGGTTCATTATTTAAAACACAATATTTCAGATATAATTCAAAAGTTCTTTCTTTCTTTAACTTTACTGTTTACTCTCACAAATTCACAAATAATTATCGAATCAACTCTTTATTTATCTCTGGTACTGTACTTCTAATTATCGCAATCCAAATAGTTTACTTCGTTCACTTCGCTGTCTGAAATAATACTCGCCTCCTGGATGTAAGTAGCGCCGTATTTATACTCTACAAATTATACTAGAACCTTCATGAATATTCCGTTTTCCGAACCCAAGGTTTACTAAGATGTCACTTGCCTAAAGTTGCTTCCATTTCCAACAGATGTCGCTTGTGTCACTTTGTGGCACGTAACAATATTATATTTCATCTTTTCCAGGGATTATCAGGTCATCCATATAGATAAGAACATTTTTCTTCTGTGAGCATTGCATAAACCAAAGGATACTTTCAGAAACTCGAGATTCCCCGGAGGCGTCACAAAAGCAGTGTACTTAATACTTTCTTATGAGGCAGGTACATGAAAAAAGCCGTTTGCCAGATCTAAAGTTGTAAAAACCTTCGCAATGTACAATTCGTCCACGGAACTGGGTATCTATTCTTGATTATCTCTCTATTCCGTCTCTGATCATCTACCCATAGTATTTTCGTTCCATCCTTTTGTTGACGATAGGACTCGCGAAGTCAGATATACTTGGGCGTATAATAGCATTATCCAACCATTCATCAACTTGGCTGTCAACAATAGTTTTCTCACCCGGAGATAGTCTTCGTGGTCGTTGCCAATTTGGATTTTCGTCTTTGAGTAAAACTTTAAGCTCAACGTCAGATGTTTTCGTCTTCATTGGTTTATAGTCTCGAATGATTCGATGTATCTGAGCTATGTATTTAGCATTTTTTAACTTAAATTCAGGCAGCTCAGGATCCATCGCAAAACAATGCAAATTTTCATCATTAAGCTTTTGCACATACATATCCTCATTTTTTATTGTGATTTGCGTGTCTCGTAATATGTCGTTTCATACGATCATCTTTGCTTTAGCAAGTGTGCTTGGTACAGCGTGAATCATCACTGGATATAAATCGGCATCAATTTTAACACTACTGGCTCTACTGGATGGTTATTAATAGTATATACCAATTTATATGGACATATCGGACATTCATGTGATTTCTGGCCATGCCCATTGCAATTAAAACATTTTATATCGAGATTTTTCTGAGAATGACTTGTGTCCAAGTTCCTTGCAACTGTAACATCTGCTTGGATTTTTTGTTTTTTTTTTTCAAACTATTCTTTTGGATGAATTGGCTACTTATAGAAGGACTTGTCAATCTATTATACAGTTCAATTTTGTTTCTGATTTCCCTAAACGTTGTAGTACCATACAAGATGACCTTATTCGGAAAGGGATCAATGATCCCGTCAATAATATACTGGATTAAAGACTCTCTATTGACGTTACCTCTGGCACCTATCTATCTCATAATAAGATAATATGTCTGAAGAGATTCATCAGACCTTTTCATTCTTTTGGCTAACTGAGAATGAGCTTCCTTGCTACTTACTTTAGCCAAGAATTCGTCCAATAAGAACTGCTTTAATTTTTCCTATGAGTCTAAGTCAGGTCTAGAGCGTAGCGCTAGCCTTGCTGTTCCCAACAACACTGTTTGCCCATGAATAGGTTTTTCAAGAGAGTTTAGGAAAGTCGCAGAATTCTAAAAATTTTCGTTCTATTTTTCCACACAATAACTATCTTCACCGCTAAACGAAGGTAACGTACCGGCTACATCTTGAAAGCTTACTGCGCTCTTAGTACTAGGGCTGAAACACTCTTTCCGTTTAAAGAAATTCAATTCTGTTTTCAATAAATTTTACTCCAGCTCTTTCGTTGCTACTTCACCTTTAGTTTTTTCCGACACATTTAATTTAATTTCTTCCTTTCTATTAAAATAACCAGTAAACTTCTTTTCACGCTACTCCAGTATTAAGCCGCAAATACACTCCGCAATTATTTTCCTTAATTCCAACAAAAAATCGACGAAAATTATAATGTGGCTCAGCTGTCAAACTGCAAGTACATAAGTGCCGCAGCAGTCATATATTACCTAATTAATAGCTGGAAATAACGTAGTACCGCTAAAACAAAAAATCACACAACAACGCGTGGAATTTTGCGGTGCCTTGATGTCAACACGACTTCTCAAATCTACCGTCATAACCTTAGGAATAATTTCGCCTACAGTATTTTCATGGTACGACTCTGAAATAGTTTTGGCATGGATCGCAAAGGATCCAAATACCCTTCCCGCTTTTATTGCAAATAGAACATCTGAAATTCAAATGACTTTTTCGACAAACATTTGGAGGCATGTCTCATCTCAAGAAAATCCAGCAGACGTGGCTTCGAGGGGTACTAACCAAGTAAGCTCATTTCACACAGTACATGGTGCTGGGCCCACTTTGGCTTTCAAAATCTCCTGAAGCTTGACCTTCGAAGAAATTTAACATCATAACGAACGAAGAAGTTAAAAAGACGATGAACTCATCAAGTAAGAGTAATAGCATATACTGTCAACGTTGCATAAATAACTGCAGGCTACCAAAGGCTCAAAAAAATCTATAACATCTCCCCACAGAAGAATTAAGAATCTCCAAAGCCTGCATCGTCAAAATTCTGCAGCAATAATCGTTCCATAAGGAAATGAGCACCCTAAAAGCTACTTCCACTTTATCCATTTTTAGACAAACACGGAGCTCTAAGAGTAGGCAGTAGCATACAGAATGCCAACATCTCAGCCGACGCGATGTATCAAATACTGCTTCCTCATAACCACAATATAACTAACGAGACAGAGTGGAAGTGCATCCCACCGAGCAGCCCACACTTCGGAGGTCTCCGGAAAGCTGGCGTTACATCAGTCAAAGGTCATCTCAATCGAGTTCTAGGCGAAACACTGCTGACATACGAAAAATTTAGCACGGTATTATACCAAATTGAGGCCTAGCTTAACAGTGGATTGATCCAACAGACTTAGAACCATTAGCATTAGGACACTTTTTGATTGGTCCCCGATAATAGCACCACCAGAACCCGATATAAACAACACATAAGTTCATCAGAGGTGGAAGTTACTTACCAAACTACAGCAAGATATTTAAAAAAGATAGTCGCAAGAATATTTATCCTTGCTACAGTAAAGGAGCAAGTGGAAAACCGAAGGCAATAATCCAGATATCGGCGAGCTGGTACTAAATAGTGAAAGACGACAATTTACCACCACTAGCTCGAATTGTTCAAGCTCACCCAGGAGTACATGGTATCGGCCGGTTTGTGACAGTCACATACAAAAACGATATACAGAAGTGTCCGCTCAACAAGCTCTGTCAACTACTCATCTATACATACATAACATCAAGAGCTCCTCAGCTCAAAACGCTTGCCAAATTAACTCCCCTTTCTAACGTTAGGTATAAAAAAGGAACTACTCGCAGGAGGTCACATATCAGCAAAGCCCAGCCTGAGACAGAACTCTGGTCTAGATCAGAGCACTTTGATCGGCCATCAACATGTGCAATAAAACTCAAAGCAGTCGATCTTCCACCCTCACCAGCAAAAAGAAGGAAAATTAAGATTGCACCCTTCACGTGGGCTAGTATTTGGTTTTTATAGTATTATACTGGATAGATACAGTGTTTGGCCAAAGTTATGAGATTTTCCAACCAAAAACTGGTTTGTATATCGAGAACTTGAGCTCTGGACAAAGCAAACGAGGAAAGCTTAGGCTTGAAATTAGTATTCCAAAAAGCGAAGTAATTGAAGATCAAGGAATGATAGACACGACTTTGACCCAAATAATGGATGTGTGCGAGAAAACTAAGACTCTTACTGACATCACTCACTGTGGTATACTTATTCAACATATGTCAGCAAGAAAGCAAAATCTGATGAAGGCCACTGATGAAATCATTCAAGTAGGCCAGCGCAAGTCTAGAGGATGGAGAGGTCTACTCGGATATGTACTCACAAGCATTTTTGGAGTCAATGACAAGGTTTACACAGACTTAGACTATTGCAACATAATCAGGAAGGCCTTCTTCAAACAACTAACCAACAGGTATTACTCATTAACTCCAAGATCAACCATCATCATTGGCGAGAAGCTGCAACAGCTCGGCTCAGGTTTGTCCCAAGTCATTGCCTCAATCAATAAAATGGCTAGATGGTCAGTAAGACCGACCACAACAGGATTCAACATTGAGGTTATATCCACCTATCTTAGCGCTGAAGGTTACTATGACTAACTAGCAGAAAAATACGAACGCTGGTTGAACGCCATTCACCAACACGGTCATCTCTTAGATTTTATTACGTCATATCAAATTAAAAAGACAATAGAATATACTTCAACTAAGCTCGGCTCCAAGCTCCTCATGTAAGGAACACCTCAGCCTCGTATAAAGATTACTGCAGAGAATAACACACTAAAGCTTTATGGCTACCTAATGTAATTGAAAAAAATCTATATGAGCTCATAACGTCACACCAATACCAAAAATGATAAATAACAGTTTGTTCGCAACAATAGACCTAAAACTATCCACCTTTGCTATTAACTTTGATCAACAACTCTACAATATTAGGTAATCACACCCATCTCTGCCCTCTGAAATTTGTGCATAGCATCGATAACAGTCCATCGTGTATTGTTGACGAGCTTTACAATCACCATACTGCATCTATTTGAGAAATTCATAGGATAGGAAGGCATTGATGATGAAAAATCCTGGCTATACTTCCCCAAAGAGCCCAACGTTGTAGCAAAAATCTGCAAAGGGACAACAAAGAAATGCTTCTCAATGCCACTGGTATCATCCACCATCACGATGACTGCTCATTCAAAAGAAATTAATGAACCCTGAAAACTGCATTAGATCAGCAATTTTAGATGTTCACGAGTCACATAAAGCAAACATCAGCCGCAATAACGCAAGTCAACACCACATCCTCCAATCTGGAGTATTAATTTATCCAAATCGACAGATCATGGATTATATCCTAGCACCAGAGCTACCATACACCAAAATAATCCATAAGGCATTAGCAGTACATACAGCTACGACAACCAGGCTTCTCACCATTGCTCTACTAGCCATTTACGTTTACAAATACTGGAGGATCCTTCAATGCGTAGTCATAAATTAACAAAAATTAAACTTCTCGTACACACATACATACGGATACACTATAGTGACCATCAAATGCTAACGCCACGAATAATCGAGCAGATTAACTGATATCAATCGATGTACCAAAGAGATCACTCTAATAAATTGTGTCGTACAGTTCAGACGTGATACTCGAGTCTTTATAACCTAGATGAAATCTATAGGGGTATACTAAGTTTGTCATTCCGTTTGTAACACCACGAAATAATGATGGTAGAGCAAAATGAATTGGACGCCCACGCATAATATTAAAAGTTATTTTGATTTTTGCATGTCCGTCCGTCCGTCCGTCCGTCTGTCTGTCTGTGCGCACGATAACTCGAGAACGCGTTCACCTAGAAAGCTGAAATTTTGTACACAGACATTAAAAAAAAAGTAAAATTATGTTCGAAAATGAGACAAATCGGGCAACTCCTTCGTGGGGTTGCCATACAAAAATTTCGTTTTCCACGATATATTTGGACACTACCTGAGAACACGTCGACATAGAAAGCTGAAATTTGGTACACTGTGTTTTCATACTAATAGCAAAAAAAATTCAAAAATGGGCTAAATCGGGCAACCCCTTCTTGGTGTTGCCATATAATAATTTTGGTTTTTTACCTATACTTTGATAACGATCAGTCCTAGACATTTTTATTGTACTAAAAACTTCTTCAGAATAAGAAATCCTATAAAATTGGTTATAATCATTTTTTCTGTCCGAAGAGCCGTTCTAGAAATATATGCGAGAAACCAATGCAAAAAATCAAAATTGCTCAAATGGGTGACAATACGAAATTTCATACTTGCATTCATCTAGGGTATCATAAGAATTGGTCTTAGATCAATTCTAGCTTTTTCACTTGTTTTATTTTGTTTTTGTCCGCCCACTGTCGGTTCCTACAATTAATTTCAGCAGTGCGATAAGAAACCCAAAAAATCAAAAATAATAATTATTTGCGAGCGGAGTAATGTTCAATTTTAATTTCTGACATTTTGTGTTTATTTTATCAAATTATATTAACTAATGGTTTGGAATGTTAATCGGTTAACGGAATTTTATTAGCAGCGAGATCATGTGTATATGGTATGTGCATAAAATCTGAAAAAATCTACAAAATTATATGTAATTGAGTGTATTATAAGCTGCTAAATGTGAAAAGTGATCATCGGTGATTTAGAATAAAAATATTGTCACATAATTTTTCCAAATTTTAGTTTTTCATTGTTCATTTTATATCGTGCGTAATCACATGGCTACACGAGTTGCTCGTTTTCTTGAAAGGGCCACGGTGAACGAGTTAAAAGTAAAATTGGACATATTGGGTCAACCGACGATGGGTATGAAAAATGTCCTCAAATTACGGTTAGAGGATGTAATAAAAGATATTTCAAGTTCACAATTTGAAGAACTCTTTCCTACAAATATACTGGAGTTGAACACAGAAGACATTACCAGTGACGAAAATCGACAGCGATTTGATGGTACAGTTGGTGATAACGGTGAGAATGAATCACTAAGGAGTATTGCAGACAACGTGAATACGGTAAACCGACAGCAGTTTGTTGGAATAAATGTTACTGAAGGTGAGGATGAAGCTTTAAATGAAGAATTGGAGATTTTGCAAGAAAGATTAGTCAAAAAGCAGAAAATATTGGATCTTCGAACGAAAATTTCGCAATTAACGATGGAAGGGATACCGTTAGTACGCGTTCGACCTTTAATTTTCGTGATGTTGAGGAGTCACTTAATCAGTTTAGTGGTGAAGCTAACTACAGTATTCAAAGATGGCTAGAAAACTTCGAGGAATCAGCTTGAATTTTTGATTGGGATGATAAAATGCGCTTCATCTATGCTAAGCGGTTGTTAACGGGCACTGCAAAACTGTTCTTACGAAACATGTGTTTAACATTTTGGCATGAACTTAAAAGTGCGTTGCTTGCTGAATTCTCAAGAAAAGTAACTAATGCTGACATCCACAATGAATTGAGAAATTTCAATGCAGGAAATTTCTTCGCTGGGCAATGCGGAAAAAGCTGACGTCCTTCACTACATAATTAACGGAATTTCAGACAGCCATATCAATAAAATGCTTTTATATAGCGCAACCACAATGAGTGAACTTATGGATGGTTATTAATAGTATATACCAATTTATATGGACATATCGGACATTCATGTGATTTCTGGCCATGCCCATTGCAATTAAAACATTTTATATCGAGATTTTTCTGAGAATGACTTGTGTCCAAGTTCCTTGCAACTGTAACATCTGCTTGGATTTTTTGTTTTTTTTTTTCAAACTATTCTTTTGGATGAATTGGCTACTTATAGAAGGACTTGTCAATCTATTATACAGTTCAATTTTGTTTCTGATTTCCCTAAACGTTGTAGTACCATACAAGATGACCTTATTCGGAAAGGGATCAATGATCCCGTCAATAATATACTGGATTAAAGACTCTCTATTGACGTTACCTCTGGCACCTATCTATCTCATAATAAGATAATATGTCTGAAGAGATTCATCAGACCTTTTCATTCTTTTGGCTAACTGAGAATGAGCTTCCTTGCTACTTACTTTAGCCGAGAATTCGTCCAATAAGAACTGCTTTAATTTTTCCTATGAGTCTAAGTCAGGTCTAGAGCGTAGCGCTAGCCTTGCTGTTCCCAACAACACTGTTTGCCCATGAATAGGTTTTTCAAGAGAGTTTAGGAAAGTCGCAGAATTCTAAAAATTTTCGTTCTATTTTTCCACACAATAACTATCTTCACCGCTAAACGAAGGTAACGTACCGGCTACATCTTGAAAGCTTACTGCGCTCTTAGTACTAGGGCTGAAACACTCTTTCCGTTTAAAGAAATTCAATTCTGTTTTCAATAAATTTTACTCCAGCTCTTTCGTTGCTACTTCACCTTTAGTTTTTTCCGACACATTTAATTTAATTTCTTCCTTTCTATTAAAATAACCAGTAAACTTCTTTTCACGCTACTCCAGTATTAAGCCGCAAATACACTCCGCAATTATTTTCCTTAATTCCAACAAAAAATCGACGAAAATTATAATGTGGCTCAGCTGTCAAACTGCAAGTACATAAGTGCCGCAGCAGTCATATATTACCTAATTAATAGCTGGAAATAACGTAGTACCGCTAAAACAAAAAATCACACAACAACGCGTGGAATTTTGCGGTGCCTTGATGTCAACACGACTTCTCAAATCTACCGTCATAACCTTAGGAATAATTTCGCCTACAGTATTTTCATGGTACGACTCTGAAATAGTTTTGGCATGGATCGCAAAGGATCCAAATACCCTTCCCGCTTTTATTGCAAATAGAACATCTGAAATTCAAATGACTTTTTCGACAAACATTTGGAGGCATGTCTCATCTCAAGAAAATCCAGCAGACGTGGCTTCGAGGGGTACTAACCAAGTAAGCTCATTTCACACAGTACATGGTGCTGGGCCCACTTTGGCTTTCAAAATCTCCTGAAGCTTGACCTTCGAAGAAATTTAACATCATAACGAACGAAGAAGTTAAAAAGACGATGAACTCATCAAGTAAGAGTAATAGCATATACTGTCAACGTTGCATAAATAACTGCAGGCTACCAAAGGCTCAAAAAAATCTATAACATCTCCCCACAGAAGAATTAAGAATCTCCAAAGCCTGCATCGTCAAAATTCTGCAGCAATAATCGTTCCATAAGGAAATGAGCACCCTAAAAGCTACTTCCACTTTATCCATTTTTAGACAAACACGGAGCTCTAAGAGTAGGCAGTAGCATACAGAATGCCAACATCTCAGCCGACGCGATGTATCAAATACTGCTTCCTCATAACCACAATATAACTAACGAGACAGAGTGGAAGTGCATCCCACCGAGCAGCCCACACTTCGGAGGTCTCCGGAAAGCTGGCGTTACATCAGTCAAAGGTCATCTCAATCGAGTTCTAGGCGAAAC
Organism: Dioctria linearis; assembly: GCA_963930735.1. Taxonomy (NCBI): domain Eukaryota; kingdom Metazoa; phylum Arthropoda; class Insecta; order Diptera; family Asilidae; genus Dioctria; species Dioctria linearis. The sequence continues at coordinate 139,250,377 of OZ005741.1, forward strand.
ACTGCTGACATACGAAAAATTTAGCACGGTATTATACCAAATTGAGGCCTAGCTTAACAGTGGATTGATCCAACAGACTTAGAACCATTAGCATTAGGACACTTTTTGATTGGTCCCCGATAATAGCACCACCAGAACCCGATATAAACAACACATAAGTTCATCAGAGGTGGAAGTTACTTACCAAACTACAGCAAGATATTTAAAAAAGATAGTCGCAAGAATATTTATCCTTGCTACAGTAAAGGAGCAAGTGGAAAACCGAAGGCAATAATCCAGATATCGGCGAGCTGGTACTAAATAGTGAAAGACGACAATTTACCACCACTAGCTCGAATTGTTCAAGCTCACCCAGGAGTACATGGTATCGGCCGGTTTGTGACAGTCACATACAAAAACGATATACAGAAGTGTCCGCTCAACAAGCTCTGTCAACTACTCATCTATACATACATAACATCAAGAGCTCCTCAGCTCAAAACGCTTGCCAAATTAACTCCCCTTTCTAACGTTAGGTATAAAAAAGGAACTACTCGCAGGAGGTCACATATCAGCAAAGCCCAGCCTGAGACAGAACTCTGGTCTAGATCAGAGCACTTTGATCGGCCATCAACATGTGCAATAAAACTCAAAGCAGTCGATCTTCCACCCTCACCAGCAAAAAAAAGGAAAATTAAGATTGCACCCTTCACGTGGGCTAGTATTTGGTTTTTATAGTATTATACTGGATAGATACAGTGTTTGGCCAAAGTTATGAGATTTTCCAACCAAAAACTGGTTTGTATATCGAGAACTTGAGCTCTGGACAAAGCAAACGAGGAAAGCTTAGGCTTGAAATTAGTATTCCAAAAAGCGAAGTAATTGAAGATCAAGGAATGATAGACACGACTTTGACCCAAATAATGGATGTGTGCGAGAAAACTAAGACTCTTACTGACATCACTCACTGTGGTATACTTATTCAACATATGTCAGCAAGAAAGCAAAATCTGATGAAGGCCACTGATGAAATCATTCAAGTAGGCCAGCGCAAGTCTAGAGGATGGAGAGGTCTACTCGGATATGTACTCACAAGCATTTTTGGAGTCAATGACAAGGTTTACACAGACTTAGACTATTGCAACATAATCAGGAAGGCCTTCTTCAAACAACTAACCAACAGGTATTACTCATTAACTCCAAGATCAACCATCATCATTGGCGAGAAGCTGCAACAGCTCGGCTCAGGTTTGTCCCAAGTCATTGCCTCAATCAATAAAATGGCTAGATGGTCAGTAAGACCGACCACAACAGGATTCAACATTGAGGTTATATCCACCTATCTTAGCGCTGAAGGTTACTATGACTAACTAGCAGAAAAATACGAACGCTGGTTGAACGCCATTCACCAACACGGTCATCTCTTAGATTTTATTACGTCATATCAAATTAAAAAGACAATAGAATATACTTCAACTAAGCTCGGCTCCAAGCTCCTCATGTAAGGAACACCTCAGCCTCGTATAAAGATTACTGCAGAGAATAACACACTAAAGCTTTATGGCTACCTAATGTAATTGAAAAAAATCTATATGAGCTCATAACGTCACACCAATACCAAAAATGATAAATAACAGTTTGTTCGCAACAATAGACCTAAAACTATCCACCTTTGCTATTAACTTTGATCAACAACTCTACAATATTAGGTAATCACACCCATCTCTGCCCTCTGAAATTTGTGCATAGCATCGATAACAGTCCATCGTGTATTGTTGACGAGCTTTACAATCACCATACTGCATCTATTTGAGAAATTCATAGGATAGGAAGGCATTGATGATGAAAAATCCTGGCTATACTTCCCCAAAGAGCCCAACGTTGTAGCAAAAATCTGCAAAGGGACAACAAAGAAATGCTTCTCAATGCCACTGGTATCATCCACCATCACGATGACTGCTCATTCAAAAGAAATTAATGAACCCTGAAAACTGCATTAGATCAGCAATTTTAGATGTTCACGAGTCACATAAAGCAAACATCAGCCGCAATAACGCAAGTCAACACCACATCCTCCAATCTGGAGTATTAATTTATCCAAATCGACAGATCATGGATTATATCCTAGCACCAGAGCTACCATACACCAAAATAATCCATAAGGCATTAGCAGTACATACAGCTACGACAACCAGGCTTCTCACCATTGCTCTACTAGCCATTTACGTTTACAAATACTGGAGGATCCTTCAATGCGTAGTCATAAATTAACAAAAATTAAACTTCTCGTACACACATACATACGGATACACTATAGTGACCATCAAATGCTAACGCCACGAATAATCGAGCAGATTAACTGATATCAATCGATGTACCAAAGAGATCACTCTAATAAATTGTGTCGTACAGTTCAGACGTGATACTCGAGTCTTTATAACCTAGATGAAATCTATAGGGGTATACTAAGTTTGTCATTCCGTTTGTAACACCACGAAATAATGATGGTAGAGCAAAATGAATTGGACGCCCACGCATAATATTAAAAGTTATTTTGATTTTTGCATGTCCGTCCGTCCGTCCGTCCGTCTGTCTGTCTGTGCGCACGATAACTCGAGAACGCGTTCACCTAGAAAGCTGAAATTTTGTACACAGACATTAAAAAAAAAGTAAAATTATGTTCGAAAATGAGACAAATCGGGCAACTCCTTCGTGGGGTTGCCATACAAAAATTTCGTTTTCCACGATATATTTGGACACTACCTGAGAACACGTCGACATAGAAAGCTGAAATTTGGTACACTGTGTTTTCATACTAATAGCAAAAAAAATTCAAAAATGGGCTAAATCGGGCAACCCCTTCTTGGTGTTGCCATATAATAATTTTGGTTTTTTACCTATACTCTGATAACGATCAGTCCTAGACATTTTTATTGTACTAAAAACTTCTTCAGAATAAGAAATCCTATAAAATTGGTTATAATCATTTTTTCTGTCCGAAGAGCCGTTCTAGAAATATATGCGAGAAACCAATGCAAAAAATCAAAATTGCTCAAATGGGTGACAATACGAAATTTCATACTTGCATTCATCTAGGGTATCATAAGAATTGGTCTTAGATCAATTCTAGCTTTTTCACTTGTTTTATTTTGTTTTTGTCCGCCCACTGTCGGTTCCTACAATTAATTTCAGCAGTGCGATAAGAAACCCAAAAAATCAAAAATAATAATTATTTGCGAGCGGAGTAATGTTCAATTTTAATTTCTGACATTTTGTGTTTATTTTATCAAATTATATTAACTAATGGTTTGGAATGTTAATCGGTTAACGGAATTTTATTAGCAGCGAGATCATGTGTATATGGTATGTGCATAAAATCTGAAAAAATCTACAAAATTATATGTAATTGAGTGTATTATAAGCTGCTAAATGTGAAAAGTGATCATCGGTGATTTAGAATAAAAATATTGTCACATAATTTTTCCAAATTTTAGTTTTTCATTGTTCATTTTATATCGTGCGTAATCACATGGCTACACGAGTTGCTCGTTTTCTTGAAAGGGCCACGGTGAACGAGTTAAAAGTAAAATTGGACATATTGGGTCAACCGACGATGGGTATGAAAAATGTCCTCAAATTACGGTTAGAGGATGTAATAAAAGATATTTCAAGTTCACAATTTGAAGAACTCTTTCCTACAAATATACTGGAGTTGAACACAGAAGACATTACCAGTGACGAAAATCGACAGCGATTTGATGGTACAGTTGGTGATAACGGTGAGAATGAATCACTAAGGAGTATTGCAGACAACGTGAATACGGTAAACCGACAGCAGTTTGTTGGAATAAATGTTACTGAAGGTGAGGATGAAGCTTTAAATGAAGAATTGGAGATTTTGCAAGAAAGATTAGTCAAAAAGCAGAAAATATTGGATCTTCGAACGAAAATTTCGCAATTAACGATGGAAGGGATACCGTTAGTACGCGTTCGACCTTTAATTTTCGTGATGTTGAGGAGTCACTTAATCAGTTTAGTGGTGAAGCTAACTACAGTATTCAAAGATGGCTAGAAAACTTCGAGGAATCAGCTTGAATTTTTGATTGGGATGATAAAATGCGCTTCATCTATGCTAAGCGGTTGTTAACGGGCACTGCAAAACTGTTCTTACGAAACATGTGTTTAACATTTTGGCATGAACTTAAAAGTGCGTTGCTTGCTGAATTCTCAAGAAAAGTAACTAATGCTGACATCCACAATGAATTGAGAAATTTCAATGCAGGAAATTTCTTCGCTGGGCAATGCGGAAAAAGCTGACGTCCTTCACTACATATTTAACGGAATTTCAGACAGCCATATCAATAAAATGCTTTTATATAGCGCAACCACAATGAGTGAACTTAAACATGCATGAAGAACGTACGAAAAAATTAGATCTAGTCAAATAAAATTTCGCGATACTCGTGGAAAAGAATCATCAAACCACCATCAAGGTCAGTTTAAGTGCTTCAATTGCAACGAGCGGGGACACACCAGCAATAAATGTTCAAAACCAAGGCGATTGAAGGGGTCATGCTTCCGGTATGGTAAATTAGGACACATAGCAAATACTTGTCCTAGTCAAAATCAGACTATGCCAGTCCAAAGCATCGAGGTTCCGGACAGAAGGGAAAATCCTTCCCCATAATGAGTAGTAATAATGGTAGTAATAATTTCGAAGATGATTTTTCGCAACAAATTTTGAATATTGGCGTAAGTGACGATAGTGCCTTTCATGCTTTAAATATCAACAATAATTTATCTTATGCGGTTAAAGAAAAAATGAAAAAAATCATATTAGAAACTGAAACACTAAATAATAAAATTCCTAATAATAACAATTTTATTGAAATGATCTTCGTAGTGGATTCCATCGCGTTAAGGTAGCAGATAAGTCGGTGATGTATATGTCTTTTGTAACTCCGTTGGGGCAATACGGATACCTTAAAATGCCTTTTGGTCTGAAAAACGCCCCGTCCGTTTTTCAAAGATACATAAACCATACTTTTAAAAAGTTAATAGTTTCTGATAAGCTTTTCGCTTATATGGATGATCTTTTGATTGCGAGCTCAACGCTTGAAGAGCACCTAGAAATTCTTGCACAAGTTATGGAACTGGTTAGGGAAAACACATTGGATCTTAGATATAATAAATGTAAGTTTTTATATGAGGAAATCGTTTACTTAGGATATATAGTTAATGCGAAAGGGATACGGCCCAATCCAGAAAACTTAAAAGCCATTAGTGATTTTCCATTACCAAAATGTGTAAAGGGTGTTCATAGCTAAGTTTGTGCTCTTATTTTGGAAAGTTCATTCAAAACTTTGCTACTTTGGCTAAACCCCGTTATGACCTATTAAAGAATGGTGTTTCTTTCAGTTTTGGTCAGAAGGAAAAAAATGCAGAGCTATGATTATTCAATTGAACACCGATCAGGAACCAGAATGCAACATGTAGATGCACTTAGTCGTTGTACAAAAATATTGGTGATAGAAAAAGGTTCTTTTGAATTTGCGTTGGCTTCTGCTCAACATCGAGACCCTGTTATTATGAAATTAGCTCTTGCTTTGGAAAATGGCGAAAGTCAAATGTTTGCACTAATAAACGGTTTGGTTTACAGAAAATTAAATAATAATGTGATGTTTTATGTTCCAAAGCTAATGGAAGATCGCGTAATTCAGACACATCATGAATCTCTATGCCACTTAGGAGCAGCAAAATATTATGACCACCTTCGGAAATCTTATTGGTTTCCAAATATGAAACAGAAAATTAAAGATTCTATTGCAAATTGTCTCAAGTGTGCTTATTATTCTCCAGTGTCTGGTAAAATCGAGGGAGTATTGCACAATATTCCAAAAGGTAATCAACCATTTGAAGTGATACATATCGATCACTTTGGACTTTTGCCACCAACCCGCACTAAAAAAAAATACATTTTTCTTGTAATTGATGGTTTTTTTAAATTTTGTAAACTATATGCTGTGGCTTCAACGCGAACGTCAGAGGTAGTTTCGTGTTTGGGATCTTACTTTTCGTCATACAGTCGACCTAACAAAATTATCTCAGATCGAGGATCTTGTTTTACGCCCCAAGAGTTTGATAATTTCATAGCAAAGCATAATATAAAACATATAAAAGTAGCGACTTGTTCACCGCAATCGAACGGGCAGGTTGAACGAATTAATGTGTAGAATAATAACGCCAATGCATCATAAAGAATCGAACACGGATAGAACTGGGAATTGGTATGAAAATTTATCAAAAATCGAATTTGCATTAAATAATACTTTGTGTAGAAGTATAGGTACAACTCCTAGCATATTCTTGTTTGGTGTCAAGCAGAAGGGCGAAATATGTGATAAAATCGCTGAATATATTGAAGAAAATGTACATGAAACAGATTTACGAGATTTAGAAAAAATCAGAACAGAAGCTACTAATATGATTAGCAAAACTCAAAATTATAACAAACTGTATTATGACAAGAGACATAAAGCACCTCATAAGTATAAAAAAGGCGATTTTGTGATGGTAAAGAATGTAGTTGTAACTGCAAGAGTTAATAAAAAATTGCTGCCTAAATATCGTGGACCATACGAGGTAGTTGAAGTCTTAGAGAATGACAGGTACGTTATCAAAGATATTGATAATATGCAAGTAAGCAGAATTCCTTACAAAGGAGTGTGTTCACCGCCTAATATGAAACCATACATTAATATAAATTTGAGCAAGAGTTGAGCAAGGATGCAGAGTGTCTGTAGAGTATCTTAGGTATTTAAGATTTTTAATTTTAATTTGTCATAATTGTGGCTATGTTTTATTTATTGTTTATACTACCTGATCTCTGTTAATATCTTGAGAAAAAAAAGAAAGGGTTTAAAATGAAATTTCGAATAACAATAAGATGAATTAGTTAAGTCATAATGCATGTGTATAATGTACCAGTTTTCAAAACGGAAATCTAAAGCTTAACATATGTACATGTAGGCAAGAAATTAATGTGAAATATTTTAGATTTGATGAATTGATCAATTTGTTAAGGTATTGGTCAACATCGTTACTGTATCATTTTTGCCATGATATGATGATGATAATATGATTATTTTTACATGCAGTTTAGTACATGATGAGTACATTCGATGGTTTGCTTAGTAAAGTCTTATTAACGTAATTTTGTTGTAGAACAATTTAACTTTGTCTGTAAAGAAATATTACAGTATCTGTATTCAAGTATGAAAGATTAAGTTTTATAGTTATCCTGTGTTACTTATAAGATTTTAATCACGTTAAATTAAAGTTTGTAAAAATATTTGATAGAAAGTTTGCAGAACAGTTCACATCAGTGTTAAAAAGAATTGTATAGCTTTTACGAGTAATTTTCCTTTGACTGTTCATTTATTTGAAAATCGTTAGGAGTATTTAACTTTATTATTTATAGTATCCTAATTTTGTATGCTTGCGGCATTTGGTGTATCATGATTTATTTTTATAATCGTGTCGATTATTACGCAGGCCGGTCGAATCTGTAGTCATAAATTAACAAAAATTGAATTTCTCGTACACACATAGCAGAAAGGATTCGCTACAAAATATTAAAATGCAGTTTTTTATTTTTATTTCCTCAGTTGAAATCAAGTTGCTTTAGATTTTTCCAGATCTTTTGTGTTTACTTTTTTTTTAATTTTTTTATTACTGTCAAATTTGGAATATATAATGAATTTTGTTTTGTTTTTATGTAGAATAAGGATAAAAATTAAATATATATTAATTTTATTTCAAATGAACTGATATTATGCATTTTAATTTAAAAAACGACTATACTGACCATCAAATGCTAACGGCACCGAATATCAAGCAGAGTAACTGATATCAATCGATGTACCAAAGAAATCGCTCTAATAAATTGTGTCGTACAGTTCAGACGTGATACTCGAGTCTTTTTATCTTGTTGTTGTCCGCCCACTGTCGGTTCCTACAAATAGATCTTCAAAACCTACAAAAAGGCTGTTCATCAACCCTCCTCACCTAGCAAGCAGGCAGAGTCCCAGCAATTCAGCAACGATTTGACCGCTAGACCCCAACATGTCCATTCCATGAACAATTAGTTAAGAACTCCTTACCTTCATAATTAGAATCAATGTAATCATGACCCAAAAAAAACTTTCACAACATAAAACGATTGCATTTATTCACAGCACAAAAATATTTACATTTTTTTTTGTTCCTAGATATGTACAAGCATTTTTTATTCTTTCGATTCACTAGGTCAGTCAAAACGCTGACCATACATTTTTTTTTTTTTTTTAATAATTTTGTAAGTAATTTTGTAATTGCATTTTGTAATAGTGAGCGCTCTACTATGTATAGATATTACATTGGAGCACAACTTAATTAATATTAACATGTAAGCATAATTTACCTATTATAAATAGCCTAGTAGTCTAGAGTAGTATAATCAAGATATCGAGAGTTCCATTCTACTAACTTCCCGCCGCCAGTGGTAAGAGGATAAGCTAAGCTACACAAAACTAAAGTAACTTAACTCAACACACTGTTTAGTTTACAGTTAAAAATTTAATTCTGCAGCCGTCTATGATAAATTTGACATTTTGATGTATTACATATACACACATTCTAATTTGGACGAAGCGAAGGAAATTTTGAAAATCTTATTTTAATTTTGGATATGTTTCTTTAAAACAAAGATAAATTTTAACGTTTTTTAAATTTCCTACAATTAAACGCATTTGCACGTGCTCCTTTTTTGTAATGTAATAAAATTTCCGTACATAATATTCACTGGCAATCCTTCTCCCATCAAATGCCTCTTTCTCCAAATACCAAAGGCACTCATTAAGTGATGTTAATACTGACTCCTCATCGGTAAATCTTGCTTCTAATGTCGCACTTTCACTAAGCGCCATGTTTGTACCTTCGTCTTCAACTGGTTTATCTCCAATTTAAATATCAACAACGTCTTCATCCACATTAATATCTCCATAATTAAACTGTTCTCGATGTTGAACACAATTTATATATGTCCTTGATGTACATGGGAGTTTATCAAGCCCTTTCCTGCATCTAGAATAAATGTTTGAGCTTAAAAACAACTGCTGAATTTTTTCAATCATCTGTTGAACTTGGACTATGCTGTGTTTTTCCCAAAGGATTGCAACACGCTTTATTAGAAAAATATATTGTTTATTCGAACAAAGGAAAATATACTATTTCATATTAAAATAAGTAAATGCATACATATATGTAAAAAAATTAAATACTATTTCTGTATTCAAAAATTCTCTTTATTAAACAATTCTTTTTGTTAAACCGTTTGGGACTTCGACTTCAGCGCGATTGCAAATTTATAAGTGTCGGAGATATCTAAAGAGCTCATTCCAAAGAGGGATTCATTTCCATTATTCTGATTGTGTAATGAGTCAATCTTCCCTGTATTTAAATATAGCACTCCATTGAAAAGGATTTCAATGTCATCAAATTTATGACCATTTATCATCATAATCTTGAATCAGGAAATTTGTGGAAATTTATAAATTTCTGTAGAATCTAGAATGCTCGCACCACTTTAATAGATAATACTAACTTTCACGAAATTTTCCAGAAACAAAGACTTTATCATGATTTTTTACTCCCTGATCTCGTTAAGATCCCAAGTTAAAATTTTGATGTGTTTTCGTGAATAATATAAAGTAAACAATAAACACAATGAATAAAATCAAAAGCACGTCTTCCAGAATGCTTAAGGATAAAGAATAAAATCCTTATTATTGATGTACTATATTTTTAAGATGCTATAGCTATAGATAGCTTGAAGTTGAAGTCCTATCTTTCAAATGCGCTATATTTCACTGTCCTAGCGGGAATAGCAAAATATGTAAGAATTTTAAAAGAAGACCAGGAGAGGATTTTTGCGAAATTTTGAAAATGCAATAAGTCAAGAAATACGCATTGTATAAGGAAATTTTTTAATTAGCATTTTCGTTTTCATAAATCCTACAAGTACGTCATGTCACACTTTCTGTGATTTTTGGTCGATTTGCTATGGAATGACCCTACTGCGATAATGGCGATATGAGTGTATCAGCTCAGTTTTTTAGAAAAAACTGTTCTTTATGTATTCTGCTATTTCGGTTCAGTAATTCAAGCTTCTTGAATTTTTTGTAGTTTTTTTTTAATTTGGAACTCTGTATATTATGAGAGTTGGATTATGGTCGAGATAACCTACAGGCTTATATAATTTAATGCTTTTGGGATTATTGTTTTGACGTAGTCTGCTTGTTAACTTAAAAGAAGTTAGATTATCGTCGAGATAATCTGTGGGCTTGCAGGTTAAAAAAATAATTCAGTTATTCTTGGATTACTCTTTTGCTGTAGTATGCTACATTATCTAATAAAATAATTTAATGATTCTTGAATTATTTCTGAGGTTCTACTAACGCCTTCGGTACTATAGACGCATATATGTGCTCAGAAAAATATGGTAATTCTGGTCTATGAGCGCATATTCATATGCGCTCAGAGACTTATCGAACTTAAACGCTTACAGAATTTGAAGAAAGTAATGGAATTGGCTCAAAGAAGTTTTGTACGATAAAATAGACATGTGAAATGCCGTTTCTGGAAATACAAGGTTCGGGCGGTTTTATTGGTGTCCAATTGTAATATCAATTTATTTACATTTTAATTTTAAAAAACCTCAATGATGTCGTCTGCCAGCACAGAAGAGATTCTATAAATTATTAAATTAAATATTGAGAGAGTAATGATAAAAGAAAAACGCATTTAGTTTTGTTAATTGAAAAATAACTGGACAATTTTATTGCTCAGTATATGCTTTTATTAAATTTTTTTTACTTAAATAGTGACGCTCGCCGGTCAAGCTCATTGAAAAATGTTGTGTTTCATTGCCCGATATATGAAGGTGCAATACATGAAAAAATGTTTACATGGGTAAATGACCTGAAAATATTATATTGAAAATTATTTAACCTAATTGCAAAAAATGTTTACAATAACACAAAGAAAATATTTTTATTGTTCAGATGTAAGCAATGCAAGTTCCCAAAACATTCCATGAGAGATGGTTTGTTTTACACTCAGGCTCATATTCCGCATATAAATTTTATATTAAGCTCGTGTAAGGTAAATCGGTCAGTTTGAAGAGGCTTTAAGTTAATGTATTAACTGTGGGCATATCCGTATTTACCTATGGACTTACTGAACCACAGGATATACAGAAAACCAGATATTTGACACGGAAAGCGATAGTCTGCCATATTGAAGCCAAGAAATGTAGTGGTGTTTATGAAAATTTTCCGGAATTTGCGTGAAGTTTTTTCTGCAAAATTTTTATTGTGTCCATTAAAATTTGCAACCTTGACTGTCCATATGTAATATCGTTGCCTTATAGTACATATATATAGATTACATACCGTGCTTGAATATATCTGTGGGTTTTAAATATTTCCTGCAAACAATTTTTTACAAATTGTTTACCAGGATCTTCTAGTTATTTGTATAATATGGTCAAAATGCTAGCTGAACCACCTGCTTATAAGCCGCAATTTGGGCAAGGTAAGAAATTCAGCTCTAATTTGCGGCCACCAGTACACACAAACTGGCTCATGATAATAATCATTGATCCAAATCGCGGCCACAATATTGATGTGCTTATTCCGAAAATAAATTTAAATTTCAAACAATATTTGAAATTTCAAACAATATTTGAAATGAAATGAAATAAAAGCATATACTGAGCAATAAAATTGTCCAGTTATTTTTCAATTAACAAAACTAAATGCGTTTTTCTTTTATCATTACTCTCTCAATATTTAATTTAATAATTTATAGAATCTCTTCTGTGCTGGCAGACGACATCATTGAGGTTTTTTAAAATTAAAATGTAAATAAATTGACATTACAATTGGACACCAATAAAACCGCCCGAACCTTGTATTTCCAGAAACGGCATTTCACATGTCTATTTTATCGTACAAAACTTCTTTGAGCCAATTCCATTACTTTCTTCAAATTCTGTAAGCGTTTAAGTTCGATAAGTCTCTGAGCGCATATGAATATGCGCTCATAGACCAGAATTACCATATTTTTCTGAGCACATATATGCGTCTATAGTACCGAAGGCGTTAGTAGAACCTCAGAAATAATTCAAGAATCATTAAATTATTTTATTAGATAATGTAGCATACTACAGCAAAAGAGTAATCCAAGAATAACTGAATTATTTTTTTAACCTGCAAGCCCACAGATTATCTCGACGATAATCTAACTTCTTTTAAGTTAACAAGCAGACTACGTCAAAACAATAATCCCAAAAGCATTAAATTATATAAGCCTGTAGGTTATCTCGACCATAATCCAACTCTCATAATATACAGAGTTCCAAATTAAAAAAAAACTACAAAAAATTCAAGAAGCTTGAATTACTGAACCGAAATAGCAGAATACATAAAGAACAGTTTTTTTTAAAAAACTGAGCTGATACACTCATATCGCCATTATCGCAGTAGGGTCATTCCATAGCAAATCGACCAAAAATCACAGAAAGTGTGACATGACGTACTTGTAGGATTTATGAAAACGAAAATGCTAATTAAAAAATTTCCTTATACAATGCGTATTTCTTGACTTATTGCATTTTCAAAATTTCGCAAAAATCCTCTCCTGGTCTTCTTTTAAAATTCTTACATATTTTGCTATTCCCGCTAGGACAGTGAAATATAGCGCATTTGAAAGATAGGACTTCAACTTCAAGCTATCTATAGCTATAGCATCTTAAAAATATAGTACATCAATAATAAGGATTTTATTCTTTATCCTTAAGCATTCTGGAAGACGTGCTTTTGATTTTATTCATTGTGTTTATTGTTTACTTTATATTATTCACGAAAACACATCAAAATTTTAACTTGGGATCTTAACGAGATCAGGGAGTAAAAGATCATGATAAAGTCTTTGTTTCTGGAAAATTTCGTGAAAGTTAGTATTATCTATTAAAATGGTGCGAGCATTCTAGATTCTACAGAAATTTATAAATTTCCACAAATTTCCTGATTCAAGATTATGATGATAAATGGTCATAAATTTGATGACATTGAAATCCTTTTCAATGGAGTGCTATATTTAAATACAGGGAAGATTGACTCACTACACAATCAGAATAATGGAAATGAATCCCTCTTTGGAATGAGCTCTTTAGATATCTCCGACACTTATAAATTTGCAATCGCGCTGAAGTCGAAGTCCCAAACGGTTTAACAAAAAGAATTGTTTAATAAAGAGAATTTTTGAATACAGAAATAGTATTTAATTTTTTTACATATATGTATGCATTTACTTATTTTAATATGAAATAGTATATTTTCCTTTGTTCGAATAAACAATATATTTTTCTAATAAAGCGTGTTGCAATCCTTTGGGAAAAACACAGCATAGTCCAAGTTCAACAGATGATTGAAAAAATTCAGCAGTTGTTTTTAAGCTCAAACATTTATTCTAGATGCAGGAAAGGGCTTGATAAACTCCCATGTACATCAAGGACATATATAAATTGTGTTCAACATCGAGAACAGTTTAATTATGGAGATATTAATGTGGATGAAGACGTTGTTGATATTTAAATTGGAGATAAACCAGTTGAAGACGAAGGTACAAACATGGCGCTTAGTGAAAGTGCGACATTAGAAGCAAGATTTACCGATGAGGAGTCAGTATTAACATCACTTAATGAGTGCCTTTGGTATTTGGAGAAAGAGGCATTTGATGGGAGAAGGATTGCCAGTGAATATTATGTACGGAAATTTTATTACATTACAAAAAAGGAGCACGTGCAAATGCGTTTAATTGTAGGAAATTTAAAAAACGTTAAAATTTATCTTTGTTTTAAAGAAACATATCCAAAATTAAAATAAGATTTTCAAAATTTCCTTCGCTTCGTCCAAATTAGAATGTGTGTATATGTAATACATCAAAATGTCAAATTTATCATAGACGGCTGCAGAATTAAATTTTTAACTGTAAACTAAACAGTGTGTTGAGTTAAGTTACTTTATTTTTGTGTAGCTTAGCTTATCCTCTTACCACTGGCGGCGGGAAGTTAGTAGAATGGAACTCTCGATATCTTGATTATACTACTCTAGACTACTAGGCTATTTATAATAGGTAAATTATGCTTACATGTTAATATTAATTAAGTTGTGCTCCAATGTAATATCTATACATAGTAGAGCGCTCACTATTACAAAATGCAATTACAAAATTACTTACAAAATTATTAAAAAAAAAAAAAAATTTATGGTCAGCGTTTTGACTGACCTAGTGAATCGAAAGAATAAAAAATGCTTGTACATATCTAGGAACAAAAAAAAATGTAAATATTTTTGTGCTGTGAATAAATGCAATCGTTTTATGTTGTGAAAGTTTTTTTTGGGTCATGATTACATTGATTCTAATTATGAAGGTAAGGAGTTCTTAACTAATTGTTCATGGAATGGACATGTTGGGGTCTAGCGGTCAAATCGTTGCTGAATTGCTGGGACTCTGCCTGCTTGCTAGGTGAGGAGGGTTGATGAACAGCCTTTTTGTAGGTTTTGAAGATCTATTTGTAGGAACCGACAGTGGGCGGACAACAACAAGATAAAAAGACTCGAGTATCACGTCTGAACTGTACGACACAATTTATTAGAGCGATTTCTTTGGTACATCGATTGATATCAGTTACTCTGCTTGATATTCGGTGCCGTTAGCATTTGATGGTCAGTATAGTCGTTTTTTAAATTAAAATGCATAATATCAGTTCATTTGAAATAAAATTAATATATATTTAATTTTTATCCTTATTCTACATAAAAACAAAACAAAATTCATTATATATTCCAAATTTGACAGTAATAAAAAAATTAAAAAAAAAGTAAACACAAAAGATCTGGAAAAATCTAAAGCAACTTGATTTCAACTGAGGAAATAAAAATAAAAAACTGCATTTTAATATTTTGTAGCGAATCCTTTCTGCTATGTGTGTACGAGAAATTCAATTTTTGTTAATTTATGACTACAGATTCGACCGGCCTGCGTAATAATCGACACGATTATAAAAATAAATCATGATACACCAAATGCCGCAAGCATACAAAATTAGGATACTATAAATAATAAAGTTAAATACTCCTAACGATTTTCAAATAAATGAACAGTCAAAGGAAAATTACTCGTAAAAGCTATACAATTCTTTTTAACACTGATGTGAACTGTTCTGCAAACTTTCTATCAAATATTTTTACAAACTTTAATTTAACGTGATTAAAATCTTATAAGTAACACAGGATAACTATAAAACTTAATCTTTCATACTTGAATACAGATACTGTAATATTTCTTATGTAAATCTTTACAGACAAAGTTAAATTGTTCTACAACAAAATTACGTTAATAAGACTTTACTAAGCAAACCATCGAATGTACTCATCATGTACTAAACTGCATGTAAAAATAATCATATTATCATCATCATATCATGGCAAAAATGATACAGTAACGATGTTGACCACAATACCTTAACAAATTGATCAATTCATCAAATCTAAAATATTTCACATTAATTTCTTGCCTACATGTACATATGTTAAGCTTTAGATTTCCGTTTTGAAAACTGGTACATTATACACATGCATTATGACTTAACTAATTCATCTTATTGTTATTTGAAATTTCATTTTAAACCCTTTCTTTTTTTTCTCAAGATATTAACAGAGATCAGGTAGTATAAACAATAAATAAAACATAGCCACAATTATGACAAATTAAAATTAAAAATCTTAAATACCTAAGATACTCTACAGACACTCTGCATCCTTGCTCAACTCTTGCTCAAATTTATATTAATGTATGGTTTCATATTAGGCGGTGAACACACTCCTTTGTAAGGAATTCTGCTTACTTGCATATTATCAATATCTTTGATAACGTACCTGTCATTCTCTAAGACTTCAACTACCTCGTATGGTCCACGATATTTAGGCAGCAATTTTTTATTAACTCTTGCAGTTACAACTACATTCTTTACCATCACAAAATCGCCTTTTTTATACTTATGAGGTGCTTTATGTCTCTTGTCATAATACAGTTTGTTATAATTTTGAGTTTTGCTAATCATATTAGTAGCTTCTGTTCTGATTTTTTCCAAATCTCGTAAATCTGTTTCATGTACATTTTCTTCAATATATTCAGCGATTTTATCACATATTTCGCCCTTCTGCTTGACACCAAACAAGAATATGCTAGGAGTTGTACCTATACTTCTACACAAAGTATTATTTAATGCAAATTCGATTTTTGATAAATTTTCATACCAATTCCCAGTTCTATCCGTGTTCGATTCTTTATGATGCATTGGCGTTATTATTCTACACATTAATTCGTTCAACCTGCCCGTTCGATTGCGGTGAACAAGTCGCTACTTTTATATGTTTTATATTATGCTTTGCTATGAAATTATCAAACTCTTGGGGCGTAAAACAAGATCCTCGATCTGAGATAATTTTGTTAGGTCGACTGTATGACGAAAAGTAAGATCCCAAACACGAAACTACCTCTGACGTTCGCGTTGAAGCCACAGCATATAGTTTACAAAATTTAAAAAACCATCAATTACAAGAAAAATGTATTTTTTTTTAGTGCGGGTTGGTGGCAAAAGTCCAAAGTGATCGATATGTATCACTTCAAATGGTTGATTACCTTTTGGAATATTGTGCAATAATCCTTCGATTTTACCAGACACTGGAGAATAATAAACACACTTGAGACAATTTGCAATAGAATCTTTAATTTTCTGTTTCATATTTGGAAACCAATAAGATTTCCGAAGGTGGTCATAATATTTTGCTGCTCCTAAGTGGCATAGAGATTCATGATGTGTCTGAATTACGCGATCTTCCATTAGCTTTGGAACATAAAACATCACATTATTATTTAATTTTCTGTAAACCAAACCGTTTATTAGTGCAAACATTTGACTTTCGCCATTTTCCAAAGCAAGAGCTAATTTCATAATAACAGGGTCTCGATGTTGAGCAGAAGGCAACGCAAATTCAAAAGAACCTTTTTCTATCACCAATATTTTTGTACAACGACTAAGTGCATCTACATGTTGCATTCTGGTTCCTGATCGGTGTTCAATTGAATAATCATAGCTCTGCATTTTTAACGCCCATCTTGATATTCTAGGATTAAGCAATTTCTTTTGAAGAGTAAGTGTTAGTGCCTGGCAATCAGTAACTATTCTAAACTTCATTTCAGTTAAATAAATGCGAAAACGTCTTAAAGCATAAACAATTGACAGAGTTTCCAATTCTTAGCTGTGATATTTGGACTCAACATCTGTAGTCCTTTTTGAAAAATAGAACACAGGGTGAAATTTACTATCACTCTGACGTTGCAAAAGAATTGCACCGAATCCAATGCTACTCGCATCACAGTGTAATTAGGTTTCATTTTGAGAGAAGTAAATTGCTCGAATTGATCGTAAGAGCTTTAGTTTCAAAGTATCAAAAGTTTGTATCTCCTTCTGACCAAAACTGAAAGAAACACCATTCTTTAATAGGTCATAACGGGGTTTAGCCAAAGTAGCAAAGTTTTGAATGAACTTTCCAAAATAAGAGCACAAACTTAGCTATGAACACCCTTTACACATTTTGGTAATGGAAAATCACTAATGGCTTTTAAGTTTTCTGGATTGGGCCGTATCCCTTTCGCATTAACTATATATCCTAAGTAAACGATTTCCTCATATAAAAACTTACATTTATTATATCTAAGATCCAATGTGTTTTCCCTAACCAGTTCCATAACTTGTGCAAGAATTTCTAGGTGCTCTTCAAGCGTTGAGCTCGCAATCAAAAGATCATCCATATAAGCGAAAAGCTTATCAGAAACTATTAACTTTTTAAAAGTATGGTTTATGTATCTTTGAAAAACGGACGGGGCGTTTTTCAGACCAAAAGGCATTTTAAGGTATCCGTATTGCCCCAACGGAGTTACAAAAGACATATACATCACCGACTTATCTGCTACCTTAACGCGATGGAATCCACTACGAAGATCATTTCAATAAAATTGTTATTATTAGGAATTTTATTATTTAGTGTTTCAGTTTCTAATATGATTTTTTTCATTTTTTCTTTAACCGCATAAGATAAATTATTGTTGATATTTAAAGCATGAAAGGCACTATCGTCACTTACGCCAATATTCAAAATTTGTTGCGAAAAATCATCTTCGAAATTATTACTACCATTATTACTACTCATTATGGGGAAGGATTTTCCCTTCTGTCCGGAACCTCGATGCTTTGGACTGGCATAGTCTGATTTTGACTAGGACAAGTATTTGCTATGTGTCCTAATTTACCATACTGGAAGCATGACCCCTTCAATCGCCTTGGTTTTGAACATTTATTGCTGGTGTGTCCCCGCTCGTTGCAATTGAAGCACTTAAACTGACCTTGATGGTGGTTTGATGATTCTTTTCCACGAGTATCGCGAAATTTTATTTGACTAGATCTAATTTTTTCGTACGTTCTTCATGCATGTTTAAGTTCACTCATTGTGGTTGCGCTATATAAAAGCATTTTATTGATATGGCTGTCTGAAATTCCGTTAATTATGTAGTGAAGGACGTCAGCTTTTTCCGCATTGCCCAGCGAAGAAATTTCCTGCATTGAAATTTCTCAATTCATTGTGGATGTCAGCATTAGTTACTTTTCTTGAGAATTCAGCAAGCAACGCACTTTTAAGTTCATGCCAAAATGTTAAACACATGTTTCGTAAGAACAGTTTTGCAGTGCCCGTTAACAACCGCTTAGCATAGATGAAGCGCATTTTATCATCCCAATCAAAAATTCAAGCTGATTCCTCGAAGTTTTCTAGCCATTTTTGAATACTGTAGTTAGCTTCACCACTAAACTGATTAAGTGACTCCTCAACATCACGAAAATTAAAGGTCGAACGCGTACTAACGGTATCCCTTCCATCGTTAATTGCGAAATTTTCGTTCGAAGATCCAATATTTTCTGCTTTTTGACTAATCTTTCTTGCAAAATCTCCAATTCTTCATTTAAAGCTTCATCCTCACCTTCAGTAACATTTATTCCAACAAACTGCTGTCGGTTTACCGTATTCACGTTGTCTGCAATACTCCTTAGTGATTCATTCTCACCGTTATCACCAACTGTACCATCAAATCGCTGTCGATTTTCGTCACTGGTAATGTCTTCTGTGTTCAACTCCAGTATATTTGTAGGAAAGAGTTCTTCAAATTGTGAACTTGAAATATCTTTTATTACATCCTCTAACCGTAATTTGAGGACATTTTTCATACCCACCGTCGATTGACCCAATATGTCTAATTTTACTTTTAACTCGTTCACCGTGGCCCTTTCAAGAAAACGAGCAACTCGTGTAGCCATGTGATTACGCACGATATAAAATGAACAATGAAAAACTAAAATTTGGAAAAATTATGTGACAATATTTTTATTCTAAATCACCGATGATCACTTTTCACATTTAGCAGCTTATAATACACTCAATTACATATAATTTTGTAGATTTTTTCAGATTTTATGCACATACCATATACACATGATCTCGCTGCTAATAAAATTCCGTTAACCGATTAACATTCCAAACCATTAGTTAATATAATTTGATAAAATAAACACAAAATGTCAGAAATTAAAATTGAACATTACTCCGCTCGCAAATAATTATTATTTTTGATTTTTTGGGTTTCTTATCGCACTACTGAAATTAATTGTAGGAACCGACAGTGGGCGGACAACAACAAAATAAAACAAGTGAAAAAGCTAGAATTGATCTAAGACCAATTCTTATGATACCCTAGATGAATGCAAGTATGAAATTTCGTATTGTCACCCATTTGAGCAATTTTGATTTTTTGCATTGGTTTCTCGCATATATTTCTAGAACGGCTCTTCGGACAGAAAAAATGATTATAACCAATTTTATAGGATTTCTTATTCTGAAGAAGTTTTTAGTACAATAAAAATGTCTAGGACTGATCGTTATCAAAGAATAGGTAAAAAACCAAAATTATTATATGGCAACACCAAGAAGGGGTTGCCCGATTTAGCCCATTTTTGAATTTTTTTTGCTATTAGTATGAAAACACAGTGTACCAAATTTCAGCTTTCTATGTCGACGTGTTCTCAGGTAGTGTCCAAATATATCGTGGAAAACGAAATTTTTGTATGGCAACCCCACGAAGGAGTTGCCCGATTTGTCTCATTTTCGAACATAATTTTACTTTTTTTTTTTAATGTCTGTGTACAAAATTTCAGCTTTCTAGGTGAACGCGTTCTCGAGTTATCGTGCGCACAGACAGACAGACGGACGGACGGACGGACGGACATGCAAAAATCAAAATAACTTTTAATATTATGCGTGGGCGTCCAATTCATTTTGTTCTACCATCATTATTTCGTGGTGTTACAAACGGAATGACAAACTTAGTATACCCCTATAGATTTCATCTAGGTTATAAAGACTCGAGTATCACGTCTGAACTGTACGACACAATTTATTAGAGTGATCTCTTTGGTACATCGATTGATATCAGTTAATCTGCTCGATTATCCGTGGCGTTAGCATTTGATGGTCACTATAGTGTATCCGTATGTATGTGTGTACGAGAAGTTTAATTTTTGTTAATTTATGACTACGCATTGAAGGATCCTCCAGTATTTGTAAACGTAAATGGCTAGTAGAGCAATGGTGAGAAGCCTGGTTGTCGTAGCTGTATGTACTGCTAATGCCTTATGGATTATTTTGGTGTATGGTAGCTCTGGTGCTAGGATATAATCCATGATCTGTCGATTTGGATAAATTAATACTCCAGATTGGAGGATGTGGTGTTGACTTGCGTTATTGCGGCTGATGTTTGCTTTATGTGACTCGTGAACATCTAAAATTGCTGATCTAATGCAGTTTTCAGGGTTCATTAATTTCTTTTGAATGAGCAGTCATCGTGATGGTGGATGATACCAGTGGCATTGAGAAGCATTTCTTTGTTGTCCCTTTGCAGATTTTTGCTACAACGTTGGGCTCTTTGGGGAAGTATAGCCAGGATTTTTCATCATCAATGCCTTCCTATCCTATGAATTTCTCAAATAGATGCAGTATGGTGATTGTAAAGCTCGTCAACAATACACGATGGACTGTTATCGATGCTATGCACAAATTTCAGAGGGCAGAGATGGGTGTGATTACCTAATATTGTAGAGTTGTTGATCAAAGTTAATAGCAAAGGTGGATAGTTTTAGGTCTATTGTTGCGAACAAACTGTTATTTATCATTTTTGGTATTGGTGTGACGTTATGAGCTCATATAGATTTTTTTCAATTACATTAGGTAGCCATAAAGCTTTAGTGTGTTATTCTCTGCAGTAATCTTTATACGAGGCTGAGGTGTTCCTTACATGAGGAGTTTGGAGCCGAGCTTAGTTGAAGTATATTCTATTGTCTTTTTAATTTGATATGACGTAATAAAATCTAAGAGATGACCGTGTTGGTGAATGGCGTTCAACCAGCGTTCGTATTTTTCTGCTAGTTAGTCATAGTAACCTTCAGCGCTAAGATAGGTGGATATAACCTCAATGTTGAATCCTGTTGTGGTCGGTCTTACTGACCATCTAGCCATTTTATTGATTGAGGCAATGACTTGGGACAAACCTGAGCCGAGCTGTTGCAGCTTCTCGCCAATGATGATGGTTGATCTTGGAGTTAATGAGTAATACCTGTTGGTTAGTTGTTTGAAGAAGGCCTTCCTGATTATGTTGCAATAGTCTAAGTCTGTGTAAACCTTGTCATTGACTCCAAAAATGCTTGTGAGTACATATCCGAGTAGACCTCTCCATCCTCTAGACTTGCGCTGGCCTACTTGAATGATTTCATCAGTGGCCTTCATCAGATTTTGCTTTCTTGCTGACATATGTTGAATAAGTATACCACAGTGAGTGATGTCAGTAAGAGTCTTAGTTTTCTCGCACACATCCATTATTTGGGTCAAAGTCGTGTCTATCATTCCTTGATCTTCAATTACTTCGCTTTTTGGAATACTAATTTCAAGCCTAAGCTTTCCTCGTTTGCTTTGTCCAGAGCTCAAGTTCTCGATATACAAACCAGTTTTTGGTTGGAAAATCTCATAACTTTGGCCAAACACTGTATCTATCCAGTATAATACTATAAAAACCAAATACTAGCCCACGTGAAGGGTGCAATCTTAATTTTCCTTCTTTTTGCTGGTGAGGGTGGAAGATCGACTGCTTTGAGTTTTATTGCACATGTTGATGGCCGATCAAAGTGCTCTGATCTAGACCAGAGTTCTGTCTCAGGCTGGGCTTTGCTGATATGTGACCTCCTGCGAGTAGTTCCTTTTTTATACCTAACGTTAGAAAGGGGAGTTAATTTGGCAAGCGTTTTGAGCTGAGGAGCTCTTGATGTTATGTATGTATAGATGAGTAGTTGACAGAGCTTGTTGAGCGGACACTTCTGTATATCGTTTTTGTATGTGACTGTCACAAACCGGCCGATACCATGTACTCCTGGGTGAGCTTGAACAATTCGAGCTAGTGGTGGTAAATTGTCGTCTTTCACTATTTAGTACCAGCTCGCCGATATCTGGATTATTGCCTTCGGTTTTCCACTTGCTCCTTTACTGTAGCAAGGATAAATATTCTTGCGACTATCTTTTTTAAATATCTTGCTGTAGTTTGGTAAGTAACTTCCACCTCTGATGAACTTATGTGTTGTTTATATCGGGTTCTGGTGGTGCTATTATCGGGGACCAATCAAAAAGTGTCCTAATGCTAATGGTTCTAAGTCTGTTGGATCAATCCACTGTTAAGCTAGGCCTCAATTTGGTATAATACCGTGCTAAATTTTTCGTATGTCAGCAGTGTTTCGCCTAGAACTCGATTGAGATGACCTTTGACTGATGTAACGCCAGCTTTCCGGAGACCTCCGAAGTGTGGGCTGCTCGGTGGGATGCACTTCCACTCTGTCTCGTTAGTTATATTGTGGTTATGAGGAAGCAGTATTTGATACATCGCGTCGGCTGAGATGTTGGCATTCTGTATGCTACTGCCTACTCTTAGAGCTCCGTGTTTGTCTAAAAATGGATAAAGTGAAAGTAGCTTGCTTGATTTCTGCAATGAGTTGCCCCCTTTTAGGGTGCTCATTTCCTTATGGAACGATTATTGCTGCAGAATTTTGACGATGCAGGCTTTGGAGATTCTTAATTCTTCTGTGAGGAGATGTTATAGACTTTTTTGAGCCTTTGGTAGCCTGCAGTTATTTATGCAACGTTGACAGTATATGCTATTACTCTTACTTGATGAGTTCATCGTCTTTTTAACTTCTTCGTTCGTTATGATGATAAATTTCTTCGAAGGTCAAGCTTCAGGAGATTTTGAAAGCCAAAGTGGGCCCAGCACCATGTACTGTGTGAAATGAGCTTACTTGGTTAGTACCCCTCGAAGCCACGTCTGCTGGATTTTCTTGAGATGAGACATGCCTCCAAATGTTTGTCGAAAAAGTCATTTGAATTTCAGATGTTCTATTTGCAATAAAAGCGGGAAGGGTATTTGGATCCTTTGCGATCCATGCCAAAACTATTTCAGAGTCGTACCATGAAAATACTGTAGGCGAAATTATTCCTAAGGTTATGACGGTAGATTTGAGAAGTCGTGTTGACATCAAGGCACCGCAAAATTCCACGCGTTGTTGTGTGATTTTTTGTTTTAGCGGTACTACGTTATTTCCAGCTATTAATTAGGTAATATATGACTGCTGCGGCACTTATGTACTTGCAGTTTGACAGCTGAGCCACATTATAATTTTCGTCGATTTTTTGTTGGAATTAAGGAAAATAATTGCGGAGTGTATTTGCGGCTTAATACTGGAGTAGCGTGAAAAGAAGTTTACTGGTTATTTTAATAGAAAGGAAGAAATTAAATTAAATGTGTCGGAAAAAACTAAAGGTGAAGTAGCAACGAAAGAGCTGGAGTAAAATTTATTGAAAACAGAATTGAATTTCTTTAAACGGAAAGAGTGTTTCAGCCCTAGTACTAAGAGCGCAGTAAGCTTTCAAGATGTAGCCGGTACGTTACCTTCGTTTAGCGGTGAAGATAGTTATTGTGTGGAAAAATAGAACGAAAATTTTTAGAATTCTGCGACTTTCCTAAACTCTCTTGAAAAACCTATTCATGGGCAAACAGTGTTGTTGGGAACAGCAAGGCTAGCGCTACGCTCTAGACCTGACTTAGACTCATAGGAAAAATTAAAGCAGTTCTTATTGGACGAATTCTCGGCTAAAGTAAGTAGCAAGGAAGCTCATTCTCAGTTAGCCAAAAGAATGAAAAGGTCTGATGAATCTCTTCAGACATATTATCTTATTATGAGATAGATAGGTGCCAGAGGTAACGTCAATAGAGAGTCTTTAATCCAGTATATTATTGACGGGATCATTGATCCCTTTCCGAATAAGGTCATCTTGTATGGTACTACAACGTTTAGGGAAATCAGAAACAAAATTGAACTGTATAATAGATTGACAAGTCCTTCTATAAGTAGCCAATTCATCCAAAAGAATAGTTTGAAAAAAAAAAACAAAAAATCCAAGCAGATGTTACAGTTGCAAGGAACTTGGACACAAGTCATTCTCAGAAAAATCTCGATATAAAATGTTTTAATTGCAATGGGCATGGCCAGAAATCACATGAATGTCCGATATGTCCATATAAATTGGTATATACTATTAATAACCATCCAGTAGAGCCAGTAGTGTTAAAATTGATGCCGATTTATATCCAGTGATGATTCACGCTGTACCAAGCACACTTGCTAAAGCAAAGATGATCGTATGAAACGACATATTACGAGACACGCAAATCACAATAAAAAATGAGGATATGTATGTGCAAAAGCTTAATGATGAGAATTTGCATTGTTTTGCGATGGATCCTGAGCTGCCTGAATTTAAGGTAAAAAATGCTAAATACATAGCTCAGATACATCGAATCATTCGAGACTATAAACCAATGAAGACGAAAACATCTGACGTTGAGCTTAAAGTTTTACTCAAAGACGAAAATCCAAATTGGCAACGACCACGAAGACTATCTCCGGGTGAGAAAACTATTGTTGACAGCCAAGTTGATGAATGGTTGGATAATGCTATTATACGCCCAAGTATATCTGACTTCGCGAGTCCTATCGTCAACAAAAGGATGGAACGAAAATACTATGGGTAGATGATCAGAGACGGAATAGAGAGATAATCAAGAATAGATACCCAGTTCCGTGGACGAATTGTACATTGCGAAGGTTTTTACAACTTTAGATCTGGCAAACGGCTTTTTTCATGTACCTGCCTCATAAGAAAGTATTAAGTACACTGCTTTTGTGACGCCTCCGGGGAATCTCGAGTTTCTGAAAGTATCCTTTGGTTTATGCAATGCTCACAGAAGAAAAATGTTCTTATCTATATGGATGACCTGATAATCCCTGGAAAAGATGAAATATAATATTGTTACGTGCCACAAAGTGACACAAGCGACATCTGTTGGAAATGGAAGCAACTTTAGGCAAGTGACATCTTAGTAAACCTTGGGTTCGGAAAACGGAATATTCATGAAGGTTCTAGTATAATTTGTAGAGTATAAATACGGCGCTACTTACATCCAGGAGGCGAGTATTATTTCAGACAGCGAAGTGAACGAAGTAAACTATTTGGATTGCGATAATTAGAAGTACAGTACCAGAGATAAATAAAGAGTTGATTCGATAATTATTTGTGAATTTGTGAGAGTAAACAGTAAAGTTAAAGAAAGAAAGAACTTTTGAATTATATCTGAAATATTGTGTTTTAAATAATGAACCAAGGTCACGCTCGTAACAACTGGTGTCAGAAGTAAAACAAATCGCGAAATAAGTGGTGTCATTTGACTTTGAAATTCAAAGAGTGATTAACTGTGTGAAATCGTGTGTAAAAATTCCGAAAGATAATTTCTTATTAAACTGTGAGTGAATTACAAAAGACGCAAGAATGGGAAGCAAACTAGAGGAACTTCGCATACAGGAATTGAAAGTGGAGTTGGGGAAGCGGTCAGTGCAAACGACAGGTCTAAACAATGTTCTAGTCGAGCGACTTAGACAAGCTTTGATAGAGGAAGAAAAGAATCTGGAGACATACGTTTTCGAGGAAGAACCAGAAACTGAAGAAGAGCCTGCGATGAACATAGAACAGCTTTTGGGTACATTAATGACCAAAATGGAGCTTTCAACCCTGCAGGTGAAGAATGCTCCTGAGGAACAAAAGAATTCTCTGGAATCCCGTTTAGATGAGCAGAAGAAATCTCTGGAGGAACAAAAGAATTCTCTGGAATCACGTTTAGATGAGCAGAAGAAATCTATGGAGGAACAAAAGAATGATTTTCAGGAACAAAAGAATTCTCTGGAAATCCGTTTGGACTAACAAAAGAATTCTCTGGAATCCCGTTGGGATGAACAAAAGATTTCTGTACAGAATTGTCTAGAAACTTGTTTGGAGGAACAGAAGAATTGTGTGAAAAATTCATTAGACACAGAAAATGTTAAAATTGAAGCAATCCAGCAGAAAGTGTTGGAAGTTCAGCAACAAGTGTCGGAAGTCAAACAAGAAGTGTCAGAAGTACAACAAAATGTCACGGAGCAGCTTGATAACTTTAAAGGAGATTTGGAGAGGATAAAGCATCGACAACCTCGACACGAAGGAATTGAAATATCCGTTACAGGCAGAATAAAAACCTCCAATATTTGATGGACAAAGTTCGTGGCATATTTTCAAGAGACAATTCGAGGCAGCTTCCGAAGTAAATGGATGGAGCGATGCAGTGAAAGCTACAGCTCTGGTATTAGAACTTCGCGGCCCTGCGTCAGAGTTATTATAAACAATACACATTGAAAAGCAACGTGATTACATTTCTCTAGGACAGGCGATAGAACTACGTTATGGGGATGAGTACATGCAGCAAGTATATCGCCTGCAGTTACGGAACAGGACTCAAAAGCATGGCGAGTCACTACACTATAGACGCATATATGTGCTCAGAAAAATATGGTAATTCTGGTCTATGAGCGCATATTCATATGCGCTCAGAGACTTATCGAACTTAAACGCTTACAGAATTTGAAGAAAGTAATGGAATTGGCTCAAAGAAGTTTTGTACGATAAAATAGACATGTGAAATGCCGTTTCTGGAAATACAAGGTTCGGGCGGTTTTATTGGTGTCCAATTGTAATGTCAATTTATTTACATTTTAATTTTAAAAAACCTCAATGATGTCGTCTGCCAGCACAGAAGAGATTCTATAAATTATTAAATTAAATATTGAGAGAGTAATGATAAAAGAAAAACGCATTTAGTTTTGTTAATTGAAAAATAACTGGACAATTTTATTGCTCAGTATATGCTTTTATTAAATTTTTTTTACTTAAATAGTGACGCTCGCCGGTCAAGCTCATTGAAAAATGTTGTGTTTCATTGCCCGATATATGAAGGTGCAATACATGAAAAAATGTTTACATGGGTAAATGACCTGAAAATATTATATTGAAAATTATTTAACCTAATTGCAAAAAATGTTTACAATAACACAAAGAAAATAGTTTTATTGTTCAGATGTAAGCAATGCAAGTTCCCAAAACATTCCATGAGAGATGGTTTGTTTTACACTCAGGCTCATATTCCGCATATAAATTTTATATTAAGCTCGTGTAAGGTAAATCGGTCAGTTTGAAGAGGCTTTAAGTTAATGTATTAACTGTGGGCATATCCGTATTTACCTATGGACTTACTGAACCACAGGATATACAGAAAACCAGATATTTGACACGGAAAGCGATAGTCTGCCATATTGAAGCCAAGAAATGTAGTGGTGTTTATGAAAATTTTCCGGAATTTGCGTGAAGTTTTTTCTGCAAAATTTTTATTGTGTCCATTAAAATTTGCAACCTTGACTGTCCATATGTAATATCGTTGCCTTATAGTACATATATATAGATTACATACCGTGCTTGAATATATCTGTGGGTTTTAAATATTTCCTGCAAACAATTTTTTACAAATTGTTTACCAGGATCTTCTAGTTATTTGTATAATATGGTCAAAATGCTAGCTGAACCACCTGCTTATAAGCCGCAATTTGGGCAAGGTAAGAAATTCAGCTCTAATTTGCGGCCACCAGTACACACAAACTGGCTCATGATAATAATCATTGATCCAAATCGCGGCCACAATATTGATGTGCTTATTCCGAAAATAAATTTAAATTTCAAACAATATTATATTTATTTGAAATATAACTACTTAAAAAGCTTTCTCATAAAATAAAACGACCAGTCCCTTATCTTTTAAACTCATAGCAACACACTACAGAAAAATATGTGTGATTGCACTTTCACATTATTTACATGCCGACTACTAATGAATTGAACTCTGACGACTGAACTTTAACTCAACGATCCTGTTGGTCACTGTAGATATAGCACATACCTATACGAACATAAAGATATTGAATTAATTGCAATTTAATACCTCGTTTTATGGCATATTATAAAATTAACTGCACGCAAATTGCGAATTGATGGACTTACCCTAAATGCTGTCGCTATACCGACTAAAAATACAAATTTAGATCATCCTGGACATTCCTGTGAAATGAAAATTTCTCACAACACAGTCGTGTCTGATAAGTATCACTTTCGATCAAGCACGATCGTCAGTCACTCAGAAATAATCTGTAATCAAAAGTCTCAGCGGATAAATTGCATAGGTGGTTCACATCATGACAACATCACTCATCGTCCATTCATTGAAACAAAAATTGTTTCTACTTTTGGAGTCGAATATAATAGCAAGCCACATGTAAAGCAGAACTGCCATGGTAGCTTCGTCACATAAATTGTATTCATTTCCTTAAATGCGACGACAACGTCAGCAACAAAAGAAACGCCAATAACTATCTCCACTCAAACCACGCCATCATACCGTCACAATTTCTCAGCTTAATCCCACGTTCCCTATAGTAGTCCATTAAATTCCGCCTAAATGCGATGCAAGATTTACAGAGGATCGAGGGGAGCACATAAGTGCCTGATGACGAGTCATCAGTGTAGCACTCTGGCCCCACGGCAAGATAAATCCCGTAAAAACAGCAACAACAAGTCGCAATAACCCGTGCCGATCGCGTGTTTAAAACACGATCAATCCAATTCACGATCACTCGCCATCAGCCAAGCACTTTAGTTCTCACGGTATCTGGTAGGCAATCGGTATTCGCAAGCGGTCTGCAGTCAGAAAGGGGGAATAACATGTCTACTGCCAGATTATGCACGCCAAGATTAATACTGAGATGGACGCCGCAATAAGAAAACACGATCCAGGCAAGTTTGTACAGGGGCCAACAACTACTGGCCCTAGTTGTTACACCCTTCCTCTACGGCCCCTCGTTCGGTGCTTGCTGAACAATGTCAACATTTATTCTTGAGAACCACAGAGGACAGAGCAAAACCAGAGTCAAAGAAATTAAGCCCGATTCATGAGCGTCGTTTGTATTGGTATGTGTACGGCTATAGGTATGGCATGCCAGTACTACGAGTCAGCTAGGGCAGGTGGTCGACATCGTGTGGGAATCACACGACAAATCTGTTTCCCACGGTCTGGAATTATATTTAAGGAGGATGTCAAACGAGTTTTTGAATCATTCTTAACTCAGTTTGCAGCGCGCGGAGAACACGTATCGATCAGTTCAAATCTGTTACAAGAAATTCGAGTGGTTAAACACGTGCACTATAATAAAAAATTATATGAAAACAATTCGCAAGCTGTTAGTAATTAAATAACGGAAAGAAGAAATGGTCA
This sequence comes from Dioctria linearis, assembly GCA_963930735.1. Taxonomy (NCBI): domain Eukaryota; kingdom Metazoa; phylum Arthropoda; class Insecta; order Diptera; family Asilidae; genus Dioctria; species Dioctria linearis. The sequence continues at coordinate 139,280,407 of OZ005741.1, forward strand.
TGGAAATAGAAATGTCTAAAACGTACCAGTACAGAAAGATTATGAAACCAATGCTAGAACGTAAACGCAGAGCTAGGATAAATAAATGTCTGGATAATCTCAAGGATTTGATGGTGGATTGCCTAACCCAGGAGGGGGAGCATGTCACGCGATTAGAAAAAGCAGATATTTTGGAATTGACAGTGCAGCACATGAAGAAGCTAAAACGACGAGGAAAACTCAATTTGAGATCTGAAAAAACTCCATCATATTCAGATTGCTTTCGGTCCGGATATGTTCAAGCTGCAAATCAAATCTCCAAAGTTCTGGCATCAACAGAAGGCGTTGATGTTGAATTAGGTACAAAGGTAATGACGTATTTGGGACAAAGGCTGCATGATTTAAATGATGTTAGTTTGCATAAGACTTATAGATGGCCAGATTCACCCTCATTTCAATGCAGTTTTAAATCCGAATGTAGCTGCACGTCTAAATGCTTACATCAACCTGTACCCGGATATTGTGAAGAAAAACCTTTAGATTTAAAGCATTCAGTTATGAATATATCAAAAGATCCAGTTTGGAGACCATGGTAAATAGTTTTCCGTTTACAAATCTTACCTTGCAGATTATTGGTGGACGAGACTATTTAAAGGGCTGTGCAATGTTTTTTTATACCTTCTTTCTTTTGCTGTGATACGAAATGAGCTTTAATAAAAAATTATGATAAAAATAATTTGTTCCAAATTTGAATTTTCTGTGTGATTTTCTTTTATTAGATGACTCAGACGTATAGGATACGTGTGACATTATGGTTCAGAAGAAGATTGTGAACAACTAAATTGGCGTACAAAGGCTTTCATGTATGCCATGTAATTCTTCTTATGCTTAGTAATGTCTTGTCCTAGTCTCAGGATAACTTAATTCCTTGATAGCTAGATACATGCCAAATTACTTTTGTAGGCATTCTTCTTAGCTATGTGTGATTCAAATATCCTTAAACGGAATCCAGTCTTTGTAGTCACCGCTAAAGTGGATACAACGTTTTCCTGAGAGCCTAACATCCGGAAAACACTACATTTACTTCAAGAATTTCACGTGATCGAATTAAACACGCATTTTCATATATATAGTAGAATTTAAGTTATTGCAAATGACACTTCCTAGACTTGGTTTATCTAGTATCTTGAGGGCTTTCACAACAGCTTTTAGCAAATGGAGAATAAAAGAATTTTAAGAACTTTTATTTTTAACGATTCTAAATCAAATTATAAATACAAGCTGAAAAAACAAGCGCCTTGCCCGGTGTTGGAAACAGCGACCTTTCGCTTGCCGGGCGACTGCATTTACCACTGAGCTAACGAGATTTTCCCTCTTGTGTTTCTTAATTTGTAACTAGCCTACTAAGCTACATTTGCTTTCAGCCTGCATTAACCAGTAACGATGAAAGCGCACAAATAAATTGTAAATTCGATTTTATTTATTTTTCCCGGGTTTCAAATCCCGGACGAGGCGGTTGTTTTCCAAATTGTATTAATAATTTGACTTAGAATCGTTAAAAATACAAGTTCTTAAAATTCTTCTATTCTCCATCTTTGTCCGATTGTAACACGTGTGGGTGCGATTCCCGTCGGGGAAAATAAATAAAATTTTAGCACTGGTTTTATGGATAGACAAATATAGATGTATAAATTCGCCAAATTCTGAATGGACGTCTAATGTCGCTAAGTCAGTAAGCGTTCAGAAAAATTTTTCGATTGTGTCTAATCGCGTTTCAAATTCTTCAATACTTTTTTTCAGATGAGAGATTGTTTACGAAATTCATAATTTTGTGAGGAAACCCTATTTATATGTGAACAAAGTAAGATTACTGTTGAACATTTCCCCCAAATAGACGACTGGTTTGAGTATTTGTTTAATAAACGTTAGGAGATGTTAGTTCAACGAGTCATAACATTTTCGTGGGAAGAGACGTCCATGGAACCCTTTTAAATAAAATAGCTGCAAATACAAATACCGCATACTACAAAAATAAAAAATTCAGTGTTTAAAATTTCACTTCCCACCAATATGCAAAGGCGCAATCAGTTATTGTACTCACTTTTAAATATTTGCGCTATATTAACTTATTTTCCTAGATGAATCTCATCTGGTATACTAAGTTTCCCAATTCATTTGTAACTTTTGTACACATGTATATGCTTTAACTACATGGAAGAGCGATTATTATTGCTTTCCTAGTCTTCTTCCGCCTCTAACTAAAACGCAATTCACACAAAGCCCAAGATAACTCGTTAAACGATGAACGACCTGCATTTTGTCATTAATACATCTCAAGTCAACATACGGTAACGTCATATGGCAACATGTTTTTGAGTATCAACAAAATTAGAATTCAAACTATATTGCGCTAAAAATGTCATTAAAACGATATTCAATAATGTGATGTGAAGTCGTTAGCTTGTATGAACATACCGATTCTCCTTATTTCTACGTTCCACACCCCTATGTTTCTACTATTTGTGCCTATTTATAGCTTATCTTATCTAAGAGACTCGATCGCGGCGTCTAGTTATTTATTTCAGTCAAAAGCCACAAACATCGTAACATCATAATTTCGAATCGTGGGAAATTTGCAGCCGACAAAAAACCGTATGCACTGCGCAACCGATTTAATTTGAACTTTCATTTTACTACTTCCTCTCCGATGTATGTTGGCTCTGGTGACCAAAGGCACCATCGTGTGCTCGATCTGATGAGATGTGGTGTTGTGTGCGCAGTGAAACAACCAGAATTTTCTTATTTTTTTTTATAATATTGTCGACTGAGGCTAAAGAGCGCTGTGATAGCACACCATCATTCCTTTTTCTTGGGGGTATAGAGCGGCCTTTAAGGCCGTTGATTGCCTGGGATCTTGAGATCTCAAGTTGACTTCTTATATGTATGAATGTATAATTTAACTTAGTCAACTACTTGTCGGCAACACAATTATCATGCCCTGGTCGCGCTCCTTTACACGCGATAAGCACGAGTTGGGATTTCTGTAGAACTGCATACAAAGAGGAGCAAGTTCAGCACAGGCCACAGCTACTTAAGTCACACAGCACAGCGTCAGGCTAATTCTGTACGAATGAAGAATTGACGTAATGAAAGATTGCTTGGCTTCGATCGTGGGAAAGTGAGAACGTGCTCAATCAACATGGAGGCGGATTGACTTTTAAGTTGTTTTTTTCGACTATACATATCTTTTATGTCTTTGCGTTTTTTCTCGACTGACTTCATTCTTCATTGTATGTCTTCTTTGAAATTTCCCGTGTGAAGATTCGGTCCATTGAGCTGATAAAATTTTGAAATATTTGAAAGCCACAACGCGTGTTACTATTAGGCTATTAGCTCGAACTCATTTCCATTTTGATACGTTTTTAATGTCAAGCAAGCTTTACAATTTGAATAACAAACACATGTGATACGTGTTTTGAAGATCCAGATACTAATTATTATTATATGTATATACGATAGGAGGTATCAGACACATGTTAACATAAATTAAGAGGAGGGGAACAAACATTAAAATAAGAGTATTGTCATTAACCAAGAAAGATCTCATAATAATTGAAATATTTACTTAAAATATTGTAGTATATTGTGCAGATGCTATATACGAGTATCAAATGTTTAGTGTTTGCAAAATAACCGAGAATCGGTTTCACGCAATATTAAGTATTAGTAGCTTACATAATATAGCTCTGATATGTCACGAAAAAGAAAACATTTTTCTAGTGGGAGTAAACCCTATTTACTACCTGAAAATTACACTTAAATTAAAAATAATAAACTGAGTAACATTACCTTTAACCATCGTAATCTCTTTAACTATAATTATAGATTGCCATCGAAATAGTTAATTGTCATCAGATTTTAAGTGCCTGTCCGAATCCAAGACTTCGTCTTCGTCTTGTTATTATAGCTAGTGCCGTAACATCGACTCAAGCTCTATCAGAATCTCTGTCTATGGCACCGAGCCTAATTACTTTGTATAACAGTTTAGACATCTGGTTAGCTTGATCACCAAGTCAAGAGTCGAGTTGACTTATTTAAATAGACAACATATTTTTAGGTTATATTTATTCGCTGGCTGTCAGGATCAAGCTATCCTGGCGATTACACGAGTCAGTACTGAATTCATCTGTCAATTTTTTGTTGACTAAAAACGGTTTGCGTTCGATCACCTGAATAGACTAATCAGTTCATTATAAAAATATCGTCGAACGGTGCAGACATTCCTCTTCTGTATGCATTTCTAATGCCTTCTTTCTTATTCCGTCATTTTCTCTAAAAAATAAAGATTACAATGTATATTTACTTTTTTCAGTCATTCCCCACTCAAAAGAGAGATAGTTAGAATTATAAATACAAATTTCCAACAGCATCTACCTTTTATTTTCAGTTTCCGCTATTTTTATTTTACTGACTAGTCAGTTCTGGCTAGAAAGAAATCTAGTCTATATACTCCTTAATTAGAAAAAAGTGTAGTCAGTAGGGGGTTACATGAGTGTGCCTCAGTTGTCAATTTTAGTTCTACTGAGTCGTGTAATCCCCGGTTAAGGAAACGAACTCGGACAGGTTATCTACGTCTTGAGCTTGATGGAAAAATGACGACGCAGGCTTCTTACTGTTTTAATTCCTTTGAAAGCAGAACTATTAATGAATATGACCATTCATAAGGTACTCATAATTTGTAGCTAATGACAATAATCTTTATTTTTTGCATTATAGCTTATCGTAAGTACAATTTAATTCATGTCGCCAGAAATTTATAAGTTTTTGGTGAATTTGACTGCGTTTATGATGGTCAAGAAATATATGAGTACCTTGTAAGTATAATCCTAATTAATTTAGCCTTTCAAAGACAAGAGAGCTTGTTTTCAAGTTGATTAATGCACGGCGCGAGGTATATATAGGTACAAACATCAAGTAAAACAGCACAAGTTTTTAACAAAATGTTAAATATCAAGCTAAGCGCACGAACAGGTTAGCTTCGTGTTCTTCTAACTATTATAATAGCTGAGCTTGTTGTGTTACGTCACCACCTGGAATAACAAGAATAAGACGCATTCGAACACGCCCTAAGTCTCAAATGAAGTTCAAAGCTTCCCCTAAAGAAGCTTTTACAAAAGTTTTGAAGCAGAAGAAATGTTGGAATAGTAGTCAAAGATAAAAAATTATAAAAATTGGAAATCTATATGTCGTAGATATTTGACGTAACTCAGCATTTCACGAAAAGTCTCGACACTTCGTACAGAGTAGGCAAATAGCCACTGTTAAGAACTATTTTGTTCTTCTCGCTGATTTAAGTCAAGGTGTTACACCTTGGCCTTTGATGGGGATGCAGCGGCTCTTAAACCACTACACTAAATTAGCTGAAAATAAGTTGATTAGTAGGTAAATAAAATCACTGATTATTTCGATGCGATGGTTGAAAATTAACTATATTTCTAATTTATTGAGTCCGTATATTTATATTTATTTATTGCTTATTCTAACAATATCATTTATTGAGTTCGATGAAACAATGAACCCATACAACGATTACATTGCAAAATAGGAATTTAGAAATATGACAGAAAAACATATTGCAATTGCAAGTATGTTAGGAATGACAAAATGCGCAAAAATGCAAACATGCACATTTACTCGATGAATGAACTGGGAAACTTGATGCTTCCCTGAGTGCATTCACCTCGTAATGTATGTAAAGATGTAGCATTGAGAAATTAATGACTAAAAATTATCATGATCTGATTTACTTATTCTATGCCAGAAAAATTATATTTTACATCCACCCCACGTTTGAACCGTGGTTCAAATATGGTTGATCTGGTTAATATGCTGCCTTGGCTGGGGTATAGGCCGTGGATTCTTCATGCAGAACTTGCAGGCTTCAGCTCTACATTTCCAGGCCAGATATATGGCGATGAGTAGGACTGCGAAAAGTGCTATGTAACTGATTGATAATTGATATATTGTGCTCTCCTGGATCCGTTTGGGTAGACTATCAAGGTTTAGAGATTTGACACGCTCGTGTAACTCCAATAGTTCCTTCAGTTGAGGTTGATATTCCCTATCGTACTCGGCGTGTGTTAGTGACTTCGATGTTTTTAGGTGCTCCACTGACAATCCCAGGATAGTATATGATGATTTCACATTGGTTGTAGATTGATGATGCCCATCAATTGTGATCAATTTTTCTTTTATGGTGCACTGGGGCTAAATTTTTAATAGTCCTGTTCCCTGCAGTATCTTAGAGAACATCTGGTTGTCACACACGATATTTATTGGCGTATTATTACTTGTAGCGAACATCCATTGGTTGGCGTCAGACAATTGTAACCAGTGTCTGGGTCAACTTATGTTCGGACCTTGGATTATTGTTTAAAAAATCCATTTCACATGCACACATGGTCGCACCTTGATGGTAAATCGGATGTAGTTCATTGCAAAGATCTACCTTCCCTCCTATCGTGGTACATGTGGTCAGTTCTAACTCTGTGATCGGATAAAAACGATCACGGTGTTGCGAAGTCATCAAAAATGGAGAGTGAGTCTGTACAGGGACGAATGAATTGTTGATCCAGACAGGGATGGGATAGACCTTCAATAAATTAAACGTTTCCCAATTGACTTGGGGAATTTTAATTTGGAAGATGATATGGTCATGGTGATTCCACGCTTTATATTCATCAGATTCATCAGTTTGTATAGCTCCAAAATATTGTCATGGTGAATCGGTAGTTTAAGGGTCGATAATAGATTATTTCTTATCACTGCGGCAGCTTGTCGTAGCTGGCTGGGTGTTACCAACAGTGGATTTATTTTTCCGTGAGTTGTGTCAGTGATGGCATCAGTTATTAGACCTTGAATATGCTGCAAGTTGCTGGTGACTAGGCTCATCTGCAGTGCTAACGACATAAATGTTGTCGTACTCGTACAGTATCACCTTGCTCATTGAGACGATTCGTTATCTGAAGGATGTAGTTGTCCAAGGAATCGAATTTTTATTTGATGGCCGCTTGGTCCTTCCTTATGAGGTTTGTAGTTGAATCAACGACTGAAGTCTGATTTCTTAGTAAAGTCAGTAGGTGGTCTTCATTTTCATTGATTGATTGGATTGTTTTAGACATCTCGTCCGCGTATTGTTGATCAAGCACTCCGAAAAGAACATTGGCTACGTTCCCTACTATACTGAGTACTCCTCGCTTCTGGCGATTAGGATTTGAATAGGGTGAAAGCAACTCGTTTCCAATTTTTATCTCATTTTGAAGACGCTCAAATTGAGAGATTATTTGTCGACATGCACTCTTAGGAGTCAATTGGTCACAAAGTATTTGAAGTGCCTTAAGTCCACTTTCCAAAATGTTTAATTCCATCCAATGTGGTTGTAAGTTGTAATGAACAATTATTTTCCAGTCTGATGTTATTAAGTTTGTCGCTCCAAGGTCCTCAAAGTGTATGCCTAATTGAGGCTCGAACTGCGTGATTTCGACGAGTTCGCCTTTAGCACAAGACGGGACCATGAAAACAGTTAGTAATAACGTAAGTAGCGATGTTCCCAGAGAAGTTTTTGTTCGTTTTGTTGCTATTGTAGGTGATGGTTTAGAACTGGCTTGATCTTCCTTTTGCCGTTTGTTCGAACTTGGCCTAAGAGTTTCGTCGTTAGATGCTGTGCAATCCTCTTCAGATGCTCTTTCTTTGTCTGAGCCTTCCTCCATAGGTAATGGAGCCAATTTATGTATTGGTCTGCGAAGGACTCCTGTTGACGTTCTTACATCTGCCACCCGAACATAACCATCCTTTCCTTTATGAACCTCTACAATTCTGCCTAAGGGCCACTGCTGCACAGGTGTATTATCTTCTTTCAAAATGACAAGCATTCCTGGCTTGGCATTGGGTGATAGTTGTTTCCGCTTAAATCGATACTGTAGCTCATTTAGGAATTCCGGAGACCACCGTTTCCAAAATTGCTGTTTTATATCATAAACTAACTCCCATCTTCTAAGCAATTTAGTCTTTAAAGGTTTTGCTTGTGAATCAATTGGTGCTGTCAGCGGTCCACCTATCAGTATGTGCCCAGGTGTTAGAGCACTAAGATCATTGGGATCTGAAGATAGTGGCGTTAGAGGGCGAGAATTTAGAATTGCCTCTACATCAACCAGGGCGGCTTCAAGTTCTTCATATGTTAATGAAGCCGAAGATATTGTGCCAACCAGAAGATGTTTGGCTGACTTTACGGCGGCCTCCCACAACCCGCCAAAGTGTGGGGAGCGTGGAGGAATAAAATGGAAGTCGATTCCTTTCTGACTGCACATGGTGGTGATTTTTTGTTGTCCTTGATCGGAATGGATTGCTTCAGAGAGCCTTGCTAGCTGGTTTCTTGCTCCCACAAAGTTAGTGGCGTTATCGCAGTATAAATTGCGACAATGTCCTCGTTTACCTATGAAACGTTTTAATGATCCGATGAATGCCTCCGTAGCAAGGTCACTTACAACCTCGAGATGAACAGTCTTGGTTCCGAGGCAGCAGAATATTGCCACATACGCCTTTTGCGGTCGTTTCCCTCGAATTTTATAGTGAATCCAGATGGGTCCACAAAAATCAACTCCACTGTTGATAAAAGGCCGTGCTGGTTGAACCCTAGCTGCTGGAAAATTGCCCATCATTTGTGTTATCATTTTGGGCTTGTTTTTGTTACATTGAATGCAATGTTGAACTATAGAACGCGCAATTCCCTTTCCTTTTAAAGGCCAAAAACGTTGACGAATTGCTGATAGAAGCCCTTGCGGTCCTATAAGATTGTTCCTTTTGTGATTCTCTGACATCATAAGTTTGGTTAGCTCATGTGAGTGCGGTACCAGCATTGGATGTTTCGAGTCATATGTAAGTCCAGAGTCTTGAAGTCGACCTCCAACTCGTACAATCCCTCTTTCGTCCAAAAATGGTGCCAGCGTAGCTAGTGGACTTTGCTTGAATACCTCTTTATACCGTAGGAGATGACGTATGTCTTCTTGAAATTCTTCTTGTTGCATTAGCTTGATTATGTTGAACAAGGCTTCATCTAATTCTCATGCAGTCAGCATTGGCGAAATTATCGCATGTTTTTGTCTGCACCTTGAAACAAATCTTAGCACATACCCAGTTACTCGCTTAAGTCTTTCAAAGGAATTTCTATGATCAATATTGTTGATGAAATGCGTACTCTTGTCTTTAATTTTGGTTGTAGTTACAGCAGGTGCTGCTCGTTTTCTTTCCAAATCGCAATCGGAAATCTTTGTGTAAGGTGGAGCCCACATATCTTCGCTCCCATGTAGAAAAAGGGGTCCGTAAAACCAAAGATTACAGGACTTTACTTTTTCGGGTGATAGACCTCTTGAGAGAACATCTGCTGGATTTTCTTCCGATTTGACATATCTCCATTGTTGAGGAAGGGATAATGTTTGAATGGAAGCTATTCTATTACCTACAAAGGTCTGGTAGGAGGTAGACGTAGAAATGATCCAATCTAATACGATCTCTGGGTCACACCAAAGAAAGCTTGCTACTTGTTCTAGCTTGGAAAATGTTTTTACTCGTTGGAGAAGCTCCGCTCCTTGTTTGGCAGCGCATTACTCAAGTCTGGGTACTGTTAGTTTTTTCTTGGGAGCAACCCTTGACTTTGCGCAAAGGAGACGCACAATCACTCTTCCTTCATTATTTATTGATCTAATGTATATAACAGTTCCAAAGGCCTTCTCTAACGCATCTGAAAATGCGTGGATTTGAATTACTCGTGGAGTGTTTCCTGCAAACATATGTATTGGAATACGAATTTCATTTAATGCTGATAGATTTGTTCGGAAATTCATCCATTTCGTGTATAGTTCTTCTGTGAGTGAAGCATCCCAATGAAGCTTGAGCTCCCATAGTTCTTGCAAGAAAATGTTTGCCCTGATAACAACTGGAGGCATAATTCCCAGAGGATCGAAAATTCGAGCAATTTCTGATGCCACTGTTCGTTTTGTTGATTTCAATCCTTCATTTACTGTAAGTTTTGTTTGAAATTGATCGGTTCTTGGTACCCATATTAAGCCCAATGTCTTTATATAAGAAGTTTTTTCATCTAAAAAATCTAGTTTCACTTCTTGATCTTCTGGTGGTATGCCATGCAATAGTTGAGAGTGGTTGGTACACCACTTGCGTAGTTTAAATCCAGCTTCCTTCAAAATTCCGGTTAACTGCGTTTGCATGTCTCGAGCCATGGCTAGACTATCTGCTCCTGTCATCACGTCATCCACATAGAAATCCCGCAGTACTTAGTAAGCTCTCTCTGGGCTAAGCGCTGTAGACATTTGGTTGCTAGGTATGGCGCAGATGATGCTCCATATTTAACAGTGCGTAGTTGGTAGCACTTTAATTCCTGATGTGGATCACTTCGCCATCATATAAGATGATATTTGCTGTCCTCTTCCTGGAGAACAACTTGCCTATACATTTTCTCTATATCTGCCGTAAACACAAAACGAGGCAGACGGAAACGCATCAGTATTGAAAACAAGTCATCTTGGATTGTCGGGCCCTTGTGGAGAATGTCGTTCAGTGATATGTTTGTGGAGGTCTTCGCTGAGGCGTCGAAAACCACCCTTAATTTTGTTGTGCTGCTATCAGGCTTCAACACACAATGATGAGGAAGGAAGTAATTAGGCGTTGGTACAGTGTTCACATTAACTTCTTCCATGTGACCCAAATCTATAAATTCGTTCATAAATGTTGTGTACTGATGTCGCAGGCCACTTTTTTTTTTTGAGTTTTCGTTCTAAGGCGTAGAACCTTCGCAAGGCAACCTCTTTCGACTCGCCTAAAGTTTTCGGATCTTCTAAAAATGGAAGGCCAACAATGAATCGTCCTTCTGAATTTGTTTTTACTGTTTGATTGAAAAGCTCTTCACATTGTCTTTCTGCCAATGTTGTAGTGGTGGCTTGAGATTCCTCTACATCTTCAATTTGCCAAAATTTTTCTAATAAGCAGTCTATATCCATATCATCAGTATACACTCCGCACGTGGCTTTGGACTCTGCGGTGTGATTTAGCCTTCCAGTCACAACCCATCCGAGTATAGTAACTACATGAAAAATTCAGCTCCTAATTGAAGACCAATTTGATCAGGTTTGTAGAAGGCGGGATCAGCCAGTTGTATATTTTTTGGTATGGACCAGTTTGATATATTTAGTGGTTCGCTCGGATGTGAAGAAATGATGTTGTTTAAAACAAATGCTTCTACCCTTGTTGAAAAGCCATTTATTCTTGAATTAAGCTGAACGTTAACTCTTTTTTGAACTTTCTGGCTTGCTTGTCCAATGCCTTGAATATGCATGGATGCGTGCGATGGAGTAATGCCGAGCTTCCTGACTGCTCGTTCGCTTATTAGGTTAAGTTGGGACCCGGAGTCGAGAATGGCTCTACACTCTATTTCCTGTCCCTGGTTGCTTCTGAGTATAACAAGTGCTGTGCTGAGAAGTATATAATTTCCTTGATTGGATTTCATAGATGTGGCCAATGTCAATGGGTGTTGCTCAGAACTCGTGCTGGCAGCTGAGATCAAGTTGCACTCCCCTTCTTTCGATGAGGCGGATATTGCCCTTGATGACGTATCCACTTTTCTTGCTGATGGCTCACTATGCACTAGAGTATTGTGTTTGCGATTGCACTTTGTGCATCCTCTTACAGAACATGTTGATGCGCTATGTCCTCTTCTTAAGCAGTTAAAGCACAAATTGTACCTTTGTAGTATAGTCCGCCGATCACTTGGTGCCATCTTCAAAAATTGTTGGCATCTGAACATTGGATGATTCTCATGGCAAGTTACACACTTCAGGTTGGATTCGACGACTAAAGCCAATGATGAAGATCTAGACATTTCTTGACTCTTGCCAATTCCTTCGGATCTTTTGACTTTGTTTCCCAGAGCTTCTAAGGACTGGAAGCTTGTTTCAAGGAATGCAGAAAAATGTTTTAATGTCTGCAGACACTTCGGGTTCGATAGGGTTCGATAGCGATTGTTCATGGAGCGTGTGTGTGCTTCTGTCTAGTTTCTTATATAAGATGTGTAGCAATAACGAGTCCCAGCCAGTAATTGATATCCCAAGATTTTGTACTCCCATTAAACACTCTTGTGTAACATCGTTGTTCAGTCCTCACACTTACAACATATCCCACGATGAAAATTCTACCAACGTGTCAATTCCCCCGATGCTTTTCTTTATTGATGAGTATACGTATCTCCTAAAATACGAAAAAAGGGGACACAAAGTATCATTCAAATCAAATTATATAAAAATAATAGAATACTCATCTAATTCAATCGTCTGGTATATCAGTTCTTTGTTAGAAAGAACTAAGCAGATGCCTTCTAAACAAGGTATCTAATCCAACCTGCATAAAAGGCCGCCACCATTTGATCTAAAAAGAGAAAGTAATAAAAAAACCACTTAGAAATAATCAAAATTAATTAATAAATACAAAAATACACAAAAGCATACGTACCGTCTAATATTTTCAATTGTCGATGACACCAAGTGACATTACGTCAACCAGCTGTCTGTGGTACATTCAGACATCACATCAATCGTTGCTAGAGCAACACCAAGAGGCCAGAAGACGTAACTGGTTACAGCGGCTATATAAAGTCGATGAATTTCAGTATATGGCACCATTCTTTTGGCAGAGTTGATCTGCATCAGAGCTAATCTGGATAAAAAGAATCGTACTTCCTACATTTTTCCACAGAAGATAATTCTGGTCAGGGATAACCCGAATTTCCTTTCCTATCATACAGAAGATAATTCTGGTCAGGGATAACCTGAATTTCCTATCATACAGAAGATAATTCTGGTCAGGGAAAGCCTGAATTTCCTTTCCCATAATACAGAAGATAATTCTGGTCAGGGATAACCTGAATTTCTTATTATACAGAAGATAATTCTGATCAGGGATAACCTGAGCTTCTTTTACAGAAGATAATTCTGATCAGGGATAACCTGAGCTTCACATCCTTTTACACAGAAGATAATTCTGGTCAGACAAATCTGAGTCTGATTTTTTTCATAGAAGTTTTTTACTTCCTTTAGCCCACACGTACCATAAGTCTGACCAGAGACAAATCTGAGGCTAAATCAAGCAAGGAGGTGCATCATTTTTTTTTAATTTTAATTTTTAATTTGTTGCATTTTATAGTGAATTGTACTAATTTGTAGGTTAACTTTACATTGAATTATTTTATATTGAAACTGAATTGTGATATTAGGCTAAGTAAAATTGAATTTTGAATAAAAGTTTTATATTTGAATTTTAAAACTGAGTTGTACATCAGAAACCGGCACTCCTTCCTTACGTTCGAGACTAGATCTCACATTGGTCGGTAAAAAGAAAACTGTCAAATCGACAGAAAAACGCCTACAAACGTTCACCGAATATTGGAAAGAATTCCAAACACGGCATAGGGTAATTCAAAAGAGAGCGACAAAGGAATATCGCAAATTAGAATATTTCACGAAAGAGACATTTAGTGATGCACAGGAGTATTATATTGAAAAAGCAGCAAGCATGGAAGAGGATATAGACAAACTAACACCAACGCCTGTCAACAATCCTCCTCAGACTCAGACATCACATGCTAGCACAAATTCATGTAATAATGAAAGACTCCCCAGAATTAAACTTCCCACCTTCAATGGAGAATACTCTACGTGGATTTCATTCCACGATTTATTTAATTCGGTTATTCATAAAAATAATAATTTAAGAGACGTTGACAAATTGTATTTCTTAAAAACAAATCTAGTAGTAGAAGCTGAAAAGATGCTCAGGCACTATGAAGTATGCGACGCAAATTATAAACCAGCCTGGCAGCTATTAAAGGAACGCTACTCAAACAAGCGGATCCTATTCAACGTACAATTAAAGAAATTATTGTGTCTCCCAACCATAAGCCATGACACTGCCGACAATATTAAAAGGCTATTGGATAACATAACTGAGGCATTACTAGCACTACAAAATTTAGAAATAAAAACTGAGAATTGGGATCCAATAATAATATATTTAACGGTGCAAAAATTGCACCCAGACACTCATCAATTATGGGAACAGAGCTTACATAATAGCACTGAATTACCAGAATTAAAGACACTCACAAAATTCCTAGAGTCTCGCTTCAGAACTCTAGAAATGATAGGAAACAAAAATATGTCGTCAAATACGACACAGAGAAAACCATTCTCACCAAAACCAACTTATGGATTCTGGAATAGAAGCCAAAGCTCAATACCAAAGCACCCACCTACAAAAAGGTCTTTTTGCAACCATGGCAAGGGTGACCATATCATATTTCACTGTCCAACCTTTAGGAATATGAGCACCCGACAACGACCTGAAGTTGTCACAAATAAGCATTTATGCAAAAATTGCTTATCACCCAATCACCTAACCTTAAATTGCACAAGCAATAAAAGGTGTTACCACTGTAACAAAAGTCACAATACTATGCTCCATTATGAGCAAAACAATTCAGTGACAAATTCAACAAATGAATCCACCCAAAATTCCAATATGGATTTTGAACCAAGCACACCCTTAGCTTGTAGAAATGACGAACAACAAGTTCAAAATTTTCTAACTGCCAATATGAAAAGAGCTCTCCTCTTTACAACTCTAATAAACGTCACCTCACCATCTGGAAGCACAATGACATTTCGAGCATTAATAGACTCTGGATCTCAAGTGTCTATTATGACCGAAAAGGCCTTTAAACTATTTCAGCTTAAAGGATCTCAAACTACCCAAGAATTAATTGGACTTGGCACAACTCCCACCAATAGAGCCGTTCAGCAAGCCACAGTCACAATTAATTCTCTACACAACAATTTTAAAATAGCAAGCAACATACTCGTGATAGGAAAAATCACAGACTTACTGCCTACCAATACGATTAAAGTGTCAAACTGGAGACACATTAAAAATCTCCCATTAGCAGATCCCACCTACTCGATTCCAAGAGAAGTTGATATTCTTCTTGGAGCAGAGGTTTACGCCGCCATTATTAAAAATGGAATTAGAAGAGGATCTAGCAATACACCCACAGCCCAAAACACTGAACTGGGCTGGATTCTGGTCGGAGGAGTACCAGAAATAAAGAGCACGACTACGGCTGTGCTATCTACCTACACTACAACAAACCCCAAGTTGAACAAAAAATCAAAAAGAATTTGGAAACACACTACTACGTCAACATTCATACCGAAAAATCAGTTCTGCAAGGGATCAAGACAATGCCTGCCGCCCGAAAATATGAATATGACCGACAAAGGTCCAAAATGCAGCAGCAAACAAAGCACTACCGAGTCTGCCAGAAAACCTTGACGAGATAACACCCGCGGTAATCAGTTCGAATGCTTTCCAGACTTCAGCTGAAATACCTATCAGGAAACGATCACCGAGGAAAATAGAGGAACAATTTATGAATGTCCCAATTACTCCTCCAAAGGAATTCCGAGATCCCAGTAATATGCAGATACCAAAGAAATCAGAGCTAGAAATTCCAAAAGATTTAATTGGAAGAATTATTGCCACGCCGATTGTTATCAAGTTGCTGGAAACAACAAATCCTCCTTGGAACGTCATCAGGGAAGCAAAGACGTTCTGCAAATGGTCTCTGCCTGGAGACGTCACTATGAAGATGAAGAGGAAAAGGGATAAATTGCACATCTTCTATCAAAAAAATGTAAGTTTATTAATAAAAAAATTTTATATAATTCTTTTTGAGGCGGGAGGATGTTCAGTCCTCACACATACAACATATCCCACGATAAAAATTCTACCAACGTGTCAATTCCCCCGATGCTTTTCTTTATTGATGAGTATACATATCTCCTAAAATACGAAAAAAAGGGGACACAAAGTATCATTCAAATCAAATAATATAAAAATAATAGAATACTTATCTAATTCAATCGTCTGGTATATCAGTTCTTTGTTAGAAAGAACTAAGCAGATGCTTTCAAAACAAGGTATCTAATTCAACCTGCATAAAAGGCCGCCACCATTTGATCTAAGAAGAGAAAGTAATCAAAAATCCACTTAGAAACAATCAAAATTAATTAATAAATACAAAAATACACAAAAGCATACGTACCGTCTAATATTTTCAATTGTCGATGACATCAAGTGACATTACGTCAACCAGCTGTCTGTGGTACATTCAGACATCACATCAATCGTTGCTAGAGCAACACCAAGAGGCGAGAAGACGTAACTGGTTACAGCGGCTATATAAAGCCGATGAATTTCAGTAGATGGCACCATTCTTTTGGCAGAGTTGATCTGTATCAGAGCTAATCTGAGTAAAAAGTATCGTGCTTCCTACCTTTTTCCACAGAAGATAATTCTGGTCAGGGATAACCTGAATTTCCTTTCCTATCATACAGAAGATAATTCTGGTCAGGGATAACCTGAATCTCCTTTCCCATAATACAGAAGATAATTCTGGTCAGGGATAACCTTAATTTCTTATTATACAGAAGATAATTCTGATCAGGGATAACCTGAGCTTCTTTTACAGAAGATAATTCTGATCAGGGATAACCTGAGCTTCACATCCTTTTACACAGAAGATAATTCTGGTCAGCCAAATCTGAGTCTGAATTTTTTCATAGAAGTTTTTTACTTCCTTGGGCCCACACGTACCATAAGTCTGACCAGAGACAAATCTGAGGCTGAATCAAGCAAGGAGGTGCATCATTTTTTTTAATTTTAATTTTTAATTTGTTGAATTTTATAGTGAATTGTACTAATTTGTAGGTTAACTTTACATTGAACTATTTTGTATTGAAACTGGATTGTGATATCAGGCTAAGTAAAATTGAATTTTTGAATAAAAGTTTTATATTTGAATTTTAAAACTGAGTTGTCCATCAGAAACCGGCACTCCCTTCCTTACGTTCGAGACTAGATCTCACAACCGTGTATAGTTTTAATTGAAGTGCCTGATGGGGCATCTGTAGCATGAGATGGTTGATTTAACAATTTGTTAATGAGTGCAGCAACAAGCTCTCTCTTGAAGAAGCTTCCAAGCACTATTGTAGTTTTCTTCAGATAAACTGAGATGTCTGACTAATTTTTCTGCTTCTCCAATAAGGTTCGTCTTCAGATACCACATCTTCTGACAGTTGCTTAAGGCTTGGTTATGGACCATTTGGGAGAATAGGTCATATAACTGCCGCCATTTTGCATAATCTCCGTCAAACTTTGGGAGCGTAATATTTGATAAACTTAGCATCGTGCTGGATGAGGCTTGGCCTGTGATTGATGCCTGTGGCTGTTCATGTAGTTTGGATGAAATAAGAATAAGGTAGTATTGCTTCCTTTCTTCTGTCTTAATGTATTCAGTAGCATCGTATCCCATCTCAGTTGGATCTTCAATTAATTCATACATCCGTTGGATGTATTCTTCTAGCTGGGTCCAGTATTTGTTTATGGACTGCCCTTTCAATTCGTAGAAACACCGGGGATACTCAGCTTGATCTAGATTCTCCAGGCTATTAATAAGACGACGCAATGTTTCTATTATTGCCTTCTGCCGGCGGATCAATCTCACAATTTCTAATGAATCAGCAGCCTTAAATTCAGGTGTTATATCTTCTTCTTTGTTGATTGTATCTGTGGATGCGATTACCTTTGCATTCTGTGGCTTATTTGAGTCAGTATTAGTTTTGTTGGCACCATGCTTTAATCGAAAATTCCCTTGCTGGGCACGCTCTTGTCTTTTGCGAATCATCTCTGTAAAATAAGCCTGATATCTTTCAAACGTTTCGCGTGTCGTCTCATAACAGTTGGATGTAAAATAAACGTGAGTGATCGGAGGTTCAGGTAGGAGTAAAATTTCATTGTCCACAGCTTCAAATAAATCCCAGGCTGCTATTAAGCGTCGTAAACGCTCCGTGTAGTAAGATGACGTAGTTTTTCTATCGATGGAGTCTTTCTTATAATTGTCAATGACCCTTAAAATCTCCTCCTTATAACCCTTTTGCTCCATAGCGAACTACTGATCCAAATCTCTGTGCTTATTTGCCATCTCTTCAATGGTTGATTGATGGACAAGATGACTCACTCAATTTGCTTAGTTCTCTGTACTAATCGTCTTTGGCTGGTAAGTGATTCAAGTGATGCACCTGAATCACGTCGGGGTCACCAATGTTAAGAACTATTTTGTTCTTCTCGCTGATTTAAGTCAAGGTGTTACACCTTGGCCTTTGATGGGGATGCAGCGGCTCTTAAACCACTACACCAAATTATCTGAAAACAAGTTGATTAGTAGGTAAATAAAATCACTGATTATTTCGATGCGATGGTTGAAAATTAACTATATTTCTAATTTATTGCGTCCGTACATTTATATTAATTTATTGCTTATTCTAACAATATCATTTATTGAGTTCGATGAAACAATGAACCCATACAACGATTACATTGCAAAATAAGAAAAAAAAACCTACACATTTACTCGATGAATGAACTGGGAAACTTGATGCTTCCCTGAGTGCACTCACCTCGTAATGTATGTAAAGATGTAGCATTGAGAAATTAATGACTAAAAATTATCATGATCTGATTTACTTATTCTATGCCAGAAAAATTATATTTTACAGCCACTTTTTACATTATGTGTCTGAAATTTTTAGTCACTTCATCAAATGATAAAAACCTTTGGCGCCGATAGTGTAATGTAATACCACCCGATATAACCAAATACTAGGAGAGGGAGTATGGCGGTGAAGGTGGAAGTCGAACCCAGGCCTGCGACACACACACCAACACACAGGCCAACATATACACACACCCACATACACACATATCTACACACATACACACACATACATGCGCCGCCGTGAACATCTTGCGACTTATAATGGAATAATTAATCCAATGAAAATCCCCCTATTCATTACACTCGTTTATTTCGAAAGATTATTGGACACCATAAATCCTGAAGAAGTATGGAGCTTACTAGCGCGTAAAGGCCAATTGGGACGAATAACCAGCGCTCCTCAAAGAAGCACAATTAAGTCCCAAAATACATTCACGGCCTCAGGCCACGGACCACAAGCCACTTGAGGCTTGTGGCCCACTGCTGAAGCCAAGTAAGTTACATTCACGGCCACTGGCCACAAGACGCCATTCTTCTGATTATGCATAAATGTATGTATTTTTACGTAATTAATCATTTTTTCTTCCATTTTTTTTTGCATAATTATTACAAAACAGAATGAATTAATTCACACAGGTAAACAACTTTCCTAACTGATAAATAAAATTCCGATTAAATACAAATCCCCCGCCATATTGAATAACCTACCATTTTTATACTTTAATGTTGGTAGTACCGGGGCCACGAGTCACAAAATTTCAGATTTGCTCAAACTTGGCCACGGCCACAGCGTGCATCCAGTGGGCTGTGGCTTGTGGCCGTGAATGTATTTTGGGCCTTAAGCCCGTCCCTGGCAGCTCTTTAGAAGAATATTCACTTATCTAACCAAAAAGCAAGCAGAGGTGCAAGTAAGTAACTCAAGAGCTTTTATAGCCATCACTTGAAAGCTCCAACCACTGACTTATAACAATGGACTGAGCGATTTGCAATTTCATGTGGCACAAATATTGTGTTTCTGTATGTCACCGTTAGAGCACCCTATAAAACGTTTACTACATAAAAAACATGTAAAACTCAGATGAACTTTTACACCCGTAAATAGAATTAAATTAAAAAAATATATTTCCTTGTGCCCAAGTGACATTTTAATCGGTTATAAGGAATTAAACTCATTCCGACTTCAATAGTTATTCTTACCTGAATCCTGTGTATGAGCAAAAGAGACGGAGCACGCGGTAAACACTATCTTACTTCATTCTTTCTGCGGTGATTGCATCTGTAGCCAACATAAACACATCAAATGGCATACGAAAACGTTCAGTAAGCAAATATTTTGTGTTGGTAGCTAGAACTCTGTCATAGGGCGAAAGAGAAAACTATAAAACTTGTGCCATTCCTTCCTATAGGAAAATGGCAATACGGTCTGTCCATTGTTATAAGTCAGTGAGTGCCTCCAACAGAAGTGCAACATAGGGTGATTTCATATAATTTTCCAAGAATCTAAACTGTAGGTTTTTCCACTATTGTGCGAAGTAACGCACTTCTCATTTTCAATATGAAGTTCAGAGTGATTAGAAGTAATCTGCTGCAGTTCTTGTTATAAAGTGAGAATAAAATTGAGAATATTGGCTTATTTAATCAACTTAATAAAAATTATTACCACAAATCATTATGAGCAAGTGCAAGCACTTACTAATATTCTCAGGAAGCAGGACCTCAAAACTGCTTATGACGTTAAGGGTGAACCACTGCGATGATTATTAAAAAGGTCATTAAAGCTTTTGGCAAAACATTTTCAAAGAACATCTTCGCCCATCATTTAGCATGCCTTCTAGAGTACTTCTCTAGAACAACAGTTAGCGCGTATCTCTGCGGACAAGCCTATGTTAAAAGACAATGAACTGGGATAAGTAAAAAAACGCTGCGAGCTTCCAGGGCGCTTCAGAAGGTTTCTTAGAGCGCTCCTTTCCCACTCTGGAATACAAGAAATACAAGTAAAAAGGCTAGAATTTGTCCAAAACCAATTCTTATGATACCCTAGATGAATACCCGTATATAATTTCGTATGGTCACCAATCAGTGCAAGTTTGATCGTTGAAGTGGTTTTTTATTTTCATATATTGTTAGAATGGTTCATCGGACAGTAAATATGATTATATCCAATTGCATAGGATTTCATATTCTGAATACTTTTCAGTACAATAGAAACGTTTAGGAGGGATCGTTTTCACAACACACGTAAAAATCCAATTTCTTATATGGCCACACCAAGAAGGGGCTGCCCGATTCAGCCCATTTTTGAAATTATATTTACTATTCTTATAAAAACACCATGTACAAAATTTCAGCTCTCTACGTTGACGAGCTCTCAGGCAGTGTCCAAATAAATAGTGAAACACGAAATTTCTAATGGCAGCCCTACAAAGAAGTTACCCGATTTGACCTTTTCGAATTTAATTTAAATTTTTTTTAAAAGTCCATCTGCAAAATTTCAACTCTCGAAGTACCGTTATTGAGTTTTCATGAGGACGGAAAGACGGACAGACGGACGGACGGTCGGCTGGACATGCAACAATTAAAATAACTTTTAATATTCTATTGTGCTCTACTTTCATTATTTCTAGGTGTTATAAACGAAATGACAAACTTAGTATACCCTATGATTTCATCTAGGGCAGGGTTCTTAAATTATGGGATCGCTTAGCGAAATCTTGGGCGGTTTAATAAATACAATTTTAAAACTTTTAGTGCAACTTTTAATTTTGTATTTTGTATATTTTTAAAAAAATTCTAAAACTATATAGAAATTCTAAAACTATATACAAATTCTAAAACTATATTTTTTTATATGTATATATATTGTTGCTTAATCAATAAATCATCAGAAAATATTTATATATCTTTATTTTATATTTTTTGGGTTGCAAAAAAAATCACAATCATAAATGGGGTCGGGAATGAAAAAAGTTTAAGAAACCCTGATCTAGGGTATAAAAATACAGCTTGATCACTCTATAACGATAACAAAAATCTGAAGTAAACCGTGGGTGTACTCTCTCTTCCTACATACTCTCCTACATACTATATCATCGAATTAGACGAAGTAATCAGAAGAGGTTGAAGCAAAATGGCTTTCGAAAGACTCTTGGAAACTCTTCAAAATTCGCCCTCCTTACGAGGAATACTAAACATTAATTCTAGCTTGAATTCAATTCTACTGTACGAAAACAAAACATGTCTAGCTCCAACAAAATGCAATTGCTCGTGAGCAAATGCCTGATGATTATATGCAAGATATTCTTGCTAAGTCAGATCAGAAATTCGCTATATTTTTGAAATAATTGGCACCATGTAAATTTTATACCCTAGATGAAATCATATGCCATTCCTTTTGTAACGCACAGAAACAATTGTGGTAGAACAAAATGTTAAATATTAACCGTTAACCTCATTCTACCGGCCGCAGCGGCCGTGTGCACTTTTACCTAGCTATAGCTTTTCTTAGAATTAGCAGCCATTAGAATGGGCTTAGGTAATCTTCTAGTTCCACGAAGGGATGTAAAATTTCTCGAAAAAAAATATTAAAAAAAAAATTTTACGAATTGCACGTGTTCATAAAAAAAACTCCGCCATCCCCTCTCTAACGACCGCAGCGGCAGACAAGAATTAGTTGTCGTTTGTCCTTCGCTGAGAGTGTCGTTGAAAGTTTTTGAAATTTTTAACTGTCGTTATTTGGTATACAGGTATGTATTATAATAATTAAATCAACAACTGCTGTTATACTGATGTTATTATTTTATTAATTTTCATTATTGTTTTATTCATTAATTTTAGAGAAATATCCCTAAAAATGTCTCGCTTCTTGTATGATGAAGGAATTCGTCTGCTAGCGCTCAAAATACATGTAATAATCATGCTTAAATGATTTGTGGTAAATGTTTAAATCAATAAAAAAAGGATTGAAAATAATATACATAGTTTTATTTTGAATTTTTAATCTCTTAATTTTTTATTTGAAGAATGGTAAAAAGTTTAATTTTGTAATCAAAATGTATCAAGTTTATTTTGTTAATTTATTAATTAGCCCACTTTTATTTAATGAAAATAAATAAAATATAGGTAAGAAATCTAAGTTTTAATTTAAAATATCATAATTGATAGTTTTATCGCATTGAACTATTCTAAATTTCCTATAAATTGATGCCGGCCTCTTAGGCCACTTGGCGTAGGATGACTGACAAAACAGTAGTATGAGGTTAACGGTTAAATAATATTAATTATCCGTTATTATTATCCATCCGTCAGTCTATCCGCCTGTCTATCGATGAGTCTGTATGTCTGTCCTGCGTTCACGCGGTGGTTCGCAAGGGCGTTTTTTGAAAAAAAGAGTAAATTTAAGTTTGAAAATGGGACCAATCGCGCAACTTCTTCGTAAGGTTGCTATACAAGAATTTCGTTTTGCAGAATATATTGGGGCACTGCCTGAGAATGCGCGAACCTAAAGAGCTGTAATATGGTACAGGGCGTTCTCCTAGGAATAGTAAATGATATTATAACAAGTAAAAAAGCTAGAATTGGTCTAAGACCAATTCTTATGATACCCTAGCTGAATGCCCTTATGAAATTTCGTGCAATATTGATTTTTGAAGTGGTTTTTCGCATATACTTCTATAACGGTTTGTCGGACAGAAAAAATTATTATAACCAATTTTATAGGATTTCGTATTCTGCAGAAGATTTTAGTACAATAAAAATGTCTTGCTCTGATCGTTTCACAGTATACGTAAAAAACCTAAATTTTTATATGGCAACACCAAGAAGGAGTTGCCCGATTAGTCCATTTTTGAAATTTTATTTGCTAGTACAATGAAAACACCATATACCAAATTTCAGCTCTCTACGTTTACGCGTTCTCAGGCAGTGTCCAAATATATAGTGGAAAACGAAATTTTTGTATGGCAACCCCACGAAGGAGTTGCCCGATTTGTCTCATTTTCGAACTCAATTTTACTTTTTTTTTAAAGTCCGTGTACAAAATTTCAGCTCTCTAAGTACACGCGCTCTCGAGTTATCGTGCGCACGGTCGGACGGACAGACGGACATGCAAAAATCAAAATAACTTTTAATTTTATGCCTGGCTGTTCAATCCATTTTTCTCAACAGGTTTTATTTATGTGCGTTACAGACGGAATGACAAACTTGGTATACCTTTTAGATTTCTTCTAGGGTATAAAAACGGATTAAATCGGGCAACTCCTTGCCGGTGCTGGCATATACAACTTTGGTTTTCCACTATTTATTTTGAAAAATCCCAGAGACCACGTCAATGTGGAGAGCTTAAATTTTGTACAAGGCTATTTCATTAGAATTGCAAATACAAGTCCAGCAAGTAAAACAGTTAGATTGCTCACCCATCTCTGCAAATTTGATTTTTCAAGTGGTTCCTGGGATATATTTCTAAAACGGTTCGTCGGACAACAAAATATATATGTCGTAGACACTTGATGTAACTCAGCACTTCACGAAAAGACTAGCAAATTCATAAAATGTAGGCAGATAGTGTAACAGTTCTGAAATTTTTAGCCACTTCATGAAATGCTACACGCCTTTACGCCAATAGTGTAATACCAGAGATAACATAATACTCCGTATAAAGTTGCGACAGCTAGAATAAAAATCCCAAACGCTGTTTTCGCATCTGCAGATCTGTGAGTTTGCCTCCACTTTAGCAACAAGTAACATATTAAAGTTTCCAGCTACACTACGATGCGAACTTTACTTCTAAGACATGGTCCGCAACACAAGAGATGTGGTGGGTTTGATCGCAGTGATGGTAAGTCTTTTGAAACGATTTACGGTGCACGCCGACCAAAATTACGGTGTTTTCGATTTAAAAACGGTGTTTGTTTTAAAGAAGGTGTAGTTTTAATAAAACGCCAAAACACGTTAATATAAAAATTTATTTGCACAAAAAAAAAAGTAGATAGTACCTACATATTATATATTATTATGTATATGTACAACTATAAATCACAAAGTAAACAATATGTATAATCTTTTTCTGTATCTAAATATAACACAACATAAAATCATTTCTCTTTAATAAAAATTTTGCTTTAATTTTATTTTAATCTGATTCTGAGGACCTTTTATTAATACTAAATATAACGCAACATAAATTCATTTCTCTTTAATAAAACTTTTACTTTAATTTTATTTTAATCTGATTTTGAGGACCTTTTATTAATACTAAATATAACGCAACATAAATTCATTTCTCTTTAATAATACTTTTACTTTAATTTTATTTTAATCTGATTTTGAGGACCTTTTATTAATACTAAATATAACGCAACATAAATTCATTTCTCTTTAATAAAACTTTTACTTTAATTTTATTTTAATCTGATTTTGAGGACCTTTTATTAATACTAAATATAACGCAACATAAATTCATTTCTCTTTAATAAAACTTTTCCTTTAATTTTATTTTAATCTGGTTCTGAGGACCTTTTATTAATATGGCCGTACATGTTTTGATTAAATCTTTCAAAATAATCAGCTTTGAGTTGCAAATTAAAACAATCATCTTTTTAAATAGTCTTTTGGTATGTAAAATTCCCTCAAATGTTGTTGAACTCAGCCGATTTCGAACCTTCGTTTTATTTAGGTTTATAATAGAAAATATACGTTCAACTGTGGCCGAAGAGTCAGGTAAACAAAATAAGTGCATTATTAATTTTTTTAAAACGGAAACATTACAGTATTACCAGCTCTTTTCAAAAAGCATACATTGCGCCAATACTGTTCAATATCTAAATCAGTGCAAATTTCATTTAAATTTCTTGAAGTCCGAAACTCAATGTGTATTAAGTTGTATTCAGATTCTGAAATGACATTAGGGAAATGCAAAGCAAGGGATATTATTGAGTCTGTCTCTATAATCTTTGGTGGATTAGCTATTTCGATGTCCTTAAGAATGATAAGGAGGGAAACGGAAAACGTGCAAGAGTTTGTTTCGCTGCTTCTGTTAGAAAATCCATACAATTTGTCATAAATGTTTTCAGTTCTCCTTTATCCAAATTTTCCGAATCTCTTAAAATGATTGCTTGACATGTCTCACCTAAATAAACTTTCTCTAAAGGTAAAATTTGGGATTCATCTAGCGGATCTATTAATGTTACATCAGTTTCTCTTACAAATTTTGAATCCATATAATGTTCAATAATTGTTTTATAAAATGTTTCGACTCTTTTATATATAACATGGATTTTAATATTCTCACTTAGCATTTCCAAATTGATATTAATAAAAAAGTGCAGTACATATTTTAAGAATTCGTCTCGTGCATGAAGGGTGAAGAATTTTGTTAGGTTGTGTTGTGTGTAATTGTATTAGACTGTAAATTTCTAACTGTAGAACACTTGTGTATCAAGTAATGATGACAAACAAAATAATTGTTTAGAGTGTTCTATCCTAGTGCTACCTAATTTTCCCTATTTTTCGTAAGTATTCTAATATTTTTGATTGGATTGCTGCTTTATGGTAAATGTTTACAGTCAAAAATTGCTGATTTGTACCGATAAGCTGATGGCACTTGATTTTGAAATTTTAAACGCCACCTAATCGAACTTTCGTCCTGGTTAATAAAAATTTTGTAGAAGTATTTATCTTCCGATAATTGAGGTAAACTTTTATTAATATTACTTTTTTGGCGAACTACTTGCGGTGTATTGTTTAGGTAAAATGTCTTCTAAAGATACTTCAGGTTCAGAATCAGACACCGAGCAAAACATAATTGAAGTCAGATGCAGGAAACGGCTAAGGATACGATATCGCCAAAAATATTGCGAAAATGGGAAAAATTACAAGACTTCGCAGGATGGCTAAGCAAAAGTAGAAGAGGTGAATATTACTATTATTGTAAGATTTGTGATACAAATGGGAAAGCTGGTATTTCTGAAGTGAAAACTCACTCTATTTCGCAAAAGCATTTAAAAAAAGTAAATGAGTTGAAAGGGCAAAATAAAATTGACCATATCTTAATAGTTACACATTCACACGAAAAAAAACCAAGGAAATTGAAATTCTTCTTTGTGCGTTTTTGACAGAGCATAATTTACAATTTTCCGTAATGCCTCACTTGTGTTCCTTAGTAAAGCGGGTAGGAAAAGATGTTCAAGCTATTGAAAAAGTGAAATGTGGACGTAGGAAAGCTACAATGGTAGTTAAAAATGTGCTTGGTGAACAAAATAAGCAAATACTACTATCACATTTAAAACAAAATCCTTTCGCACTAATAATTGACGAATCCACTGATACATTTTCTGTGAAATTATTATCCTGTGTATCCCGAATTGTACATGATAATCTAGCAGTTGAAGATGCATTTTTGTGTTTAATAGAAGTAGAAGACGGAACTGCAGAAGGACTTTATGGACTTTAAGAAAACTTTTTTTCAAATTATAGAATACCATTTAAAGAAAACTTAATCGGCTTTGCTTCTGATGGTGCAAGCGTTATGATGGGCAAGTACAATTCCGTCAGTTCTCGATTAAAATCTTCCTGCCCTAATTTAATTGTAATCAAATGTGTGCCTCACTCTTTCCATTTGATAGCATCATACGCTTGTTCGAAATTACGTCTTTCCCAAGAAAAATTACTTAGAGATATTTTCAACTTCTTTCACAGCAGTCCGAAACGGGCACTTGAGTTTAAAGCATATCAACAGCTTTGGGAACTTAAACCTAACAAAATTCTTCACCCTTCATGCACGAGATGGTTGCCACTACATCAGTGTATAGAAGTAGTTCTAAAAATTATCTTCCTTTACGTGGGTTTTTTAAAGTCCAAGATAAGTTTCACTTCAATTTGACCGGAAAAAATATATCTTCTGAACCAGATAATCCCTTCACAAGATTATACCTCGAATTCTTAAAATATGTACTGCACTTTTTTATTAATATCAATTTTGAAATGCAAAGTGAGAATATTAAAATCCATGTTATATATAAAAGAGTTGAAACATTTTATAAAACAATTATTGAACATTATATGGATTCAAAATTTGAAAGAGAAACTGATATAACATTAATAGATCCGCTAGATGAATCCCAAATGTTACCTTTAGAGAAAGTTTATTTAGGTGGCACATGTCAAGCTATTATTTTAAAAGATTCGGAAAATTTGGATAAAGGAGAACTGAAAACATTTATGACAAATTGTAGGGATTTTCTAACAGAAGGAGCGAAACAAACTCTTACACGTTTTCCTTTTCCCTCCTTATCATTCTTAAAGGACATCGAAATAATTAATCCACCAAAGATTATAGAGACAGACTCAATAATATCCCTTGCTTTGCATTTCCCTAATGTCATTTCAGAATCTGAATACAACTTAATAGACATTGAGTTTCGGACTTTAAGAAATTTAAATGAAATTTACCCTGATTTAGATATTGAACAGTATTGGCGCAATATATGCTTTTTGAAAAGAGCTGATAATACTGTAATGTTTCCGTTATAAAAAAAATTAATAATGCACTTATTTTGTTTACCTGACTCTTCGGCCACAGTTGAACGTATATTTTCTATTATAAACCTAAATAAAACGAAAGTTCGAAATCGGCTGAGTTCAACAACATTTGAGGGAATTTTACATACCAAAAGACTATTTAAAAAGATGATTGCTTTAATTTGCAACTCAAAGCTGATTATTTTGAAAGATTTAATCAAAACATGTACGACCATATTAATAAAAGGTCCTCAGAACCAGATTAAAATAAAATTAAAGGAAAAGTTTTATTAAAGAGAAATGAATTTATGTTGCGTTATATTTAGTATTAATAAAAGGTCCTCAGAATCAGATTAAAATAAAATTAAAGCAAAATTTTTATTAAAGAGAAATGATTTTATGTTGTGTTATATTTAGATACAGAAAAGGATTATATTGTTTACTTTGTGATTTATAGTTGTACATATACCTACATAATAATATATAATATGTAGGTAGGTACTATCTACTTTTTTTTAATGCAAATAAATTTATATATTAACTTTTGGCGTTTTATTAAAACTACACCTTCTTTAAAACAAACACCGTTTTTAAATCGAAAACACCGTAAGTTTGGTCATCGTGCACCGTAAATCGTTTCAAAAGACCTACCATCACTGGTTTGATGATCATGAAGCGGACATTTTAGGGGGGTAAGGAACCAAACTGCAAACATAATATTTTTCGCAACATTTTCATCGATTGCTTTATGGCGGCTGATGCTGAATGGGGACTTTTGCCTCTAGCGAGGTACATTGAAGAATTGTACTGAAATTTTTTGTTTAATCATTTCTCAGAACATTTCATTGTGATTCTTATTTTCTTGTATTTCGGAATTAAATTATTAAATCATTCAAGCCAGATTTTGGAAATAATTTAGGTTATAATTTTTTATTTTGTTTTTTTATATGAACTTTCGCTATTGGTTTTAAATGTTGGATCTTGGCTTTGCGTAGGTATATTTTTGGTATGGATTTCTGGACACTGATTTTCAATTGGACTTTCTATACGTGAGTCTTAAATTATTGAGCATTGTTTTTGGAATTTTTTCTAGACTTTCGTCTTTAGTTCTTATTTAAATTCAAATTTTGTAAAGAATACCAAAAAGTCGAACCTGAAGGGTTGGTTGCATCAAAGTTGAAAGCGCATAAATGTACTGAATAAGATCTGAAATTCTGATGGTAAATTAGCATCCCCGCTTACAATAACAATGCATGTCTGCTCAAAAAAATCAAAAAACACAAAATATATGACAATCTGTCAATATATAAATTTTTCAGGGAAAACTTATGGAAGAAGGTTGTCAGTGTCGGATGTACAATTGCAGGATTTATCAATCTTAGACCCCTTATGCACAATTAAATGTTAACCCCACAAATATATTCTAGAAACAATGTTAGGAAAGAGAAAAGCAGTATGCTATTACCGCAAACGACATTCTAGTTTGTTGAATACATTCTAAAATACTTGCAGTGTTCCTATGTAAAAGTGACAAAAGTTTGATTTGAGTAGCTCCTCCACCCTAAACTACTATTCATACAGAAAAATGGTGCTCTGATAATCTAAACCGTGCTTTCTTATCTTCTGAACCGTAATAAAATTTTTATACTTTTCCTAACAAAATTATTTAAAAAAATTTATCTTAACCAAATGACTACGATTTCTCAAACGAAAATTCTCAGCTGAGTAATCATTTTAATGTCAGATTTTAGATTCACACTCCGGCTTCACATACACACATGCAATTATCACTAAGCTGAGAAGCATTTAGCGTAAAATGGTAAGGTTACTTTGTAATCAAAACTATTTTATTCTTTTGTTAAGTAATGTATATAGTAAGTATAGCCATTGGGAAGGTAAGGAATCAAGCTTTAAATTACTAGAAGTCTATTTGACTGTATGGATAGTAGTTTAGGCTCTGTAGAATATACAAAGTCAATGTTTGACAAAGTATCAATATGGAACATTTTAGAAAACGTACTCATAACGCATACATATAGATTTCTGTTTCGACTTGGGAAGTATTCTCGAGGGTTTTGCCCTGTGTCAAAACCCTCGAGAATACTTTACAAGCCATGAAACAGACTCCGTCCCTACCACATGCGAGGCCCAACGGAGTCCTTAGATTCTAAAATATTTGCAGGGTTCTTATGTAAAACTGACAGAAGTTTATTTGAATAGCTCCTCCGCCCTAAACTACACAGTAAAAAATATTTGTGTAAATTATAAATTTTATCTATTCCTTTTATGTTATAACTTTTATGTATTTCAAAATTAATATAAAATTTGATAAAATGAAATATATATAAATTTTTCACACCAAATAGGGATAAAATGTATACGAAATATATATACCAGATTCTTTTTATAAGTAATATGATAAATTTCATTTGAAGTTTTATGGAAATCATAATTAAATTTATCAAATGAATATTGTAAACTTTTATAGAATTAAGTTATTACATAGATGTATAATTTTTATACCAAAATTTTATAACTCGAACTTGCACACAAGTTTCCTATCTTACCTACGTATTAATTTTACCCCACGTTCAGATAAGTCACATTTCTTGGAAAACTGTTTAGCGGATCATTTGCTTGGAGCTAGTTGAAGTTTATACTAGAATTGATATATTTCATACCATGTTAAGATAACTATTCGTATGTATAAGATTTTGTTATTAGTTCTCGACGGAGTTGCTATAAAAACTGATAAATACCATTTTTACACAGTAGTCTTGCATAAACATTCATTTATTTCATTCGCAGTATAAAATTTGAGTCAGGTTTTAAGATGTACGCCGGTATATTTATAACGGGTGAATTCGAAAAAGTGCGTAAAATAGTGAAGGTGCAAAAATTTATAAGTGAGACAATAAAACTTGAATATATGGATTTTGTGTTTTCAGGTGAGTTTATATGACAAACAAACTTATTTGTAGTGTTTCCTAGTTTTTAATGTATATCTCGTGTAATAACCGGCATTACGTTATCGTTAAAGATTTCTTTGCCCGTTCTAATTGAGTATTTAGATAATACTCAAGATTAAATGCGTTTTCCAATTGCATTATTGCATGCTAAAAATTGGAAGGATTAGAAATAATGTAATTATTTTGCGCTAGTATAGAATTATAAATATTTGAAGGTACATCTTCAGTAGCCTGCTTTTCTGTTCAGTTTATACAAAAATAAATATATAATTTACTTACTTATAAAAGCTTGGCTTTTTAAACAATAACGACGCACATGTCTATCAATTTCATATGCATCCTTGCTTTATTTTAAAGCTTACATTAGGTAGAAGTCATATGGAGATATTCTTCTTGTAGAATATGAGCGGAAAGGTACGTACGAAAATTAATTTCTTATTTGTCTGCTTTCGTCGAAGAACACGTGGGACTTAATTCACCTAGCCAGGAGTTGGAGGCAGCTAGTCAGGCCTTTCCATCACTATTTCCATGTCTGAAATCAAGCGGTCGTTATGAAACTGTAAGGAAAATGAAGAGCTTTTGGTAAAATGAAATTAATGATATTGTCTTCTAGGAGTTGCTGATTAAGCGTTCCAATACAGGATATTTGCAAATCAAACTAAAAAATGATAGGGTCAAAAGGAAAAAAATTAGATACAGTTTGAATTACCAACCATAAGTTCAAGTACTGAGATTTTTAGCGACTCTCAAATTCAAAAGATTCAACAGGACTTGAATGAGCTTTAAAGTGCTACATTTCCTGAACAAATAGAGTTTGCAAAGGAAAGATTAAGAGCAACTTTAAAATTCAGAAGAAAACAAGTTAAGGAATCTGGTTTTAACGTTTATGGGAATTGTACCTACATTTATACCGACTCAGAATTGGTTTAAGTACTCATTTTTATATTGCCATATATACTCGTAGTTGAAAAATATTATTCAATCTATTGTTCAGATTTCATTCGATTTTTGCTTGGAGTTTAAAGATTGTAGTAAGCGATTTCTGGAAATTTGGCCCACTTTACAACACCACATATTTACTGCGGTAAAAGAAAAGGCAAAAAAATGTTGTACACTGAGATAGACAGAGAAAAAGATAATAATTTTAATGTTATAAAACTTTTATAAAAGGTATTTTTCTAGTATAGATTGGGATCTCTGCACCCTTTCATTTATTAGTCTTCTTCGTTTATTGCCGCCACTATAAACGGAAACAAAAGAATAAGCCGACTAACCGATGAAAAAGGTGGTTATTATTAGGTATTACATATATTGTCGTGGTACTGACAAATATATATTTCAGCCAGGACTTACAAACATTGAGCTGTTAGACAACTCAAGTAACAAATCACCATACATTGTTTCATTGGGATTTTGAAGTGCACCTGCTCCCCAAGCATAATTTACTAACCCATTATCCACGAGTATTGCGTTTAATGTGTCCTGTTAACCATTTTTCTGCAATGCGGTATGAAGCAAAGCACAAGTATTTCAAAAATCTTGCAAAACATTTAAAAAATAATAACAATATTAGTGATTCGTCATCAGCAGATGTTTGTCTCAACTTGGAAAGCATACAACTTCGAACAAGTACCTAAAGTAGGCAAGATAACAACATTATCTTTGGAAATTTATAATAAATATAAATTTTTTGTTAAAACAAGTAGACAATAATCTTTTTCAAATGATAAAAACTGTTTTTTTGGATTGAGTATTTTACTCATTATCGTCCTGAATTGTTTGTTATTTCACCTTTATATAACTCAACCCATAACAAAAATAATTTTTTCAAATAAAATGCATTTTAGCGTATAAAAATGAATTTATATTTATATGTAAGAAATTTAGTGTAATACAGTTTTGTGGATTTCATAATGCATTTCAAATCACAGAGGATGTAAGTGAAGATAGCGTACTGTTATTGCCATTGTATGCGTATGGTAATCATACTTCATATGTTTCATCTTTTTCAAGAAAATCCAATGGACTATACATTTTAACAAAACATATATATATATATATATATATATAATATATTGTATATTATACAACATTGCTTACATTGTAGTTTTGAATTGAAGTCGTTCCTTTCAGCAATGCAATCTTCTATCCCTACTGGATTCCAACCATAATTGGATAAGATACAAGAAATACAAAAAGTTATAAACTTTTCATGATTATGTTATAACCTTCTGCTATAATTCAAAGAATCAGCTGTATACGGAGTCTTCATACGGTACCGTATAGAATTTGTAAACTAATAGAATTAATTGAAAGTATACATCTTTCTCATAAAATTTATACCGGAAAACTATTCCTCGTTTTTATACCTTAGCAAATTCATTCTAAACAAGCTTGTTATAACCTTTATAATCAACACTTGTATTCGTTTTATGCAGAAAGTGTAAGGATTTATATGTATACTTTGATTTACCGAAATAATACCAATATATTTAACCGTGTACTATTCATACAGAAAAATAGTGTTCTGATAATCTTAAGCTTGCTTTATTATCTTCCGAACCGTAATAAAATGTTTATACCTTTCCTAACAAAATTATTTAAAAAAATTTATCTTAACCAAATGACTACGATTCCTCAAACAAAAATCTCAGCCCTCAATGTTACCAGACGTATGGAAATTTTCGTACATGTACAGAAATTTTGAACTGAAAACGGAGAGCAGAAATCACACCTTTCCGTACGGAAATTTTCAATTTTTGAACAAAAGTATGTTATATTTAATCGATGACGTTCTGCTGTAAAATTAATTCTATCAAACATGTTTAGTGTAATAAAGAACTGAGTCTCATGGAAACCGATATTAGAAAAATGCGTTTCTAAGCTCTTGGCTGAATTGACTGATGAAATTTCAAACGTCACTTGCATTCCATATCGGAGTTGGCTAGGATCAAAATAATTTTTTTATTTGTTTTACGCGCTGGGGTACAACAGCGCAGTCGCACAAACTTATTGTATTTTTTTATCACGTACATTATATCCTGAGTTCTTAGTACGTACTAAAGTGAGTAGGAAAGTGATTTATTTATTTACAACGCCTACTTAAGATATATTGTATTATTTATTTGTATTATCTTGCTGTTTTATATACTATGGCTCATACTTCTTCGTCTTCTGATGCTATGTAATTCAGAACAAAGTTATTGTTATCAAACACCTCCAAAAATGAAATTGATCAACCGGCGGACAAGAATTGAAAAATTTCGAAAGAATTTATTGTTTCAATCAATAAGCTCAAAGCAAAATGTAAGGAATTTAATGCTGATTTTTCCAATAGAGAGATATGGGAGGGGACATCGACATAAGCAAAAAATTAAAGCATCGACAGAATTTACATCAAAAACCATCACAATTTTTTTTTTGTCAGAAGAAGGAAGACGTTTGTTTAATTTAAAGCAAAAAATAACAAGTGCTGAAATAAAACTTGTGCATTTTTCGCGGAACAGAGTGTGTCCATTTTGACCGCTGATCATCTAACAGAACTTTACAAAAAGTGCCTAACCGATTCTGAAATTGCAAAAGGTGTTAATCTTAAAAGAACCAAAGCAGTTGGCATTTCAAAAAGCGTTTTATGTAAAAGTTTTACGGAAAATTTAATATCCAGACTAACGGTCAACAAATTTTGTTGAGGCCACGGATATTTCAATGAAAAAGACTGTGTGCGTTTTAGTGCGGTTATTTGATTTGGAAACTATGGTCGTGAAAACAAAATTTTTTAAGTGTGTAGAAGTTCCTATTCCAGAAGAAAATGTTACAGCAAGAAAATCCTATTTTGTAATTCTAATTAATCTATTTACTAATAACAGTATTCCTGTCTAAAATATAATAGGATTTGGAAGCAATGGCTGTAACTTTATGATAGGAAAGCACAATTCACTCTCTTCAAACTTTAAAGACCTCTGTCCAGGCATAAAAATTTTCAAATCTATATGCCATTTTGTACATTTATGTGTCAGTTCAGGTTGCGCCTTTTTACCCGATTAATAAGAAAGTCTTGCTAGAAGAATTTATAATTATTATTATAGAAAGAGGTCTTGCTAGAAGATTATAATTATTATTATAGAAAGAGGCAAGTTACATTCGTCCAATTTCAGAGTTACTTAGAGCTAGCCCCGCAGAAACTTTTGCACCCAGCTCAAATACGCTGGTTATCATTATATCCCGTAGTAAATAGATTGCTGGAAAATTGACCAGCTTTATTACTAATTTTTACAGATCAATGCGTTTATGAAAATTTGTCTCATCCATTTTTGAAATATTACTTCTTATTTTTGGATTGGATATTACCAAAACTTAATAATATAAATGCAAATGCTAGCAAAGTGGTATTAACCGAAGTATATGGGAAATTGTCATCTCTTTACAAAGAACTCCTTCAATGCTACATGTCATATACATATGTTCATACAACAGAGATACATAATATAGATCCGAACAATTCTGAACACACTATGCGAACAAAATATTTATCTTCCTATCAATGTTATTGACCAATTGCAATATATTGAGTAATCTGGAATAGAGAACTATGAAAACAGGAAGTTAAAGAAAATTATAAAAATGTCTGTCGTGTAAGTTGAAGCATAGATGACACAAAAACTAGATGTCGCATGCAGTAAGAAAAAAGTATGCAAAATTTATATGGCTGGGTGGTCCATTCCGGAATGGACCACAACATTTGAAATGATGTGTACGTCGAATGATTCATATTTTTTCGTATTTGAAGTGATGAGGAAGTCGGACAAATGTATACAAAACTGCGTGCCGAGAGCAAATGATATTATAATATCATTTGCTTTCGGCACGCTCTCAAACATATTATGGTCCATTTCAGATAGCACTACCCATTTCACAATCTGTATACTCTCCTCTAGTATGCCATGCGACATCTAGTTCTTGTGCCATTTATGGTTGTAGTAATAAATTTTAAGAAGAGATTTACTTTTGTAGACCCGGTGTTATCTCAAATTCATATTCTATCACCGCTAACTGCTGTCGATTATTGAGCCCGAGAAGGATATCCAAGTTTGCTAAATTTGCTCCAAAGTCTACCTAGAATATCGAAAAATATTTCTTGACAAGACCTGGAAGAAGAGTGGATTTAATTACTTGCATATAACTTGCCTAACTAGTTCAGATATAATCGCCAGATGAGTTCTTTAATAAATTATCCTTAATATTAAATGAAAATAATTATCCAGAATTCAAAAATCTTTCTCAATTTGTGAAAGATATTTTCTGTCTTCTTCATTCTAACACAGATTGCTAAGAATTTTTTCAAAGGTATTCCTCATTAAAACGAAACATCGGAGTAATTGATATCTACACGGTAAATGGAGAAATTCTTATTACAGAAGGTATTAGAGCAACGGGATTTGTCAATTTTAAACCCACCGAAGATATGTAGGTATTTAGAAATGAGTTTAAAAATAATATGTACATAAATATAAGTGAAGAATGATATAATGTGAATGGTGAGTCCTTTTTGATCTCTGAATTTATGTGATACGTATAATATTTTTATTAAATTTAACACTGAAAAATATCGACTCCATCAAATCAAATCGATCACATCAAAATAAAATCCTAGAAATTAAAGAATGTTCCTTTATACGTTTTTATAAGCTATAAGTTATTTTTGTTATTTTTATTTTATTTTTATTTATTGAAATGCAAATTGCTTTAATTTGTTGTTAACGAAATGAAATTTTTTATATGAAACATATAATGGTATATAATTTAATAATTAAAAAATGTTTAAAAAGCGTGTTATATTTTCACGGAAATTATGCACGGAAAATCAGATCAAAAAAACGGAAGTTTCCGTACTCATATTCGGAAACTTCATTTTCAATTTCTGGCAACATTGAGCTCAGTAATCATTGTAATGTCGCTATGCCGTCATGGGATGCCGTGGGCTGATGATATCGAATGTATAGCAGCTTCGGACTCCGGCTGCACGTACACACATCCAATTATCACTCAGCTGAGAGAAAATTAGTGTAAAATGGTAAGGTTACTTTGTAATCAGAACTTTTGTATTATTTTGTTTAGTACGGTATATAGGAAGTGTAGCCTTTGGGAAGGTAAAAAACCAATCTTTAAATTACTAGAAGACTATTTTCCTGTTGGATTGTAGTTTAGGCTTTATAGCATATATAAAGTGAAATAACTTTTAATATTATGCGTGGATGTTATATCCATTTTGCTAACATTATTTCTGTGCATTACAAACGGAATGCAGAGACATAGATTTCATCCATGGTATAAAAATGGGACAAAAGTTTCGCTTTTCGCTATATGTATATTTGCGCACTGCCTAAGAATGCGTCGACATGGAGAGCTCAAATTATTTATACGGCGTTTTCATAAATGTACTAAAAAAAAATTTCAAAAATGAACTAAATGGCGCCACTCGCTCTTCTACAAAACTTTTGATTTTTATACAAAAGTGAAAAATATTAATTTGCAGAGTTCTATAAGTGTTCTACGTTGCCACAACTCTTGAAATATGCGCATTTGCGCACTGGAAATTAAGCATTTTAACTTTTCGCATAATATAATATTACGCTCCCTTCGTCAACTGGTCTGCCAAGTTAACCAAAGGAAGGTGCCACAAGTCTGCAGCTTGCTCAGTGGAGTCGGGTTTGGGTCATTCGTAGGCTCCTCCTGCAATAAGATTTAGAGAAGTGGATTTTTGTGTCGAACTTTTGAGCGTCACGTAATTTTCTGAAGGGATCTAAATTACGAAACCCTGAGTAAAAGGAAAAGGGTAAACGAGACTATGTAAAAAGGAAAACCTTATTCAAAACATGATTCGGTAACCCCCTTTTGATGAAATGCCTCTATATATATGTATGTATGTATTAAATAAGGAAATATAAATGCTTTAAAATATAAAAAAAGATATAATGTTTATAAATTTAATTTCTGAACGAAAAATGATTGGTTGATGTCAACAGTGCCAATAATGTTAAGCTATTACTTATCATTTATCTGAGTTTTAATGGAACATTGGTAATTAATTTGATATGTACGGAGAATTCAAAACAATACGTTCAATTTAACATTCGCCATTTAACAGTGCTAACAGCTAGGACACTGCCTGAGTACATAACTCGCCAATACACACACACGAAAATATTATTTATGATAATTGGTATACTAATTTAAATATTGACAGCTATATGTACCTATACGTACCTTTTGCAAAACTTGAAAATATTTGGTTAGAAACTCGTAAATAATGACAACTCGTACTCTTCGTACGTATCTTTCGCAAAATTATACGTATCTTTTTTCAAAACTTGAAAATATTTTGGTAGAAACTCGTAAATAATGACAACTCGTATTCGTCGTACTTGAATATATTATTTATAATAATTGGTATTCTAATTCAAATATTGATAACGATATGTACCTATCATTGAATAAATAACTAATAAGGAAGCGGGGTATCGTGCGAATACAGTGTACGTGTTTAAGCAATTCAATGACAGTATGACCTTTGGTCGAGGGGGGGGGGATGACAAGAGGGCTTAGTGGCTATTTTGCGTCAGTTCAACATTTCTGACATTTCATAATTTTGAAAAGAAGTTCTCGGATTTGAATTCGCGATATTGTAATAAATAAATAATTTAACAGGATTTTTACTTAATATTAGTTTGAAATAGATGTAAAATATTCTTTTGTGAACGATATTTTATGTAATGAAATGCGCTGTGCTGTGCTGCAGGAATGAAAATGTCATGGTTTCATTACTGCCATTACGAAACGAATACAAACACATTTCACCGAGTGGCTTAGGTTTTCACCCGATATGCCGTTTCCTTATTAGTTATTTATTCACTGGTACCTATACACATTACCAGGTGAACCTTTGCAAAGCTCGAGGATATTTACAATCACGTATGGATAATGAGAGCTTATACTCATTAGTGTCCTTCGCCAAATTTGAATCAGTGGTAATAATAATGACGATATCTTCCTGTAAGTGTCTTTTGCAAACTCGAGAATATCTTTAGTAACTCGTAAATAATGACTAAACACAAATGCCCCTTAAGGTACTAGTCACTGAAGCTCATCCAAGCAAAAGCTTAGACGTCACCTACTCTGGGCACGTCAAATTTGTGCAACGATGTATGTATATGCATATATGTAATGACCAACAACTGGTTGTAAACACCTACGAGTGATACGTACAGGAAAGTAAAAATTTTTAAATACGATACATATGCAACGCAATTTCCACTCCACTAAACCAATACTTAGCTTTCTTGCAGATGTAACCTGCTCCGAGAAAACTCCAACGAAGTACTGCTCTACTGCCTGTTTCTTACTCCAGCGCCGGGTGCTCCAAGACTGGTGAGGCACTTTATTGTCTTACAGCTTTCTACCTTGGAACCAATGATGATTAGAACGGGTACTCCACGAGCAGGGTAATTGTAGTTCCCGTCAGCCCAGCAGGAGATCCTTCTTGGTGTTATTAAAAAGGTGAAATCTGACTTATGTTTCGTGTATTTTGTTTTGGTAAAAATTTTAATATACACGCAAAGTGCAAGTGAGCAAAACCCTGTCACTTGGATTACTTTAACAGATTTTCGTAGAAAAATTGGCGCAGAGCTTCGCCGTTCTGAAGCTAAGAAAATATCTAACTTTTGCTATTATTTTCTGGGGTTTATATTCAATTCTGATCGATTATAGCAAACTGGTTTTCATTGAATATAATTCTAAATTTTACTCGCAAGTGCCAAGTGTTTATTTTAATAGGTGGAAACTGCAATGATTCATTTTTGTTGTGCTTTTTCGGTTAATTTTTAACAACATTTGTGATTTCTATATTAAATATCCTTTTTGTGTGTAATGGCGACTGGCTCCCCGTATTTCTGGTACTATAAATTTCCGGTTGGCTAACATTTAAAATTCCAGTGTTAAACTCATCTTTATTAGACGGGAAATAATTTTGTGTGCTTCAAGTTTTGCGAAAATTGATCGTTTCCGTGTTTTCATCATTTAAACTTTAACATTTGACAGCTCACTTCTTTTGCAATTTTCTGTGATTTTTCGCGATTTTCCCGGAAAATATTTAAAATTTTATTCAGAATTTCTTTGTATCTAACCATTTTAAGCGATGCCGTAATGATTTTCGGGTCCATTGTAAAAATACGTACAAGGGTACCCATTCGGCTTTCTTTTTTTTTCTTCTTGAAATTACGCGCCACTGCCCTCTTTGCCATGTTAAATCTCCGCGAAATTGTTATTTTGTGCATTAATGTCGGTTTATCTCGGAAATATATGGAATTTGCATGGTAATTTACTATTCGAAAATGCGGGGTTAGATTTACGAGCCAAGTTCAAGCCAGCAAAATTATCTAATTAGCAAAAGAACTAATTTCTACCTGTAATATGTGTGTATCGGCGATCTTGTTGAACATAATTTTTCTACATTTCTACTTTTACTATAAATATATTTCAAACGTTGCATTGCTTCTTTTCCCAGGCTCTCGACCTCGACAGTTCTGCTGATAATAATCCTTTTTATTTTCTATTCCCAGGTTCCAGATCGTTTCTACAGGACATCCGGAGTTCCAACAGCTGACATTAGCGGAGACTTCAAGGACTACAAAGAGAGAAAACAACAACAGAATTTGTCAGTACATCAATGGACGAGACACTTAAAGGTAATATGATACATAAGTTTTGCGAATTATGCTAACTTTGTCAATATTTCAGGTATGTTTTCGTTTTAGAATCTAAGTTTAGAATTAAAATATAGCTCTAAATTAAGCTATAAGTTTTATTATTATTGTTTAAGCCATATTTATTCTCTTCTTCTATTTCAAATATATTTACTTCTATTTAGCCCTTCTTATTTCTTATTTAACCACATCCGCTCTGCTTTCCTTTATTCATTTACAGGTGGGAGGACATAAGGAACTTATAGTTTTTTCCTAATGTTCGCAGGCTTTTGAGTTTCTTCTCGATATTGTTTGCAGGACCTAACAATAAAAACAGTAATAACTTTTGAACGAGAACAGGTATTGAGGTAGTTCTATTTTTTTTTTTTTAAGGACCGTTGACGGATCATATTTTATGTGGGCCGAATTTATTACCTTAACGTAAAAATTTCACGGGAGTAAGGATAACACAACAAATTTGTATGAACTTTTTTTTCAAGTATTCAAATTTGGGGCCGCTAACTGAGACAATTAACCACCTTAAAACGTAACGTATTAGATATCGTTAAAAATGATGCAAAGTTCTCTTTGGAACAGGTGCTCATGTTTGATTCTGCCATATCCTTGAAAGGACTTATTAGCACTTAAGTGACTTTCCTTTAAAAATAAAAAGTTGCAAACAGGCGAAGAATTGACCTTATTGGCATGGGGGGGGGGGGCTTCTAGCAAAATTGTGACTAGCATACCCCAAAGAATCTATTGACATACTCCTTCCTACTTATTTAAAGAACACCCAGTCTACTTAAGCATTCATCTTATGCGGGAAAGTTTTCTCAAGTGTTGAAAATTGGCCCAAAATGCAGAGACTAGGATCTTTATGAATCTCAGCTCTGAAGTTTTTTGCATCCACCTTTCTCAGCCATGGAATGCTTGCAAAGTATGACGATTTGATTGGAGGGCACCTTTCTCAGCTATGGAATGCTTTCAAAGTATGACCATTTGATTGGAAGATAGGTATATCGTGACCGTATGTAATTTAAGAGATTTTTTTTCAAAAATTGCATTATTACTGATTTTGCATAACTTCAAGAAATTTAAAAATTTCTATAACGAATCCTATAAGGGAGGAAAGTGAGACCGAAATTCGTGTCGAAAATTATAAATTATTATATTATTTTATAAAGCTATTCTTCTTGGACATCATTTTGAGATCTCTTGTGTCTTCAATTCATAATTAAACATAATAATATCATATAATGATCATGCTGATCTGATGTGTTACATTAATTTAAAGTCAGTTTATGCGGAGATTCAGAATATTAAGTAAAAATTTCTGACAAAGTATGAAAACATAAGACTGAAGTAACTATAAAATCTCACGGAAAATTCAAAGCAGATGAATCTATCTATCTATCTTTCTATTCTATATTGCTCGATAACATCGTCAAATGTGTAAATATCACAGCGTTAGATAGCCTGAAAATAAATTTTCAAGCACACATAATCTGAAGATTATTAAACTTTTACAGTTACTTCAGAAACTTCAATAAATTAGAAAAACGGAGAAAATTCCCGCAGGAATTATTATAACATAATAGGAAAACTTTGTGAAAATAATTTTTTTTTTAAAACATATGTATATGAGCTTAAATGATGGCCCATATATGTACACATACTATATCTTGATGAAAAGTTTTAAAACGTTCTCAATTTTATATCAAGTTTTCTTCAGAAAGGCAATATCACAAATGCGTCAAGTATCTGCAAGAAATCGGGACATATACAAGGTTGGATATTAAATCA
This sequence comes from Dioctria linearis, assembly GCA_963930735.1. Taxonomy (NCBI): domain Eukaryota; kingdom Metazoa; phylum Arthropoda; class Insecta; order Diptera; family Asilidae; genus Dioctria; species Dioctria linearis. Next base: position 139,323,138 of record OZ005741.1, read on the forward strand.
AACAAATTCCCACTCGTTCTCATGAAATTATTGATACATATTTGTTATTACTATTCAAAAACTATTTGACCCATTTTTCTTACCAATTAAATATTTTAAAAATTAATACTCAACAAAAAGCAAATTAATAAGTGAAGAAGCTAGAGTTGGTCTAAGACCAATTCTTATGATACCCTAGATCAGGCGTGTCCAACCCGCGGCCCGCAGGCCGCATGTGGCCCAGGACGGTTTTGAATGCGGCCCAACAAAACTCATATACTTAAAAACTATCTCAATTAATTTTATAAAACATTTTCTTTATCTATATAACATTTCTATGGGATTAGTTTAGTTACTTCTAGAAGTAAGATGGTTAAGTCGGGGTAAAATACTGAAAATATTTTATGTTTTGCGAAATGAAATCAAGTCATTTATGGAATCAAGAATAAAATCTGTGCCAGAACTTGGTGACGAAAGCAGGCTCACAGATTTTGCTTTTTTTAGTAGACTTGACAGCTTATTTAAATGAGAAAAATTTACGTCTTCAAAGTGAAAAACAACTATGCCTCAAACTATAGCGGCTTTCGAAATGTAACTGAAACTATGGTAGTCACAAATTCCAGCAAATAATTTAATGTGTTTTAAAACGTTGGCTAGACACTGTGCCGAGAGTAACGAAAAATATGCAAACTTGATTTTCGATTTGATACAGGAATCTGAGAAAAGATTTCAAGATTTCCAAAAAATTATAAATTTTTTGACTGCGACTCCATTTTTTGTCGACATAAACTTACCAGCAATTTTTGAAATGAAATGGCTAGAGCTGAAATCTGATGTTCAACTTTAAGAAGAATTTAATAATTTCTCTTTACTGGACTTTTATAAGAATTATCTTCCCAGAGAAAAGTACCCCTTGCTTCACAATTCATGCCATCGCTATTTGGAAGCACCTACATTTGTGAGCAGCTATTTTCTAAGATGAAGCACACAAAGAATAAAAATAGGAGCAAAATAACTTATGAGCACCTTGAGAACACACTGAGAGTTGCATCAACTTCGATCCCAAAATATCGAAACATTATTGTCTCAAAAAGAATGCAAATATCACATAAATTTCATGTTGCTATTTCTAAAATTTTATAATAAAAAATATATTAATTAATGAAGCTTAAATTACTTAAAATTGTTAACTAAGTATGTATGTATTTTTGTTCATTAGCTATCTTTAGGGTTCGTATATTTTATATGTGGCCCAATATAACTCGCCTACTTCCAATGCGGCCCAAGGAAGCTGACCGGTTAGCCACCCCTGCCCTAGATAAATACTCGTATGTCATTTCGTATGGTCACACAGTGCAAGTTTGATTTTTGAAGTGGTTTTTTGCATATATTTCTATAACGCTTCGTCGGATAGGAAAAAGGATTATAACCAATTTTATAGGATTTCATATTCTGAAGAACTTTTTCGTACATTAAAACCGTATAGGCCGGATCGTTTTCACAGGATACATAAGAATCCCACATTTTTATATGGCAATACCAAGAAGGAATTGCCCAATTTAGTCCATTTTTCGAACTTTTTATGGAAATACTATGTACAAAATTGCTGCTCTACGTTGACGCGTTCTCAGGTAGTGTTCAAATATGAAAAGCGAAATTTTTGTATGGCAACCCTGCGACTTGTCCCATTGTCGAACTTAATTTTACCTTTTCTTAAAAAGCCCATATGCAAAATCGCTGCTCTCTAAGTGCACGCGCTCGCAAGTTATCGTGAGAACGGGCAGGCGGACGAGCAGACAGACGGACGGAAATGCAAAAAGCAAAATAACGTTTTGCTCTACTATCATTATTTCTAGGTGTCACAAATGGAAAGAAAAACTTAGTATACCTTATGATTTCATTTAGGGTATAAAAATGGACCAAAGCGTGCAACCCTTTCTTGGTGTTGACATACAAAACTTTTCGTTTTCCACTATATATTTGGAAACTTCCAGAGAACGCGTCGATATGGACAGCTTACATTTTGTACGCGGCATTTTCGTTAGAATTGCAAGTACAGAAATTGACTAATTTGAGCAACGCCTTCTTGGTGTTGCCACACAAAACTTTTGGTTTTCATTTATTTAACTTTATTTTCATCTACGGTATAATATCATTGGTCTTTGACCGATTATAACTTTTTCTCTTATTTATATAGAGGAAAATCACAAAACCTATGTTAAATTCAAAATAATATCAAAATTTATTTCAGCTATCAAAAGAGAAAGTTGCTCCGACGGAATGCAGCTTGATAATTTACATTTTATTTAGGCTAATATCAACTTAAATACTTAAATGTGGATGAAAATTAATCGAAAGAAACAATTAACAGCTGCTTTTGCACTAATATGGCCGAGTAACTTAAATAACTCTATCCAATTTCAGAAATGGACTTGTGCATCGCTATTCGTCAACCAATCACAAAACTCAAACGGAATGATATATGGAGACTGCAATCAATAGAATAAAAATGCTTAGCTGTACATACACGATCTGCGCAATTTCTCCTTTCTTTTACTTTTATATTGTTTATTTTTATAGTCAACTAACACTTTTACTGAATGAAGCTTCTAACAGAAGGTTCGGTATTCTTTTTCCGATCTCTTATAGACAAGCGTACGTGATTCTAGCCAGTTCCGAAAGTATAATATGACTGGATGGCATCAATCACTAACAGATACACCTACGATTATATTTATTAAGATTATATTATTTTTTATTATTATTATAGTATGTAGGATAAAGTCTACTCTTGATTCTTTTCCTTACTCATTTGAAATTTAGTAGCCCGGGTTAACCTTCAACTGGTGAGGTGAATTTCGGTTTCACTACTGATGTGGTGACGTCAATATAACGTACTTTTAAAAATGCTATTTTTGGTACGGACATTGTGAAAACGTGTTACCATATTTTTTTAGTTTTTATATACGTTCTTTTAAATTAAACAACTTACTGAGATCTTGTCACAAAAATAAAACCTTTATTCTGTATAAAACTTAGGTAAGAATTTTAAGCTCGCGTTAACATGTATGTAACAAATTATTGCCTAACGATGGTCTCATGCGTCACTTACATTTCTATCAGTATTAGTCCGTGGAAATATGCAACATCCTTCACTACTTTTACGGATTCTTGATTTACGCTTGTCGGTTAAATTAAACATCTAATTGAACTTTAACCAAAATTCGCTTTATCATACCTCGTAATCAAAGTTTTCCCTGCTGGATAAAATAATTTACGCTTGTTATGCAGTGATACTGATGAGGCTTTTCCCTCTCCGACTAGATGTGCTTTAGATATTGGAGTGAAAGACACTTATTCTTATACACCAGGGATTTGAAAAATTACAGAAGGGATTTCATTCCAGAAAATCTCCGGAAAATGTAGGCAACGATATTTTTGGGAGCATTAAGTAATCTTGTTTCATTGTCGCATTTAGTGTATATTCATTATTACTTGGTCATGGAGTCATTGTCGGAATGCCTTCCTGGAAATCGAAGACTATTAGAGCTAAGGACTTAATAAAAAAATCTTCGAAGCTTGGATATATATCATCGAGAAAATATGTTTCTGTTTGTTCATTGTGCCTTTTAAATCCATTCCAGTAATTATCAAATCTGTTTTTTGCTTTCCTTCCTATCACTTTCATTTTATTTGTTGCTCGTTTAAAAACGTCTAGGTAGAGGGTGTCTTGTTGCAAACTACCCAAGTAGACTTAATTGCCTAATATGTAAGCAATCAACATTATAGCAACAGTTACAACATGTGTTCCAGTGGAAGGTACCAAATTAGCCTACCATTCGTAACCAATGAAAAAAATTATAGGAGCATCCAGGAACATTGCAGTTGCTCAATTGCTCAAGCCACTTACCTATAAATAAAATACATTAATTGAATGGATGAATATTTGAAACTGGGCCACATTGAATCCACGAACAACAGTAATATATTTTAAGAGACAAGCCTAAGAACTCATCACACATTTGCGCGTATTTGCCAGTCTTTAACTCATCATACACTTACGCGTATTTAGCCACATCATGCTGTCTTGAAGTTGGGCAACACAACTACTACGGTTCGCATAATTTTTGATGCCTTCCGACGAACAAACAATGGAAGGTGCTTGAATAACCCAGCGGGATAATGGGAATGGCTTAGTTAAGGTTTACTGTCAACATTACCTGGAATGCATTAGTATTAAGTACATGAACATACCTTACGTTTACCTGATTTAGGACGGCAGGCGTAATCTGCTGATATTTTAGAGCATGTTATGTACCTTTAGATATATTTACTCCTGTTGTTATCGAAAAGAGAGAGAAATTTGTGCGGTTATATTTGCAGAGGCTAGTTCGAGCGAGTGCGTTGCAGGTCGAAAATGAATCATATAATTTGATTGCTTTTCTAAGAACGATGAAGGATGGAAATTTGCATGGATGAAAACTATTCTTATTTGTGCATTATTTTCGAAGAAGTGGATTATTTTCTTGTAAGTACGAGATTCGAATAAATGAATACATGTCTAGTTTCTGCACCTTTCTAAGGAAAAGTTCCTCCCTTTACCTTTAAATGAAAACAGGAAGAGTTCTTCTCTTCCGGCTTCCTGAAATTATAAATTGAATGGTTCTTTCAAACTTTCCGGAAAATTCATGCTTAATGGTTCGGTTCAAAATTATGAAATGGCAGAATGAATGCTTCCACTAAATTTAAAAGCATTACTCTTTTCACCTTCCAAAGAATTTAAAAGTAAGGCTTCTTTTCGCCTTCCAAAAAATTAATAAGGAATGCTTCCTTTCATCTTCCAAAAAATTAATAAGGAAAGCTTCTGTTCACCTTTCAAAGGATTAAAGAGTCAGGCTTCCTTTCACATTACGGGTCATGCAGAGGTAAAGCGTGCAAGTTAATATGCAACCACCTTATATACCTGCCCGTCGTAAGACATCAATGCATTAAAAGATGGAGTGGGTATCAGAGCGTATTGCTTCCATATCTTTCACAGAATGTTTTCGGAATGCATCCGAAATGCTTCCGTTTCCCGCTGGGGATATACTTTTAATAGAACCGACTATCCAGGAAACGTTGTTCACAATTCTTTTACGGTGGCCACGATATCAAATAGCGTTCATAGCAGACTTATCAAAAATGTATAAACTGATCAATATACACCCAACGACGTTAAATACCAAAGAATAGTTTGGAGGGACGCACCAGACACACATATACGAGACTAGAAATAAACAACTGTAACATTTGGAGTTAAGACTGCACCATATCTTGCGATTCAAACAATACGAAAACTAGCCAAAGACGAAGGCCATAATTACCCGGTTGGGGCAGTACCAGCTCTTAACTCTTGAGTAATTTCAAATCAATCATCTTCTAAGTACTGGAGGATTCTAGTTAAGAAAATTGGTGTCCAATAATGAAATAATTCTTCAAGCAATTCCGGAAGAAAACAAAGAACTCGATCTCCTCTATCAATAGAATCCAGCGATGTCAAAGCATTTGGAATGCTATGGAATCCCCGCAATGACACTCTTTAGACAATGTCTTGTCACTCTCATGTAATTCTCAGAATTTTCAGTTAAAATCTGTATATTCTTCCCTGTTTCCTTTCACTGGAATGAATTTTACACACTCGTGTCACTTGATATGAGGTGACAATCATAATAAGGCTGTCTGTTTTAAATAAAATTCAGCGAAATTGAGCTAAAGATGGCATCAACTTATCCTAAATGTTGTCCTCACAAAATATGTAGATATATTTTACCATACTGATCTCACTAAATTAGGAAAAAAGAAATGCAACAACAAAATGTTTTTCTCAATCCGCAAGAAAATTTATTCTATACTTCTTTAACCTCATATTTTATACGTATGTATGTATATAACCATTAAGCATACAGCACAGGATAATCTTCTGCTTTATATCTTGTAAATTGCTGTATAGAAAAATCGATTCGGACAAAGAATGGATTGTCCTCACAAATGACAATGACGCGTAAGTTTAAATAAAAAAGGAAGAAATCGTAGAATTTGTAGACTGACAGTGAATTCCCCAATAAGAGGCTATGCAATTTTATCGATAGATTTTCTATCCTGGCAAGTTTTTTAAAACCAGTTCACTTATGGATAAGTCATCAAGAGAATGAAATGAATTGTAGACAAAAAAATAAATCTAGCTTGTCTTAGAACTTTTTTTTTTATTACTCTCTAAAAACTAAGGTTTATCACAAGGTATCAAAAAAATGAATGTAAGCAACAACTATAACTAATTCCAATAATTATCACATATCAATTAAAGCTGTATAAAGTCTAATAAATATCCTTCGGTGCTTCATGAACACATTAATGAATCTCAAGCCTGAGCCCATCGATCTTGAAATTGCAACTCAGGATGCTGACAGGTCGAGGAGCAATGGGTGGGCTGAACAAGATCCACATCAACAGGTTGCAAATTTGTTGTCCAAAAAAAACGTACCAGCATCAGTTCTAGCAAACCGAACTGGCACGTAAACTTCCTCTTCATCACTGGATGAGTTAACTTTCCAATCAAATGTTTTCGGATGACAGTGAACCTCGTCGTAGATGCATGCCAGCAGCTTTTCATTAGCAACGTTCTCTTCAATCTCTTCGTAATGTTCCTCTTCCACTTGAATGTTTCTCATGTTATCTAATGATTCCAGGAAGGTTGAGGCTTTAAGTGCCGTCACATCCCGGTGTTTTCCAAACAACGCCCTGATGACTTTTTTAATTATATATGAAGTCACTTTGGATTTTTTATTACACTCTATTCCGGTACTTTGTTCAAAAACTTGATTATCTTCGATGCACATTTTTATGTTTCTCGTTGAAATTTTCGACACTTTCACTTGCTCTTTTGTTATACAACTTTCCGGCAGAAACTTCTGTTGCTGAATGACTTGAAACTTTCGATCAGCTCTTTTATATACACGAAAATAGCAGAATCTGCATTAGAGCACTTCTCAGTTCTTTGCACCAAAATCACCAAAATGCGGGGAACACGATCGAACACGTTAAAAAGGAATTCTTTCGAGCCCTTCTTGAGCCCACGTTATAAGGTTGTTTGTTATGAGGTGATAACAAAAAAAAAGGCAGGTGTTCCAAATGTAGGAGCTAAGTGAAACAGTTTTATCAGCACTTGTGGTTGCCGGAATGAGATAACAAATTAAATTTTTGTGCACTAAGGCATTTTGGCTTCGTGAGAAAATGTAGTTTTCTTAAATTCCCACGCATCGAACCTCGAACCAGATTGTGTCCATTGCTTTAGGCTGCACAGAGTTTCGATTAAAGGACACATGTATTGAATTTCTTTTTTGACGAAGGACCGATTAGACATGAATGGGCAATTGTAACGGAAGTAATGGACGCTATAGTAGAAAAATAAAAGCGAAACGAAGCAAGGGAGCAAGTTTCCCATGGGCATTTCAGGTGATTATCTGTAAGATGAGTATATATTTTTTAGGATTTTTAATGAATGGTGATTGTTAGTCTTTTATATTTTCATACACCAGAGCCAGGCAACATGGTCAACAAAATATGTACACGTGCGTAACGTAACCACTGAAGTGCGAAGAATTGTCAGAGGATACACATGCACGCGCTGTGGAGTTCGCTTGGCATGATTTTGGCTTTAGTCAAACAAATTCTCTTGATGAAATACGTACATATGTACCTACATAAGTGGGCAACATTTGAAAATAATGCTGAGAAAAATAAATAAGTAAATTATAGGGCATCATTATGTGCAGAGATAGGTAAACCCAAGAATTCAGACCAAACACAATGGGGTAGGACACATAATCTTGGTTGGAAAACTCTGCTAGACTGCATTTCTAGTGGATTTGTGCATCTTACTAATAATTTTACTCAAGGAATATGTACATTACGTCTGGTCTCTGAATCTGATCATGTATGTATGTAGTTATGTACTATTTGTAGCCATACATATATTAAGAGTTTCATAATGTTCATAACTTGTAAATATAAATTGTATTATAATAAGGATAATAGAGTAACGAGGTAAACTGTATTTTATATATATAGGTACTTATATTATCTAAATTGTTAATGATGAACTTAATCATAATTGCTTAGAATTCTAGTTAGTTAAACTGTAAAAATGTATCAAAACCAATCACAAAATATACCTATTCTTTCAATTTATAAAAATATAGTCTTACATATACATATATGACCCGTTTATTTTGACAGTGGTGCAAGTCCATTTGTTTTACGACGAAATATTGAAATAGGTTAGTTTAAATTCATTTAAAAAAATAATTTAAAAATATAGGATCTAATAGTGAACTTTTGTATGATTTGAAATTAAATTTATTAACCAATTATGTTTAGTTAAGAATTCTGAAGAAAATAGAAATACTATATCCGAATGCACTTGCACCACTTTCAAAATAAACGGGTCATATATGTATATATATATACTTATATAAAAGATTTTTAACATCTTTATAATCAAAGACAGTTGATAATCACAGATTTGGATAAGAATATTGACATAATATACATAATAGTAATTAGTAAAATTGCAACTACAGCCAGATTAATATCTATTTGCTTCGTAACATTTTTACATTCGATAACAGCCAGTATATCATTTACATACGAGTAGGTGCTTCGTTTAGCTGGTGTCCGATCAAGTTTTGACAATGAAAGTTTCAGTAAATCAAGAGTCATACAAACTATGTACACAAACTATAATGAATATCTAATTGTTATTTTTTTTCTTTCTGCCAATGTATGTGACTGATTTTAAGAAGCAAGGGAAGACAGAATGTGCTAAACTAATTCACATTTCAACAGTTAGAAATAAGAAATCATCTCTGCCTCAAAATGTTTTGAAGGGTGATGTGATGCTCTTATCCCCGCTCTTGCGCGAAAGCAAAAAATTGAATTATGACCACTGACTTATAACACGCTGATATTGTCATTTTCCTATAGGAAAGGATGGCACAAGTTTTATAGTTCTCTCTTTCGCCCTATGGCAGAGTTGGAGCTACCAACACAAAATATTGCATTCAGGAACGTTTGCTTATGCCATTTGATGTTGTTATGTTGGTTACAGATGCAATTACCGCAGAAGGAATAAGGTAAAGATAGCGTTTACCATGCTCCGTCTCTCTTGCCCATATGCAGAATTCAGTTAAGAATAACATTTGAAAATTAAAGCCGGAATGAGTTTAATTCCTTATAAAGCCCGTACGCTAGAGCCAAGATATTTTTGTTCCTATACAAAAACTATGTAAAAAAAGTGTCATGGAATGCTCAAGGAATTTTTTTCTTGGCCGATTCCTTGAGGTAGTACGCTAGAGAAAAGTAATTCGAACAGAAAAACTCTACTTCCCGATTGACAAAAGATGTCGCTCTTTTACGAAAAATCCATTTATGTCAATATTTCTTGAAGAAATAAGTACCGATGCACTTATTTCTGTAAGAAATTTTGACGTTGGTGGAATAGTTGAAGGAAGGAACGGCGATTGTGAAAGAGGTAAATCAATTTTAAACTGGCAAATGAAAGAAATATTTGTTTAACGTGCCTCTTAATTTTTTAGTTGATTTTTAGTTATTGCGATGGAGGGTAAACATAAACACAAACATTTATTTATTTGAGTGCCCGTGCCAAAAGCACGCTGAGCGCTGGGCACATCTTAGCGAGTTACATAGTAGATACAAACATATATTAGCAAAATTGAACATAAACAATTAAGAGTAAAGATTTGGAGGCTTAGAGCAACTATAGTAGCATGGAGCAACGTTAGAGCAGCAAACGAAAAATTATTATTCCATAGCAAAGTAATAATGAAAACAATAAAAACAATAGCAAGAACACAAAAATTGTAGTATGATTTGTAGCATGACTTGTAGTATGATTTGCAATATGATATAACCAATTGCCAGAGAATAGGTATATAAAAGTAAAAATAATGGCGACAAGTAACAAAGGGTTTTGGCGACTAACTAGTATAGGCAACTAGTTAACACTGAGCACTTAAGCCTAACTTATTGAAAAATTTTAATAAAAGAACGGCGATTTTGAATCAACTTAAACATAATAGTTAAAAATTACATGGTAGATTAACATTGTAGCAAAATAAACAATAAAAGTACAGGTATAGGCACTTAGAACATAGTATAGTTTAGTGAAATGTAGCAAACAACACAGTAGTTCAACATTGTAGCAAATAACATAAATTTACAAGTATCGGCACAAAGCACCGCCTAATAATATATAAAACTATATATAAACTGACAAATGAAGGATAAAAATTCTTTAATGTGTTTCTTAAGTTTTTAATTGAATATGGACGAATATGAGAAGAGTACTTGCTGTCGGATTTAGAAGAAAATGTCTGCAAAGAATTTAGATTGACATCTCAACATATATCATGCTTTTCATGTACATTGCTCTACAAAAATAATAAATATAATAACACTTCTGATATAATTCACTCCGCAATGGTCAAATTACTTACAATTGGGAATTATCCATTTCTGTATTTTCCTTATTAATTCAGATAACAAGCGATTCACAAATTATTTCAACAATTAGACAATTGACATCACACTACTGTCAAATCCAAATTGTCAAAAATTCCTTGACCTAATGTCAAATTTTCTTTAAGAAATAAGTGGAAAAATTCCTTGACCTAATTCCTTGGCTCTAGCGTACCGGGCTTAAGCGATTAAAATATCACTTGGGCACAAGAAAATATATTTTTTTAATTTAATTCGATTTTCGGATGTAAAATTTCATCTGATTGGTCGAGTTTTACATGTTTTTTATGTAATCGTTTTAAAGGGTGCTCTAACGGTGATATACAGAAACACAATATTTTTTGTGCCACATGAAATAGCAAATCGCTCAGTCCATTGTTATAAGTCAGTGATTATGATGGTGATGTGCCCTGTCGATATGGGATTATTATTAGTGGACTCTATGCCTCAACGCCCTGATTTGACTTTATATCTTGTATATGTATACATAAATATCAGTTCTTATTACCATATTTCCTTAATTTACAGAATTGCTATTCAAAGAATATATGTATACATAATGAAACTATTGCCTTAAGGTATAAATAAACAATACGAAATTACATGCGATCCTACTTCTAATATATTACTTAGATTTGTTTTATTATATAGGTACTTTCATTCTCTTAAGTTATTTATTTATTATTTCCAATAATGCATGAAACACAAACAAACAAAATATTCACTGCAATTTAATGATAATTTTAGTAGATATGTTTGTAAAACCGCCGGAAACTTAATTTCGTGAACGAGTATATACCTTCAACTTTCGGCATTCATTCTACTTTCCGATGCTGTCCGAGCTCTAAGCTCCCCGAGTGATATAATGTACTGTGTGCTCTCTGAGTCTACATTGGTAAATACACTGTTAGTTCATACTCTTTCACCTTAGTTGCAGAGCTCTACAGTTCACCTCCATTTTTGTTTTACCGGTCACAAAGAGCCAGTGGTTTCTGATTACGATTCTCACTAGACTAGACTGCAACTACCTTTGCTTAGCATGCTTTGGTGTTAACTGAGGAACAGCCGCAGTATGGAATCGTTGCCTATGGATATAACGGGGGAACAAGAGCAGCTGCGGTAGTCAGAAAATGATGACGTATTTCTAGTAATTACGAGTGGTGATTAACAATGAAATAAGTCTAAAGTCGGTCCTAATTATGTGCATTTGTCAAATATGACAATGCATCTAATTTGACGAGGTGTGGGTGAGCTACAAAGAGCAATAATTTTAATTCGTACGCTTTAGGCAAAGTTTGTAATGCGCCAGTTTTGTGCGTCATTTATGGGTGCGCCTATTACACAAATGTTTTCTGTGTCTCGCTTTTGGCGAGGTATGTGGAAGTTAAATGCAGGAAAAATTGGTTATTTGTTATTTTGCTTCCCACTGAAAATGGCAAATAGACTATTAGCTATTATTTCATCCGCTCTCCATTGTGGAAGGCGAACTACAAACGTGAGACTAAATTATGTGCAAAGCTTAGACGCATATCTGGGGGTAGAGATTTGACGAATAAACGAGTAGTGTGAAAAAAATAGTATACGTAAAAAATATTGGCCATATACATATTGTTTCAAACAGAACGATAGTGTGGGAGCACACACAATCAAGGTGAGGATAATATTTGACAAAAAGAGAGACGCAGATATTTGTACAAATGCACACATTGTGGGGCGCCGGCGTATAAACATAAAAGCATTGCATATATTTACATAAAAGCCATAAGCAGGCACGTATCCAGAATTTTGCTTATGACCGACATGGGGTATCGATATCTAGAGATATCATAGAGAATTTTTCCATAATATACCATAAAATACAAATATTCCTTATTGGCTACCAGAAAAACCTCTACGCGTAGTTTTAATGCGCACGTATTGAAAAAAATGTCCATTGAAATATATTCTTATAAAGGTAGGTAGGAATGATTCATATTAGACCAAACATGGTCAGGTATTTGGATTATGCATAGATACTTGCCCGATATGATAGATAACTCGCTTTTCTACCCGGGATGTGAAAGTGGTGCCTTTATTCTGACTATATCGACTAAATTCATTCTCGACTGATTAATTCATTCGTTTTTTATGATGCCAAAACTGCCGCTCATAAAAAAAAATTAAGAATTTTACAGCACCTCTGCTTACTTTCGTTTTCCTGAATACCTAATGATATAATAATCGGTCAAGGTTGACAATATCATCACTCAGAAGGAAGTTTTTTCGCTTATTCAGAATGTTTAAAAAGTGATAGGTACAATTTTACAACTTTATGTCCACCACATTAACTGTTGCAGTTCTTAGTTTGATTCAAGAAAACTACACAGAATAGAGCGAATTTTCACAGTATTTTTTTCTCAAATTTAAAAGGATTAATATGAAATAAAAAGTAATGAAGAAACATTTAAACTTTTAAGATTTTTATACACCACAGATTAGTCAATTTTTAAGGTTCTTAGTTTTTCTCATAAAATATAAAATTTATTAGAGTATTGCAGTGGTAAATTGCGTACGAATATTAAAATAACTTAAAATATTTTCTGCATATTTAGTAATTTAATTAAGAACTGCATACAGAATTAATTATTAAAATATAATTGAAAATTTCCCTTCATTGTAGCTAATCATGGCAGTCTTAATTATGTAATATCCCGCAACATGACAGTAATTTGGGATGTTTTGCCCCTCTGATGGGGCCTATGCTGGCTTCAATAATTTTGTATGGGAAAGGCCTGCAACTAGCAGTCCATATTATTTAAGTCTGTGGTGTACCCCAACTATGCAAGCACACACATCTTTTGTTAATGAAAATTACATTTATTTATGAAGCAAACTTAAGGGCTTTTGGAATGAGACGTCAAAGCAGACAGTTTTGTAAGGCGCTCGCAATATTTCGTAAAAGGTGAACAACTCTACGCTCCTTACTTTTTCTTTGTCTAACATGCTTATGTCGAATTTGAATAGATCGCTTTTATTCGAAATTTACGAATGTTTGGAAAATTGATTCCTGGGCAGCATAGCAACTGTCGGCGGAAAAGATGTCTGGTGCAATTATGCGTCGCGAATGACAGACTTTTTTAGTTGAGGCCACGGTACACAGGTTAGCAAGTAGCTACGTCAATGGTTCTCATTTTCTTTGTTTGAACTTCACATAAAGAGAAAATATTATATTCTAATTGGAAATTTCTTTGCAACCATTTACCTATACACCTTTCTCGATGCAGCTACTACTATTTTTTCTTTGGAAAGCTGAAAAAATGAAAGTTTTTAACAACTGCAGAATTCACCATGTCGCTGATAATGTTAGGAAGACGGTACTTCTTAATCTTTATACCATGGGTTGAAAAAGCGAAGTGTGAAAGCAGCAGGAAAGAGGAGAGTCAAACAGTGCGGCCTCTGGCTTCTGCCCTAACTTTATTCATCTGGAGGACTAAAGTTAATGGAGTAACCATCATATCTTTTCAAGGTGTATAGGTTGATCCAACTTCGTTGATTTCGGGAAAATTATTATATATTTTTATTGTAACATTATACTTCACATGTTTTCTGAATTACTAGGAAAAATTAATCCAGTTAGGTTATGAAATTAAGAAAAAAAGATAATACTAGGTCTAGGTGAAAAACTAGATATTTTTCTTAATCACCCTGTAACTAAAGAAAATAAAGTAAAGTAAAATGCTGAAACAATTAAATTACAAGATTGAGAAAACTATAAACTGATGTAATGCTTGTCGCATAAGAGAGAATTCCGAATTTGAGCTCCCGAACTTGCAGTGACGGTTTTTCTTCGGGAGATAAAAGTAACTATGAACTTTGTAATGAATGATTTTAAACAGAAACATAAGTGCTCTAAGTTTTGAATAGATAAAATGGGGGCACTCAACTTCAAGTAGGGGGAGAGTATATAATATCAGCAAAAAAGAATAAGGGTAATACAAGTGCTCTGACGAGTCTAAGTCGAGTTTCAAGCTGAATAAGCTTAGCTGATTATACATATATCCTATACTTACCATATATCCTACCCACCCACATTACTAATATGGTCATCTCAGTTAAGTATTTTATTAAATATAAAACTTAAATTCCTAACTTGTTAGATTAAGATATCACAACGAAGTCAAGTAGAATGGGTTGAAAATTGAAAGTGTGAAGTTCATGCCTGTATATTATAATACAGTTTGAGGTAAGATGAAATTGAAGACAAAACTACTTCATCCCAACTTACAGCATGCAATGAAAAACCAGTATCAACTAGTGCCTCCTGCAAACAAGTATCAGCATGTATATTTGAAGAACGAGAGTTTTGATCAACGCCAGTTATATTTGTGTCATTAGGATCAATACAACAACTCATATTCTTCATTGTAACGTAGTTTACAGTTCCGTTTTTGGTCACTGTAATTTATAGGTTACAAAAATAAATCAAGTTTTCCTGTTACTGAGAGTTTTCGAAAGTATCGGGTATCAAGTCGCCGTTAAAAGTTTTCATTTTGAATTTTGAAATGAGATAGATCTGGAACAATAACACCTGAATATAATTATCAAGAAAACTGTAAAATATTTTATAAGATAATTTCATCAAAGCAAGGAATAAACAATAGTTATATATCGAACTACTTAAGTTATATACTTAGTTCAATATTAATATTTATTTTGTCTTTTAAAGATCTGGACCAACTATGAACAAGAATTCCTCTAAATAAGTGGTTTTACAGGAACCGTGTCTAGGACTGGCTACATAATAAACATCCTATTAATAGGCAGTGGTAGTAGCATAGTGATAGGCATTACATCCACTACATTACCTAAAAGGGATATGTTCAGATAGCCAAGTTTCTGAAACACTAAGAGAATGAAGTTTGCTTGTCTGTAACATACGAATCTCATCAATTTTGGGGAAGAGGTACGTGCATTTATATGACTTCTATTAAATCCATTCACCTTATTACCCAATATGTTTATTAGGACATAAAAACTCACTGCACAGTTAATGTTAGCGTCTATTAAGAACATGTACATTTGTTATGTGGTATGGGGAAAATCGTACGAGCATTCCATTCGGGCAGCACCAAACTCAAACTCGACTATGCAGTGCAGAATATCATGAATGTTAAAAGTAAAAAATAATTTTAAGTTATGAAAAATAAAGATGACTGAAATAATAAGTTCATAAAGAAATAGAAACTACTACTTTAAGTGAACTAAATGGCGAAATTTTATGAAAATACTTATTTAAGTATGGCACATACATATATTGCCTCATGATTCAATCACAAACAAAGTAGAATATACATATTATGTAGTACTTAACGTAATCATATGCTTGATGATACAAAAGAGACTTATTCCTGCAAGTATGTGACAGACAGATGACAGATGCAGCTAATATTAATTAGGCAGTAGATGAAGAGTTAATGTATTGCCGCCGTTTGTTTAATACCGCATCAGTACTTTTTAATGCCAGCTGATTTACATTCGCATTTGAAAATATAAAGGAATTATCATAAATAAAAGCAAAATTCCAATAAACCCGCAACAATGTATTCATAATACTTTATCCGGCCTTGAGAAGATCAAGAACAGATAAAATGTTCCATACACACATATGTAGTTATAAATTAACGAACATTTTAGATTTCTATATTATTTTTCGATGCAAGAAAACTTTTAGTAAATTTGTCTAAATATCTAGATTCTTATAACTTTTTCTCTAAACGATGTTTTTAACATAACTTTAAATGTGAATAGTTGCCGTGCTATGTATTTTTGCAGAAAATCGACACACCGAAATATTTTCTTTAACATGTAAACGTAATAGAAACTTAGGATTTGCGCTTATGTCTACATATATATGTACTTTAAGCGTCAACAAGATTAAATGACAAATGGCCACAAAATCGTGAAAAATGTAATTTGTATCTTTCAATCTTTAATTCATACCAATATTTTAACGGTAACCTATAGTAAAATCTCTTTTGCAAAAACAATTAAGATCATGTAAATAAGTTTCCATGAAAACAGATTTTGTTCCATATACATAGGTACTGCTTAAATTGCTCTTAGTAGCCATTATAACGATAATTGCGGCTTGATCGCCTTAGACGGCTCAAGCCGTCCAGTCCAAGCACGCCAAAGTTGTTTTCCATGAAGAAAAAATATATGTTTGTTAATAATAGTGGCAGCGTCATTTAGCTGTGTTTACCATTCTTTGGCTTCAGTTTTGAATGCGTGAAACATTACCTTAAAATCTAGATAGAAAAAACTGCTCAGCTTGAATAAAACTTTTTGGTTATCTTAGTAGGTACTTCAAGAGAACGAATATAAAGAATATAAAGATTTTAATAATTCCCCTGCTGCTGACGCGTGCATTACAATTTTTATAGTTGAGTTATACAAATTGAATCCGAATTGAGCTTTATCGCCTTGCCAAAAATTTATTGCACTACTCAACCTTTCGAATTCTAAGCAAGTTATAAAGTTAGTTCGCTTTGTAAACATTCCTATGATCATCATCCGGTTGAAAATTCTAATCTGATTGAAAGTTGAAAATTCACAAGATTTTGAAAAGTAAAAAATAATGCGGTCGAAGTAGTGGTTAATAAAAGCGCGTGTTTTTGATGATGTCGGCACATGATAAATCAATTAAGAAAATCATTGATTCTCAAACACCATTCCAGGCGACGATTTTAAAATAATGTTAAAGGTTCAGGGGAGTATATCATCCCCTGTAAGGTATAAAGGTAAAACTATCCCAGAGACGTTCTGTCCTCCTTCAAGAGCAGCTAGCCAGATGAGTTTAATAATGTAGATCAGATTGTTTTACATACATTAATATGGCCTAACAAAACTACAATCAAGAGGCTTAGTAATATATACACATATAATAATTAGACATCCATTTTATACCCAAATGAAGAAAGTGGGTACTATTCGTTTTATCGACTCCATTTAACGAATATCCTTCTACAGTAAAATTTCAAGTCAAGGAATCATTTCACTTCCCAAATTCAAGTCGGAATTTAAAAGAGCCATACCCGTTTTGTGTCTTGTTTAATATATTTACATTTTCATAACTTCTACAGAAAAAAAATTAGCTGCCATCGCACATGGTGAAACGAGATGCAAAGTTTTGGAGCTAAAGCTACAAACCTTACTATAAGACCGATCTTAAATAAAGAATACGGAAAAATCGTCAGCATAGCTAAATATCCTCGAATAGGTTGCCGAATTGTTTAACAATGCTCAGAGGTTCACTATCGTTATTCTTTAGATTCAAGTGGACATTTTGATTATCAGATTTATACTTATAATTCACAAATCTTCACAACTCTTTCGCCGTGTCATGAGAAATTTTGTCATTTTGCTTTCATCTGAGAGCTCCAAAACTGAAACCAGCTGATCAAGCTTTCTTTGTATATCAGAAACCTCTATATATCTTGTTCTATGAATTATTCAAATATGTAACTTCAAGAGCTGTCAACCCAGGGTTAATAAAATAGCGCAATGATCTTGACATCGAAACAGAACGACTAAAACATGGCCGCAGTATCATGGAACGAATTCATAATGCCAACAATGGCAACCCAACCCAAAATATCATACCCTAGATGAAAACAAAAGTGGAATTAAATGAAAATTGATTGACTTATACCCTAAATGATGAAATCATTTTGAATACTAACTTTGTCATTCCGTTTAAACGCTAGAAATAATTATGGTAAAGCAATATGGATTGGACACCAGTGCTTATTATTGAAAAATAAATATTTTTTTACTTTTTGTATGTCTGTCTGTCCGTCCGTCCATTCGTCGACTTGATGACTTAAGAACGCTTTCACTTAGAGAGCTAAGATTTTGCACACACCCTTTTACAAAAAAATGGTAGATTTAGGTTCGAAAAAAGGGTTGCCATACAAAAATTTCGTTTTTAGTACATATTTGGACACTGCCTGAGAATGCGTCGTCGTAGAGAGCTAAAATTTTGAACACGGAGTTAGTAAATATAATCTCAAAAAGGGGCAAAATGGGTCGGCCTTTCTTACTGTTGCCATACAAAAATTGATGTTCTTGACGTATATTGGCAAAATAATCAGCTCTAGACGTTTCTACTATACTAAAAGTTCTTCAGAATATAAATTCTTATATAATCATTTGAACTGTCCGCCGAACCTTTCTGAAAATGGATACGATAAACCATTCTAACAATCAAATTTGCACAGAGGTAGAGACCATATAAAATCACTTACGGGAATTCATCTAGGGTATCGTAACAATTGGAGCAATTCTAGCAATTCTGCTTGTTGAAATTGTATTTACTATTTTTATAAAAATACGTTCTTGAGTTATCGTGTGGACGGACGGACGAGCGTTCAGACGGACGTGCAAAGATCAAAATATTTTCTAATATCATACGTGAGTTTCCAACCCATTTTGGTCTACAAGAATTGTTTCTATGTATTTCAAACGAAATTATAAACTTAGCTTACCCTTTGAGATTTTATGTAGGGTATAAAAACTATAATAACATAACGGGAACGATGCCAAAACAATGGTATCAGAAAATAAATATCAACGTGAAATGCAGCAGGATATTAACTTAATTTTGTGAACTAAGAGCATTAACCACCGTTTTACAAGAGAAATGCGTAAGTCACAGGATAAAATAGTATCAATAACATTTAGAACATAGAGAACATAGAACAAGAGAGAGGTGTCATCAATAGAAATATTAACCCAAAACCAAAATCTTATGGGAAGGTAAAAAATACTCCGAATGATTGGGCTTTAGAGGGTACTAGATTTTCCTAAATACCAGGTAGTGAGCATGAAATCTAAGCCGTTGGAGCTTTGTTTGTAATACGAGACTCAGAAAATAGAAGCCCCGGGTTCTTAGAAATAGTAACTTCCAAAATTGCACTAAATATCTCATGAGCAGCATAACTTCACCTTCAATAAGTGAAAAAATAAAATAATTTGATCTAAAAACTATCCAGGTTTTAGTCAAGGAAAATACGAAGAGCATTGTTACTAAGATTGCAGCTATTAGCGAAAAAATATTTTCTTATTAATAGAACGATAGTGCTGGAGATCTGGTTTCAGGAAATCAAAATTGAATTGAAGACGTCCATTTTTACGTTAGAAATAATTCCTAATCAAACTTAGAGAATTGAACTTACCACATCTAGCTTTTTTACTTGTTTTAAATAATTTTGTTACAAAAGGTATACAAATATGATTTCACTCGAGAAACACTTCCGAAGCCATGAAACAGGCTCTTTCCGTAATACGTGGTAGCCCTAACTCAGTCCTAACGTTTTAAAGTATTTGAAGTGTTCTAATGTAAAACTGACAAAGTTTGGGCTCTAATAAACTAGTATTCATACCGAATATGGTCTTCTGGTAATTTTAAGCATGTTTTCTTATCTTCCCAACCACAATCAAATCTTTATACCTTTCTTAACAAAATTATTCCCTTAACAACAGACGTGCGGTCCCAGGGACCGGTATAAATTCAGTTAATTTTATATCATGGCCAACGTAAGCTATTCAGGTTTTGCTTTTACAGTATCTTCCTAGTTTTTAGTTCTCTTCTGACTGCTGATGTGGGTATTACCATTATTTCTTTTGTTGTTGGGGAAACGTTTATGCAGCGGTCCGTGGGACTGCACGACTGTAAGTAGTAAGTAAGTATTTCTTTATAAGGAGTGCATATTTTTAGTGATTTTCCAATACGGATAAGCTACCTAGCACAAATCAATTCATTGAAAGAATAAAGGAAGTGATACAGATTTTGACAAAAGGTGTCTAGAGTTTTTTGAGCTGTAATAACATACCTTGCAGGTTTCCTGTAGCCGGCAATTTTTAATGTGATTTACTGAATTTCAGGTGGAATGGATCCTAATCCAATAAAATTAATGAAATTGTCCTATATTTTATTTTGTTATTATTTTATTGGAAAAAAAACGAAAAATCTTTGAAAAAAGAAATTTTTATTGCAAAAAGAGGGCGTTTCATATAAGCAGGAACCGCATAATCATCAATACGGCTCGATTCCTGCCTGCCGTATACGCCACTCAATTCTCGAGCTGCAGACTTAACAGCAAACTGAGTCAATTTCATATTGACTTATTTCGCTATGAATTTTTCATAGCAAAACTCTATTATTTTATCTCCTTTATTCTGCTTTATTTACATCGTTTGTTTTTTATGAACCTTTTAGGTATAATATAGTATTATATGAAAAATTCCTAAATGGAAACCGAAAAGTTATAACAATTTAAATGAATTACGATTTTTAGCTCCCATTTTCTGTATATTATTCATTTTTAATCATATTCAAATCGCGGTCCGTGGGAACATTCGACTCTGTTAATATGTAGTTAAGGGCTTAAAAAAAACATATGTTAACCGAATAACTAGCTGAGTAATAATTGCATTATTTGAATGTGCCTTGGTTTTAATGAATTTGACTGAATTGTGACTGCGACTTTTTACCAGTCGTATGTCCAATAAGACATGACAAATTAAAAAAAAAATCTACCAGCAAAATGCTGCTTCACACCAAGTTATCATTAATTTTATTCTCGGGGGAGTCGTTACTGGTTTTTAATCTGAATGACCAGTTTTGTAAGTTTTTGGTCTGGCTATGGCCCTCTTTTTATTCAATAAAAACCTCCAAAACTATATACTGGCACTACTGTAAATGTAAACAGTTAAATTATAATTTACTTAGTGCGCTGAAGATATCTGATAAATTCGTAAAAAGCTCCGGAGACTGTACTTGAACGTCACAGCATACATATTGCAATGCGCGGTAATCAAAACAGGAAAACAAAAAGTCGCATACACGCAAATTCCCAACCAACGCTGCTTGTCCAAACGATTGAAAGAGATAACTAACCACATTAAGTGCACACAATGCCTCGTCTTGGAGTGAGCTCTGATAACTTCTTCTTTTATTCTTTTTTTATTCTTTCTTATTTTTTCTTCGTTTTGTTGATCGTGTTCCTTCTGTTCAGTTCACGTGAACATTTTTTTACTGCCCCACGTCGCGTCGTCTTATTGTTGAAGGCATGTGGCCAAATACTGTGAGAAATCGACTCCGGAATAGTTTCCCACGAGTAGAGCTAAACGTGCTGCTAGCAATGCGGCCGTTTATTTGGCCTGACGTGCTTGCCAATCACCAAGATCATGCATTTAAAAAGGGGACGACAAATGGTCGACTGATTCATTCATTGCGCAGTGTCAGAAGAGTTAAGTCCT
Source organism: Dioctria linearis (assembly GCA_963930735.1). NCBI lineage: Eukaryota > Metazoa > Arthropoda > Insecta > Diptera > Asilidae > Dioctria > Dioctria linearis. The sequence continues at coordinate 139,344,993 of OZ005741.1, forward strand.
CTTGATCGTTGAACAACACGAGTTACACGAGTAAAAAGGTGACGCACGGGTTTTGGACTATAGTTAGCGTTAAAAAGTTAAGAAGATTGAGTTGGTTTAAGAAGTGACGACGGATAAAGATCGATTATTCATTTTCGTGTTTTATAGTAAGTGAAAATTATTACTTTGTGGACTATTCAAAATATCAAGAATAAGTGGAAAAATGGTTTTGGATATGGAAATGTCAAAGACATATCAATATCGAAAAGTGATGAAACCTATGTTGGAAAGGAAACGTCGCGCCAGAATTAACAAGTGTTTAGATGAATTAAAGGATATTATGGTGGAGTGTCTGACGCAGGAAGGTGAACATATTACACGTTTAGAAAAGGCTGACATTCTCGAACTTACTGTAGAGCACATGGAAAAAAATTGAAACATCAAAAAAAGCTGAGGATTAACCAGGATCCAAAATTTCTATAGCTGAAAGTTTTCGAGCTGGATACGTGCATGCTGCCAATGAAGTCTCCAAAGCCTTAGCATCAGTTCCAGGAGTTAGTGTAGAGCTGGGAACCCAACTAATGAGTCACTTAGGGCATCGATTAAATTACCTGCAAGTTGTCGTACCTACTATTCAAACTAAATCAGTATTTCCTCTACAATTATCTAATTTGGCAACAACATCAATAACCACGTCAATTAGGAATAGCAGTTACTTTGAAGAAAGCAATCAAGGAATTCCAGTTATAACTCCGCCACCGTCTGATTGTAGTAGCGAAAGAGGCAGTAGTCCAACACCTAGTGAATCTAGTACCGTTTGGAGGCCTTGGTGATACATAAGCGTGGTGTTTCATAAGCGAATCCTTTGACCTTTTTAATGGCTGTGTTATTTTTAATATTTCTCCTACTGTGATAAATGAAGAAATCATTGTTTATACATACTTCTTAGAAAAAACTAAATATTAAAAGTAATTTAAATAAAAGAAAAATATGTTGATATGATTTGTTTTAATTACCAGGAAATTACCCTTTCCTATTTTTTTAATCCTACAGGTTAAGGTGTTTATTACCAGCGCTGGGATACATCTTGTTGAAAAAATTAGCTTCTCTTCTTTTCATTTTTCTTTTCTTGCAAAGATTGAAGGCCTGCGTTGGATGAAGAACCTTGTCCAAGGGATCTCGGCCAGTAGACGACATGAATCGAAAATTTAGATTGAAAAGTCTGTCTTTGTGGATATGTATCAAGCAGAGGAGTTAAGATGTAGCAAATGTCGTACTTAATTGTTCATAAATGGACGATTATTATTCGAACTCAATTGCGTTCTGCATAATATTTGAATCTAATGTATATATGAAAAATACATACATATACTGTTGTACATATATGTAATACAGTACGTGTAAACCGTGAACAAATTAGGCTGTTTAAAATTTCACTAGAGTAATAGTCAAAAGTCGGATTTTATAAACTAGGTATATGTAGGTGTTAGTTGCATTATTGTACAAATAAATTTGATTGAAAGTCCTTGGTGGAGTTTAGTTGCTTATACAACCTACTACAAATTACCTACATATACAGGGGCAATCGAGTATAGCGGTTGAATAAAGAAATAATAACACAAACATATGCAATCTCTGTATGCATTTAAATTGCTAGCACATTTTTGAGTCCAAATCCATATTATTTACTTTTATCTTTTCATCCTTTTTAAAGAAATCCAACATGCTACGATTTATGGTAAAATGCGTCACTTATCGAGCCTCACAGTTGCTGCGTTAGCCTTACACCTGTAAAATTCTTACATATGTCACAATATATAAAAGGTACACGCCGGCAATAACATAAAACGAAATTAAATGCTTAGATCTCTTAGGCGTAGTTATTTTGCATGCAATAAAAACTAATCAATTAAGCATTCCTGAAGTGTCCTTGAAACGAAAGATCGAAAGAAATGTGTATAGGTTGGTACCAGTTCTAGAACAAGGAACACAAAAGAACACAGCTATTGTAATTGGTTTAGATAACTCTTTAACCACTGCGTCCAAAATTTCTGTTTGCCCATTGTATATAGATGTTGCCCACGGTCATCAAGCGTGCTGGGTCGAAGTTACTTCAGACTGGGATAAATAACGGCTGGAAGAGACTCCCCGATGATAAAGTGTCTTGGAGTCAGGGCTATGAGGTCATTTGGAGGTCATTTCCTGTTTACCTTGTTTCTATGTATAGAAAAATATCGCGTAGTGGCGCATGCCAAGACAACTCGAAGAAAAACAAACCGACCAATCTATTTTTCTATACTGATTGAGAATCTCCCAATCAGTATTTAGATTTTTTTATTTAACGTTTTAGCTAAATATTTTAATATTCCATTATACGAAATAATAAAAGTTTTTTTTTTCACAAATAAAATAAATGTCTTGCTTTAAATGTAATAACTCAATACAACAATATACAATGATTTGTTTGCCGTTGTCTAGTTTCGTTGAATTTCTCCAATTACGCGTTGTAATTGTTTCTTTAAATATTGAACCGCCGATAATATTCTAACGATCCGTCTTTACATGGAAAACTCATCAATGATCCTTTGGCAGCTGTTTTCAATTAAAACAAATCTCCCATCGCTTTTACTACCCGAATAAGCTCTGCTTCAAATTGAACATTTCCAGAAAACTTTGTTTTTTACAAAAAGTTCAGTAAAAAAATTCAGAATATCTATTGTATTTTTTTCTTCACCCCCCCCCCCCCCCCCTCCCCAACAATCTCTGAATGTTCTTTGGATTAGTACTAATTTCTATTCCTCTGTTGCACCTATCTCACAGTGTAGTGCTAGACGCGCAGTCAAATTGTTCGATTAAGCAAAAATGTTTACCCCTTTACCAAAAGAGGCAAAATAAAGAAATACCCCGCCATTAGTGGGTAAAACTGACCGTCAGTACTGTATTCGTCTGTAAATATTACTGATTACGCAGGCGTTGTGTACGATCAACTCTGACTAGTCAGTTCATTATAAAAATGTCGTGAAGCGGTCTTCTGTATGCATTTCTAATGATTTTTTCCTTATTCCGTCATTTTTCTCTAAGAAATAAAGATTATAATGAATATTGAACTCTTTTCAGTCAATACCCACTAAAAAGAGAGAAGATTAAAAATATAAACACGAAATTCCACTAGCATATACCTTTTATTATTAGTTTTCGCCACTTTAATTTTACGTTTTACAATTTACTGACTAGTCAGTGGACTGGCCAGAATTCTTTTTAGTAAGAAAGACTAGTCAGTAGGGCTTGCACGAGTCTGTATTAGTTCTACTGACTTGTGTAATCCCCGCAATAATTTTCCTGTGTTCAATATGCGCTTCGTAATGTAAATCGTGCTGTGCGACGGGGCCTAATTGTACAATCAGTTGTTCACACAGCTCTAAACGGGGAATGGTTACATACTTTATTGGAGTAACTCATGACTTAGAGCAGATTAAACGAACATTTCAATAAATAAATTTGAATGTTCACTAAAAACCAGCTCTTCAATAAGCATTTCGCTATGGGGCCGGATTCTGTAACATGGAGAGTTGGGGAGTTTGGGAGATGAGAATTTTGATTAAAATTCTCTAAGGTAAACACTATAGGTGAAGATACACAGCGAGAGACTTTTGGTCTCCAGTCTTCGGTTTACAGAGACTAAAATCTCCGAAATGTGTACACGGCAAGAGACTTTTTGAGACCAACAAATTGGATCTCCCGAGACCATAATAAAAAAGCCTCTAGAGATACGTAACCGAAGTGTACATATACACGAAATTTATGTTTTGAATTAGATCTCCAGAGATCTGTCATCTGTGTTAATTGTTTTTTCAGTGGTGATATCCGCAGCGTTAAAAGCGTTTTATTTTTACTAATAAAATGGTGTTCATGCTCCATAAAGCAGAAATGGCAGCAGCAGTGGCTACTTATACAGGGTGTCGCGTAAGTCGACGTCAAGCCAGAATCGGGTGATAGACCAAATCATAACAGTTACCACAAAAATATAAAAAAAAATCTAAGTCATGTATTTTTCAAATTAGAGACATTTCTTTTGTTTTCGAGAAAATGTACACCTTGTGATGGTTTTTTAGCTCCTGTTACTACAACTCTTTACTTTTTTTGAATTTTATTTTACTTATTTAATCCCGAATAGTGCTTATGTAACTTGCTGCTTTACATTCTAAGCCTACTGTTCCAGATTGGAAGAAAATGTCACATTTTGCCGAACCAAGAATAGAAAATTAATATTTCACCCAACTTTAACTGACTGTAATGAAAAAAAAAACATGTACTACGCCAGTTTGGCAAGTAACCTTAAAAGTTGACGCATTTAATAAGGATTCTAAAATGGTATAACACTTGCTACAATATTTCTTAGATTACGGGAAAAAAAAAATTTTCTTCAAGAAACCCAGTTTCGAAAAAATTCTTTTCAGCTACTAAAAATGATTCTAGTGTACCCAAAGCTTGCCGTAAGACCGTAACTTTAAGATTCTAGTTTGAGTTGGACGGAGAGTCTTTGCATGAAATGTGAGTGAGCAAGATAGTGAATCCTTATTAAATGCGCCAACTTTTAGAGATACTTGCCAAACTGGAGTAGTACATTTTTTTTCATTACAGTCCGTTAAAGTTGGGTGAAATATTCATTTTCTATTCTTGGTTCGGCAAAATGTGACATTTTCTCCCAAGCTGGAACAGTAGGCTTAGAATTTAAAGCAGTAGGTGACATAAGCACTATTCGGGAATACGTAAGAAAAATAAAATTGAAAAAAAATAAAGAGTTGTAGCAACAGGAGCTAAAAAACCATCACAAGGTGTACATTTTCTCGAAAACAAAAGAAATGTCTATAATTTTAAAAATACATGACTTAGATTTTTTTTATATTTTTCTGGTAACTGTTATAATTTGGTCTATCACCCGATTCCGGCTTGACGTCGACTTACGGGACACCCTGTATATTGTTGAAAAGACGACAAAAGATAAGACGTCGGATTTGGGTAAATAAATGGATAGGAAGCCGAGTTGTGGTCGAAAACTTATTATCGGGGTAACATAATGAAGACGAGAATGTATACAGGATGTTTCCCACTACGAGGTCAATAGAGCAGGAGGTGATCGTACTCACCTAGACGAACCAAAAATTGCCATATCAACCGTTTAAGAGTTACAGGGGCTAGTTTTTTCACAAAACACCCCTTATCTAAAAAAATACAGGGCACACGGTCACATTGTATGCAGAACTTCATGGCCTTTCCAACGACTGTTCAACTAGCCCCATACGATACCCCTATCATATCAAGAATTATGGTTGTCTAAACTAAAAATTTCGGATTTTCTTACCTTTTTTTAAATTTAACCTCTATTATTTTTGCAAACGTTGGAAAGGCCATGAAGTTTTGCATACAATGAGCCTTTAAATGTGACCGTACGCCCTATAGTTTTAAGATACAGGGTGTTTTGTGAAAAGCTAGCTCTTTTTCTTAATCAGCCTGTAACTCCTCCCCCTGCCATACAATTTTTGGTTCGTCTAGGTGGGTACAATCACGTCCCGCTCTATTGACCTCCTAGTGGGAAACACCCTGTATAAATATTTCGTTCAAATGACTATAAAATTTTGATTGGTTAATCGAAAAAATCCGGCCACAAATAGATAAACACGCCACGATTATGAAGAATATGCAGAAGAACGCCTTGGTGTTACGTTGCGGTTTCTGGCTAGGGCTAAAACGTGCGAATCCTTGCAATTTAATTAATATTTTCTTCATTTTTCATACTCAGGTAACAGCTACCACTCACTTATGTATATGTTTCGCATATCGAGACCTGCAATTGAGAAAATCATACCTATAGCATGTGTTGCTATATGCAGTAAAGGAAAAATATCTTAAGCTAATTAATTATTTGAATAAAACAAATCAAAATGAAAAATAATTAAGTGCATTTTATTTTATAATATAATAGAACATTATAAATTTATCGTGAAAGTGATGAATTGGTGATAATATCCACAGGGCTATCGTTTTCGCAATCGCAATTCTCCTCTTCTGTACTGACTTCATGAACAAGAGGATTTTAAATTCGTTGCACTCGTGCTGCCACAATATTGGACGCTCTTCAACTAATTGCAGGATAGTTTTAGTTTTTTCTATTGTCCACTCCATTTACTTTAATATATTAAAAAAAATTAACAAAAGAATTTTTACTATCGGCGTAAAGGCTTTTAGCATTTCATGAATTGACTAAAAATTTCAGACACATAATGTAAAAAGTGGCTAAGTCAAAACCGGTACACTATCTGCCTACTTTTCATGAAGGCCTAGACTTTTCGTGAAGTGCTGAGTTACGTCAAATGTCTACGACATATATATGTAGGCATTAAAAAAAATACAGAATAATAGTATCTTAGAGAAAGACTCGACAATTTGAATAAAACTGCTGTAAAAGGTGCTTACGGAAATATGCGAGCTATTTTGTTTTTAATTTTTCAAAGCATTTATTACAAAAAGAATTAAAATTAGACTTATCAGAGAAAGTCTAGCGATGACTTAAAGCACTCAAATAAAACACTGTTGAAACGAATTATATCAAATAAAGGCGGCAAATAATTTAAAAGAACCTGGGAACAAAAATTGCTTTCACTAATAAAATGAGAGAATTACCTCTAAAATAATTTACAAGATCTAAGCAACCCCATTCACTAAGTAATCCGTTCACAGTTTTTTTCTTCCGTAACAATTGCCACATTACTATCCATCGCTATAATTCATACAGATTTTTTTAAGTTAAAAAACCGAAGTACTGTAATGTGTTGCACAAAATACATAATTGGGCTCCAAAAAATTTAAAAATGCCAACTAAAATATCACTGAGACGCACTTTAGATCAATTGATCACTCTTTATTTTCTGTTATGATCAGAACACTATGAAATCTGATGACCAATTGAACTCCTGACCAAGCAATGAGCCAAATTGAATCTTAAAGAGAAGTAGAATGATATTTCAACAAATTTGGTTTGCTGATAATTTTCTAATATTTGTTAAATTAACAAATTTGATCTCCAATTTTCCGTTTACTATACCCTGTCTGGCCTGATGTTTTCCGAAAAATGTTGTGAATTTGCTCTTCCAGGATTAGACCCTTCTTGTATTTCTTGCCAAACAGTTCCATCCATAGTTGTTTCGATTACTCCTTTCTAATTTTCACTAACTGAACTAAATCTCCTTCTCTTTCGTCCTCTACGTACGTTTGAAACATTCTCTTCATTCTCATCGGTGTTCGAGTCGTTCTCAAATAGATCATAATCATTTTCCGCATTGTAAAGCAAATTGGTCAAAAATAATAAAATGTGAAACTTTCTGCTAAGTATTGTTGGATTCGTTCACTTTTTTGAAACTAACACTTAAAACAGGTAGTACAAAATAAAATAAGAGTAGAAAAAATAATAGAATAGATATACAAAATAATAAAAGACTGCAGAATATGCTCATTATAACTTTCACGATTTGATGCTCTCTGCTTGGATCATAAGACTTTACTGATTTAAATTCATGAAAAGCCGTCTAGGCATCCGTTTTGTAACAACTTGATAGTTTCTGAATTAACTCATCGATCAGATCAGACTACAACCTTTTCTCAGTAAACAAAAAATATAAAACGAAGTAAATGTTGAAAAATGTAGGTATCAATCGCATATTTTAGCAAAAGTCGAGAAGTTTAAGAGCGATACATTTACGTTGTATATAGGAAATTGTCATCGAAATTTTAAAAACAGTCATTTGACCGGCCGAGGTAGGAATAGTGTTAAAGAGAAGTAGAATGATATTTCAACAAATTTGATTTGCTGATTTGTTAACTTAACAAATTTTCCAACCAATTCACATTGGCGTAACTAGGTAGAGGCCAGGGTAGGCCCGGCCTCCCCTAGAGTGCGGACTGCCCCCCCCCCCCCACCAAGGAAAGTATGAAAATTCCCGAAAAACATTGGTTAATTCGTACAATCTTAGGTCTAATTAAGTTGAATCCGTTCGGATCAGAATCGAAGAGACTTTAACAAGTTTTTTCTTCAGGAAAACCTATTAAAATATTTTTAAAAATTTTAAAAACTATTCTGAGATTGTTCTGATTCCACTGAATTTTGACAAAGGCGTGATCTGTATGGGAAATCAAACAGAACTATTTTAACAGTTTGTGTGGAAATGTTAATTGATGTCAATGAAATTTTGAAAATTTCGTAAAGCTTTGTTTAATTTTCCGGAAAAAAAGCTTTGAAAAAGGTTTGAAAATCTACCTTTGGCACAGCCAGTTGACTCATTTATAAAGTTGAACTTGAAACATATGGAGAGGCATTTGTAGAAAATTATTAAAATATTGAAACAATAATAATAAATAATATGTCCAAAACAAGAGCATTGTAGTAAATTTGGAATGACTGAAAACAGAAATTAATAAAGACTTCTGGCCAAATTTATACACGTAGCTGCAAGCAGCTCTGAGGGTTCCTCTCTGCTCGGCGGGCTGTGAACGCAGCTTTCCATCGAGTTAAAACTTGGTTAAGGGCAACTGCTTCAGGAGAGGATTTTGGTGCCATGTTCATAGATATTGAATATGAGATAATTAAAAACAAATTAAATAAGTTTGCAGAAAAAAAACCGTAAACTAAAGCGTATATAGACTTTAACTATCTCTTTATTATTGCTTAATAAAAACGTAAATAATTGATCTAAAATGTGTATCTAACTTCAGACCTGTAAAGTACTTAAGTACATTAGTTACGTATTAGTATCAGTACCAGGACCAGGACTTAAACGTTTTTTAAGTACATCTACAAGTCCCGGTACTGGTACTTAAAAGTTCTCTAGTACAAGTCCCGATACTGGTACTTAACGCTCTAACTACAAATACCGCCATAACGCGAAGTACTTCAGCTCTTGTAAATTATTTAAATACGCCTTCTAATAATAGAGGCTATCATCATCTCGACAGTACCTCAAGAAATCTTACCGTCTTCAGTAAAATAGAAAGACAATTAGCGAAATATATGAGTAGCCGTAGGAGAGAAATTAACAATCGGAATCGATATCCTTTGTTGAGAAAGTTGGCAATCAAGTACCACAATCCGCTCACTTTCTCCACACATATGTAGCGTGGATTTTCATTTGCAGGTCTTGTAAATGGTACATAAAGGCAATATTATCTGACTGACATTTGTTTTGCTAAAGACAAACTCAAACACTGTATGAACGACTTCCAAAATTATGTAAAAATTAAAACAGCAAAAGCTTATACGATATTTTATGATATTTCGTAAATGGGAACCTCATCCAGTTATTTAACTGGCTTTAGATTTTTCAAAATTCCTGATTTGAGTTTTCGAAAACTTTTGACTTTTATAAGTACCAGTAACTGGACTTGTACTTGAAAATTTTTAAGAACTAGTACCGGATCTGGTACTTGTACTTAAAAGATTTGAATTATGGGTCCTAGTACTGGTACTTGGAATAAATACGGGCATTAGGAAGGGCGTCACTATCATATCAGTTTCGTGTATGGATCTTGAGGATTCTGATTTATTTTCCTTAATAAGTGACAGAAGCAAAGGAAGGGATGTGGAAAACAAAAGTCTCTGTTAATTAAACGACACCACCTTCTTTTATTTTTCTTTTAAAATCGTGCAAATTATATTTTATTTTTCAAATAAATACAACTAAATCGCGTTGAATGTTTGGAGTGGACTGTAGGGAATAGATGAGTGTCGCTTGGGTTCATTGGGATTAAAGAAAAGAATGCACTTTCACTCTTATCTATTTTCACAATAATTTAAATGTCCAACTAATACTATTTCGCCGAATGTTGACTAACTAGTTATCCAAAAATTGATTGAATGCTGATGACTTATACTAACTGAGCGATGTACAGTGCTTTTCTCTCCACGGGTACTCAATAACATTAAACGAGAATTATAAAAAAGAAAGGGAAACAATTGAAAACTGTTTGTCGTTCTTCTGACCTTAACATCGCAACCTCGACAAAGACTGCCATATCTTACAAGCTTCTCTTATTAAAATCGCCCCGAATGTGCACACGTACCTACTGGCATTTGCAGTAGATTCAAAGTGTTGATCTAGTTTTTTTGCTTTCTTGGGAGCGGAGTTGAGGTTTCATGAAGAAAGACTACATAGTGGCGCGATGTCTGGGACCTGTAAAATGAGAATTTTTTTTTATGATAATGATTTTATTTATTGTATGCAGAGCTATTTTAGCAGAAATTATGTTCTAGATTTTAGATTATGTTTCTTGTGGGCTCTTTAACTAACTCTCTGTACTCTATACTCTCTATAACTTAAGTTTATGATTTTTTTAATCTATGCAATTTCATTGGCTCTAGGTATTAAGTTAACATCTTGCAAGTGCTCAGAGCAATGCATAAAATATATCAAAAGTTGGGAATACTCATGAGCAGGTGTACTTCGCAAACAAAATGTTTGTTAAAACCTATGTACGAAAGTTGGGGGACATTGGCCAATGCCAATTGGTTGAAATTTCTAATTCCGAATAAAGCAGGAGGTATGCATACATTTACGAGATAACACAATAAACTCTATTAAATACTGGTAAGTCCACTGACATGGACCGCTGACACTACTCAATTTGCTTACATTAACATCGGATCACTTTTTCCTCTTTTTGGTTTAACTACTGTATTCTGCTGAACTTCAAATAATATCTTCTATACTAAAGGAGGAGATAAGCTTCCAATAAAAGTAATAATATCGAATGTTTTTGTAATTTGTTGAACTTGTAATATGAATATGTCCCATATGAAATAAAAAAATTAAGCAATCTATGTTATACATTTCATATGCATGTGTACGTGCGAAATCTGTAAAAGATAGGGTGACACTTTTAAAAATGAAATTTGCAAAAAGAGCTAATTCATTTGATGAATATACATTTGTTCTCAATTTATTTAATCAGCAAAAAAGTTCAAATACGTGTTTTTTTTAATATATAATTAACCATTATAACAAATTTCCTTGAGCAAATTATCAAAAGATTTTGAGGGTTTATGAACTCTTAAATTAACAAATTCCAATTTGAAATAACTTCGAATTTCCACTGTATTTTGAACAAATTTATTAATAAATGCAAATAACAATTTAGATGAAAATAGCAATCATAAATCAGAAACTGGGTTTTGCTGAATTTCCAAATTATTTTTTTTCGGTGCAGTTCCTACATTTTGGACATATTTCTACCGCTCTTTGTTTCATATCCAGTAGTACTCTGTTGTGAACATATTTCTCACGGAAAGTGAATTTCCACGACTCACCAGTTTTTCTTAATGATGATGTAGATGCGATTTGATCCTACACCCAAAATTTAATCTGTGTATGTAAATTTTTTTTATAGCATCTCTTCAGTACTGGAAGCCTACAAAATGGACCATTTTCACGTGATTTTAAATTAGCGGGTGCCTTGCGACATGTATGTATATATGTACATGGACTTTGGTCTCATATGATGCCGTGAGCATATCGATTTAATGATTTGTGTAAGTATAACTGGAAAAAACCCTTAAGGCAAGGGCAGAGTAAATAAAGTAATTGTGCCGCCTTTATATCCATTTATATGTCGGTATTGATAAGCTTTCACAATTCTTAAGTAATGATTTCTTCCATGTTTTCTTCCCTGCACTTCAACCCCCTACTAAATCTATGATCCCTGTTCTGTGCGATGATCATTATTGTCCTAACAGCTGCCTGCCTGCTCTTTAGCAGGTGGGCAAATTTTCTGTGTGAGAAACTAAACTGGAAAGTGTTTCCCACGTCATTATTGAATTGGCTGGGGTAGATTTTGAATGACATTTACAAGACGTTTGTAGGCTAGGACGATGATAACTATAAATAAAAAACCCAACATTACTGAGGCACTTTCAATATAATTTGAAGAGGAAAGATCGCTTCTTTCTTGCAGAATCTGTGATATTGTCAGGAAAAAATAAAAGTATGGCAGCTACGATAGAAATTTCAAAAACTTATCAATACAGAAAACTAATGAAACCCATGTTGGAACGAAAACGCCGAGCGCGGATTAACAAGTGTCTAGACGAGCTCAAAGATTTAATGGTAGCTACTTTGGAATCTGAAGGCGAACATGTCACGCGGTTGGAAATGGCTGGCATTTTGGAACTCACAGTTTCACACCTTATGAAAGTAAAACAACAAAAAAGAATGACTGGAAATATATGCCTTTCTCAAATCGAAGCGTTCCGATTCGGCTATATTTACGCATCAAATGAAGTTTCCAGGTCTCTTGCGAGGATTCCTGGAGTAAACGTATCCTTGGGGACACAGGTTATGACTCACTTAGGCCAACGATTGAATCAAATGCATCCGCTTATAAAAGTTTCCACGTCAGTCATGGATCCATTAACTGTGAATTATGAATCTGCATATACATCCTCCCCATACTCTATCCCACTTTCACCCATATTAAACTTTTCTGGAAGCCCTACAATGGATAGCGTCCAGCACACATATTTAGCTCAAAATGATCCACAAGCTGAGGAATATGCTTGGAGACCATGGCAAAGCAATTAACAATTCAACAAACCTACAGTTTTCTATGACTTCAAGATTATTTTTTAAAGCTTTAATTTTTTTTGTGATAACTCTTTGTGCTAGATATAAAAATTCAAGAATTTTTTGCTATGCATTGTTTACGTTAAATAATAAAATAATTCTTTCTGCATACGAAAACATAACAGTTTACAGAACAGTTTGGCACGCTCATTTCTCGACTTATTTATACTGTATGTGCATCTTCAGTTAAAAAAATGACGGTGCGAATTTCCCCTCTATTGGGTGAAATTCGCTCGGGTGCGTGGTGCGAATTTCCCCCAGTCGATCTTTCTGCCATTAAATTAAATGCATGCCCTTGCCTTTTCCTAGTTATACAGTATACAGCCTCATTCAAAATCTCTCACAATTTCCAATTTTGTCAGCAACTAATGAAAATCACACTTTTTTAAGCCATTTGTTTGAGAATAAAAGTACCAAAACAACTTGCCATTAGTTTTGCAAAAAATTGAAAAAATGTGTTTTCCTTGAAAATGGACATAGCCTACCACTATTACAGTTAAATTATGTTGTCCTAATTTGAAGCCGGAGTCTCTTCTCTCGCACAATGGGACGCTTTTAAATGCCTTAACTTAATCCACTGATGTTTTTTTTTATTCAAAGGGATCAATAAGCGCTTTCCAAGCAATGTTTAAATCTTTCTCCTATTTATTTTGATTAAGTTCTGCTGTGAAAAGCTATTAGCGCAGACAAGAAATACCCAGTTATCGACGGCTTTTCTAATAAAGTGATATAGTTATAGGAATACATTGATTATGGTCCAGTCAAATAAGCAAAAAAAATGCTAAAAATGGCATTTGATTTGTTTCAGGCTGCTAGTTTGTGGGTTGATGTAAGGTGGTCCTGATAGTACCTATTGTCGCAAAAATGCGGTGTCCCAGGGCCAAAATAAAGAGGGAAACCAATAAAAACACTCACGAATGGGTGGCAATCTGTTTGTCTTGCGCGAGTTTCATACATCGACTTAAAACGTGACAGGACAACAAAACAGACACCGGATCTACCAGATCCAGACATGTACATAATTGCTACAAAGCCCAAACCTATGACTTGGTAATAACATTTAAACCAATCTAATTTCCCACATTTCCACGTTGCGACAACAGCATTTTTACCAAACATAAAAGGTGTCGTATTAATTTCTCACAGAAATTATTATGAGAAAACTTAAACTGATTACATGACAATTTTACTAAGTGAAGCGGCAGTCTGTCGAGAACGGTTATTGCGAGTAGTTTCGGTAATTAAGAAATATAAGTTTGGATACCTTTATAAAAAGAATTCGAATAAAAGTTTAATTAGGGAAGTTCAGTGTTTTTTTATTTTGTGAAAGATACCCTTACAATCGTCAAAGCTATTTACGGTTCGATTTCATTTTTCTCCCGAAACGGATACAACGACTTAAGTGGCGCCGTCGGTAGGATTCCTCTCTGTAGAGTTGGAATCCAGTGATACGAATCATTAACGTACCAAAAGTGTGCAAAACGAAGTAATTAATTAAGAATTACAAATCAATGGTGAAAAATGTGTGAAACACAGTGGTTCAAAATAAAATTTAGTGAACGACGCAGAAACGACCGCTTCACCTAAATAGATAGCATACTGGAGGGAAGAAGAAATCAACGAAATAGAGTGATCGACGATAATAGAAGGATGGCTCAGCAACAAGAGCAACCACAAGAACAACCGCAATTACAACCGATGGAACAATGTCTGATACTCCTTACAGACATATTAAATAGGCAGACTCAACCAGCATCTTTAAGGAATAGGATCGAAAAAGAAATTCGGTATTTACCAGCTTTTGATGGACAACCGGGAACCTTACCAGCATTTATTACAACTGTAGACAGAGTATTAACTGAATATGGACACCAAGCCCCCAATGTATATGCCATTATCTATAATGAGAAGATTTTGGGTCCAGCGAAGTACTACTTAGACACGGCCAAGAACATGGGAAGAGTGCAAAGTGAAATTAAAGTTGCATTATAAACCATCGAAAGATCAAGTTAGAATAATGCAGGAAATTTCTACACTCAAAGTAAGTTCTATTATTGATTTATTGGACAAGATTAGAATTATAGTCAGTGATATAGCAGAATGTGCTACTTTTAGTAATTATCAAACACAAATCGTAAACAATTTGAGCAGTGTTTTAGCACTGAAAATAAAAGAAATTACAGCAGCCGAATTGTACGATAAATTTAGCTTAGAACAAATTAGAATGATCATAAATGAATATGCTGGACAAGACCATTACAATTTGAAATTTCTTAAATCGAATCAGATAATTAAAGATCAATACCCACAACGACAGAACATACCAAGAACGAATTATAATTTTAGGCAAAACAATAACCATTCAGTACCATTTAGACAAGGAAATTTCAATAGTAACTCAGGCCAATGCAGAAATAATAATCATAATAATTCCGGTCAGTTTCGAAATAATAGTTTTAACAATAATTTTGGACAGAATAGACGACCTTTCAATAACTACAGTGCACAGTGGAGAAATAGAACACAGAACAATAATAATGGCAATCAAGTTCAACCAATGGGTGTTGACGTTGATGCTATTAATACTAGACAAGACGTTAATCAGTGAGGAGAATCTGAGTTTTTTATCAACTAGCCTCGGAAACAAAAAAAAATCTTTATTGCTATAACTATAAATGACCAAAAATTCAGTGCTATGACAGATACTGGCTCCACGATAAGCTTACTCAATTCACGAAACGTTACAAATAAAATATATGAACAGATTTTAGGAGAAAGGGTTCAAATTAATACAATTGAAGGGGAAGTTAAGAAAAGTACTGAATATGTAAAAACTAAATGTCCTGTAGAATTCCACCAACCCGACAATGCTCGGATGCGATGGGTAAAAATTTACCTAGACAAAACATACGATTTTTTAATAGGTATGGACTGGGTTGAAAATAATGTCAAAAGAATCGATATAGAAAACAGAGAAATTACTTTAAAAAATGATGTGAAATTACTATTTCTGGATAAAGCTATTCAAGAGGAAGTTAACGTCCTCGAAGAGAGTGAATCGGGAAATATTAATTTGGAACATTTAAATAACGAAGAAAGGTTAGAATTAACACAATTACTAGAAAAATACAAAAGGTTATTTTACAAAGAAGGCGATAAATTAACCAATACAACCAGTATAGTACATCAAATCAAAACCACAACGAATGAGCAGATAAATTCAAAATTATATAGATATCCACCCAAACATGAAGAAGAAGTCAGAAAACAAATGAGGGAAATGGAATTGCAAGGTATTATTAGGAAAAGTAACAGCAGATACAGTTCACCTATTATAGTGATACCAAAGAAAAAAGACAATTCAGGGGTTCAGAAATTTAGAATCGTAGTAGACTATAGAAAACTAAATCAGGTTACTATAGATGATAAGTATCCATTACCTAATATCGACAGCATTCTGGACAAATTAGGTAAGGCTCAATACTTTAGTTCATTAGACCTCGCAAAGGGATACCATCAAATTTTAGTAGCAGAAAAAGATATAGAAAAAACTGCTTTTGTTACACCAGCAGGACTATATGAATACGTCAGGATGCCATTCGGGTTAAAGAATGCTCCAGCAACGTTTCAACGTCTGATTAATGAAATATTGAGGAAATTTATAAATCGAATATGTGTAGTATATCTAGATGATATCCTCATTTTCTCAACGACTCTAGAGGAACATCTAAATTCATTAGAAAAATTTTTCAAAAAACTAACCGAACACCGTTTAAAAGTACAAGCCGACAAATGCAGTTTCATGAAGAAAGAAACTGAATTTCTTGGACATGTTTTAACTAAACAGGGAATAAAACCTAACCCAAATAAAGTGGAGGATATTAAAAGGGTTCAACTACCAAAAACTGAAAAACAATTAAAAAGCTTTCTAGGTATGACAGGGTTTTACCGAAAATTTATAAAGGATTATGCAAAGGTAGCACATCCTTTAATAAAATACTTGAAGAAGAATGTCAAGATTAATACCAAAGATCCTCAATATATAGAAGCATTTGAGAAATTAAAGTTGCTAATAGCTTCACATCCCATTCTGAAATTCCCAGACTATGAAAAAGAATTTGTTGTTACGACTGACGCTAGTGATTTTGCTGTTGGAGCCGTTCTTTCGCAAGAGGGTCATCCAATATTCTATGTCTCAAGGACTCTAAATAATCATGAGAAAAATTACAGTGTAACAGACAAACAATTTCTAGCCATAGTATACTCGGTGAATTATTTCAGACCTTATTTGCATGGGAGGAAATTCAAAATCATTACTGATCATGCCCCAATAAAATATCTGAATTCAAAGTAGAAAGGTAAAGAATTCTCACAGAGAAATCAAAGATGGATTCTAAAGCTCCAAGAATACAACTTCGAGATAGAATACCTTCAAGGAAAAGAAAATAAAGTGGCAGATTTTCTGAGCAGAATAGAAAATAGTCCACATATAAACGAAAATAACAGCAGTGAATCCAATATGGACCTGTCTGATACCATACATTCAGGAGACGAACAGTTATTAGATCACATAGGAATAAAGGAAGAAATAATCAATAAGTATAAGACACAAATAATATTAACTTATTGTCCAACTAAGGAAATGGAGATAATACATCAAAGAAGAATTATACAGATGAGCCCACAGGATGAAGAAGATATAATTACAGATGCATTAAAGCGGTATATAAAATCTGGACATATAGGCATATATTCAGAAGTGAATGATAGGGACTATAATAAAGTACAGCAAATTATTATAAAATTATTTTCAGGAGATAAACGAGTTAGATTTATAAGAGTTACTAAGAAGGCTCAAGAAATACAGAACGAAGAAGAGTGTCATAAACAAATTGCATTGTATCACACAAAAGAATCCTTACACAGTGGTATCAACGAGACATATAAGACACTTAAAAATAAAATCTATTATCCAAAGTTGCAAGAACATATTCAATTAATAGTAAATAATTGCGAAAAATGTCAAGAAATCAAATATGACCGAAATCCTATTAAACCAAAGTTAAACATAACCGAAACACCAAGTAAAAAAAATGAAGTTATCCATTTAGATACTTTCCTTTATAACAAACAGACTTTTATAACTATCATTGATAAGTTACAAAATTTGCTGTCACATATTTAATTAATGATAGGAACTGGATTAAGAAGATTGCCATAATAGAAGGATATATTGCAACATTCGACAAACCAAAAAAAAAAATTATTATGGACAATGAATTTAAATCGGAACAGGTTAAAAAATATTTGCAAGAAAAGAATATAGAAGTGCATTGGACGAAGCCTAATAGCCATACTGGTAATTCAGATGTAGAGAGATTACACTCCACACTTATAGAAAACTTCAGGCAATTGAGGAAGATGTATCGTTAGAACAGAAAATGCAGCAAGCAATAGGAAATTATAATGATCGATACCATTCCACGATTGAAATGACTCCAAGAGAAGCGAATAATTTAACAGACACGAAATTGTTAGTAGAAACATTGACAAAGAAAAAGATAGGTTTTATACATAAAGCTATTAAAAAAAGAGAAAATTACGTTGAACGCAGGGAGGTAGGTTTTATTAAAAACTACAAAAGATTAAGGCATAAAGATCAACCGTACTTTAGGAAATATCTATTAGAAAACGTACATCCATGTAATATTAAAAGAACATATAAATTTACAGATACTAATCATGATAATCCTAACGGTGATGACCAACAAAGCACAAGGGCTACTGCAGGTACATCCTATAGGGGAAGAGAACGGGTACGTAAAGATAAAGATCAAACAGGTGGAAATTGCTAATGAGACAGATATAATTCTGCACATAATTGATCCAACTGAAATGGCGGATATCTTAAATCAGTTAGAAATGAATATAGATCATTTAAAATTAGAGGATAGACAGACACTTTACACAGAAATTAAAATCATTAAAGGTAAACTTCGAGCAATAAGGAAACCATCCAGACAGAAGAGAGGTCTCATAAATTTAGGTGGTACAATCCAAAATTGGCTGTTTGGGACAATGGACGATACAGACCGACAAGACATAGTCGAACAGTCATAACTTAATTCAGAATTTAAATCAACAGATAAAAATAAATGATCATTTTAATAAAACTTTTTCTGATTTAAAAATATTATTAGAGAACGATCGCTTAAAGATTCTAGAGTCATTTAACACGACTAACGAGAATGTAAAAGATTTAAACTATAAAATCCTATTCTTAGATCAAGAAACTAAATTAAGGTATTTTGAAAATAAGATAAATCAAATTCTTGATAACATAATAGCAACTAAAAATAATATTATTCATCCAAGCGTGCTAACGATAGAGGAATTAGATTTATATAACATAGACTTTTATAAGTTGAAACTACTATTGAAAAATATGTTTAATGATACTATCTGGCATAATTGTGATAAAAGAAAAATTACATTAACAGGAAATTATATGATAAATTTCAATAATTGTACATTAGGAATAAAACAGTATAAATTCTATAATAAAAAAGTCACTATATTAGATAAATATTATTACCCAACAACAGAAAATAAACTAGTGTTTGTAAAGCCAATCGACTTCAGTAAAATTGTCATGGAGAATGTTGATAACCTAGAGGAAATTAAAGAGCTAAAATATCATAAAAATATTACATATGGAACCAATATTGGTATAACCATTGTATTGATTATAATTATTGCTGTGATTGTACTATCCATATATTGGAAAAATAAAAAAGCGAAAGTCAAAATAATAAATAACATGACGCCGGAGGCTTCTGACCCAAAGCGGGGAGGAGTTACATACATCGACTTAAAACGTGACAGGACAACAAAACAGACACCGGATCTACCAGATCCAGACATGTACATAATTGCTACAAAGCCCAAACTTATGGCTTGGTAATAACATTTAAACCAATCTAATTTCCCACATTTCCACGTTGCGACAACAGCATTTTTACCAAACATAAAAGGTGTCGTATTAAATTCTCACAGAAATTATTATGAGAAAACTTAAACTGATTACATGACAATTTTACTAAGTGAAGCTCTAAATAATATATCAGAAAAGCGGCAGTCTGTCGAGAACGGTTATTGCGAGTAGTTTCGGTAATTAAGAAATATAAGTTTGGATACCTTTATAAAAAGAATTCGAATAAAAGTTTAATTAGGGAAGTTCAGTGTTTTTTTTATTTTGTGAAAGATACCCTTACAATCGTCGAAGCTATTTACGGTTCGATTTCATTTTTCTCTCGAAACGGATACAACGATTTAAGTCGCGTGGATGGGAAGTGGTAAAATTCAAAATATGATATCAAATAAAAAATTTTATGGTGAGCCTATCTCGTAAGCGCACAACAGGAGAAGCGAAATAAGTTAAGGCAAAAGTAACCTAATGACCAGTTAGGAACCTGGCGAAATTTCCGAGTGTTTTACATTTAAAATGCACACGGCAAGTTCCTTTTCTTGAGAAAGAAATAAAAAAAATCGAAAAAAAATCAAACTCTCTTTAAAACTTTTATGAATAAAGATAAAAAATGTGAAAGCGCAAGTTGCATGCAACGAAACAGAATGGCAAATGTTTCATTTTAGTAAATAAATAAGAAGGGGCGAAGTTTTCACGTTTTACTCTCATAAAATGTTCCCGCGCTTTTGTGAAAACCGGTTTTCATGAAATATTGATAATGTTTGAACACATAAGGTCTGTTCGCGTACTCAGTTTTGGGACAATGCATTGCAATGAATTTGCACGAACTTACACATTTGCCGTTCGTTTACTTTCTCGTGCACACATAATTACACGAGTGTTGCATACGTCACAGCTTCCCCTCTTGCATGAATTTACCCGAAGTTTTTAGTTACTGCACATTTCTTGCAAGGAAAATTGACAGCTGTCATAGGAAAGTTAATTTTTGTAATTTTCTGAAAAATTTTTAAAGCGCAATCAAAATGTCGAATGGAGATAGTTTAAGTATTCAATGCTCTCAGGGACTTTTCAAAACTGCAACAAGTTAAAAAAAAAAAACAATACTCATTAGCAAATGTTATTCCACACTTCTTCTTCTTGTTTTTCACGAAGTTGCATGAAAAGCGTTCGTTTACTTTTTCATGCATTTTACATTCTTCCCCCACCACACGAGTAAGTTTTTACCCAAAAAGTTTTTGCACGAGAAGTACGCGAACAGACCTATATTGTTGCTGTAAAAGGAAACATGTTGTTGCTGTAATCTTATGATATTTGAATAGCACGTGTTTCTGCTTACATTCGTTTTGCTATGAAGAGATTAAGTGGGAGAACTCATGCTGGATTCTCTGATATTTTCGAGAAAAATGAGAATTTCATTTGAGAGGAATTTTACATCTCCTTTCAGCATTTGGGCCAAAGCGAAATTTATCTTTTTCTAAATAATGGTGTGACCTGATGTACATTATTATGAATAGGTTGAAATGATTTTGAGGGATTTAATAAGATTTTGTCGTTCGGGTAATCCTACGTTCTCTCGATTTTTGTTTTTAACTCGTTGTCTCGGTTGCACTACAATAGTGCATAGCCATGCTCTTTTCCTTTCCTTTTTAGAATGAAACAAGTAATTTCATATACTTTCGTCTTTTGCATTAATGGCAAAAGACGAAAGTATATGAAATTACTTATGTCATTCTAAAAAACACCAGAAATTTTCCAATTTTGCTCTACAGCTTCTTAACTTGTCATTAGGTAAACTTTCATCCCAATAAGCAAAAAATCTAGATGTGGAATTTTCTCACAGAACTTCGGTGGAAAAAACACACACACGTTACATCCTTACACAGCGAATGCCATTTTCAGCTTATAGATGTGTAGGAGGTATACGAAAAATTGGTAATGGCATATATTAGCTGTATTCTTTTGGTTCCGTGTAGTATTCTGCAAAAGACAGGCGACTGCGAATTGAATTGATTTGTACAGTCCATAGCAGTAGAAAAAGTTTTGAAAGTATAGAGAAAATAATCAAGGTGCCATGACTTTAATTCTTACAAAATGCTAAACCTGTAAAACTTTGCTCCGCATTTATCAAGCTATATTTTAAAATTTTGCAAGGATTCAAGTCATGACAGTTTGATACTTTCGAAATTTTTTCTACTGCTATGCATCCTACAAATTATTTATGTTCACCTGTTTAATTACGAATTCAGTATCTAAATCGTACGAAAAATTTTTGGATTTCTGTTATATTTACTTAATTTAAAAATGCAGAAAAGCGTTGAAATTGTTATGGGCAGCACTTCTGCTATTTCGGGAGAGTTGTAGGGGGGTTAACCCAAAAGCCTGCCGCTGCCACCTGTCATAGACAAAAAAATAATCGTGCCTAACTCAAACAAACAGAGCACACACCCAGCCCTGAAGGGGCTCATACACCACTTAGCTTACCTTGTAATGAAGGCGCAGATCTCATGCCTTCCTGGCCGCCATGCCCCATCCACCCAATGATACTGAGGGCCGTAAGTATGTCAGTATCCCTTTGTTGACCTATAAAGAGAAGAGTAGCGGACCTAGACGAGCATCAAATCAAGAGGGCTCCGGAAGAGCGAAAGGAGAAAAATTTAAACTTTACAGGTGCACTACGTTATAATAAATGTATTTCCAGCGACCTAATGTTATATAATGAAGTCTTAGTGGCCTTATTTGTACGGTTCACAAATTATTCTTATAATTACCCCCACATTCCCAAGACCAAATCAGCATTCTTTGTAACGTTAGTCTATCATATAATAATCAATATTCTAGCCGACGTGTGATAAAAGACACATCAACGACAATCGCTAAATTCTCATTTTTCATGAATTATATTTTCCCTTCAAAAAGGACTAAGTGACAGTAGAATAACAACTCTCGTTATGACCGATAGGCGGATTTTCAATTAAAATGCGAGTCTCCTTCTTCGACAAACCTCAAAGCTGAAGTTTTTTTCTTCTTTTTCATGAACGAATACGTATTATATATTCACTTATAAATTTTGTATAAACAATATAGAAGATAAATTCATCTGACCTGAACTCTTTTGTATTCTGTCCGATCGAAGGAGCTCCCTGGAGGCGACTAGGTTCGTTGATGAGGCTGAAAAATCAAAAGTAGAAGACAAAAAGGAAAATGTTACGTTATCACGTTATCTGCCCTGCTTGATGAGCACCTTTGGCTTGATTCAATAAGAGATATATTCGTTCATCTACACAAAAATTGTTGTCTTGGTCTGGTCTCTACTGTGGTGGAGCATATAATACTATGAAATGTTTGAGGGCGTAGTGCCCTATTACTTATTTTTAGTAAAAATAACAGTAGTTACGCTATGCGGATTCTGGGACACTTTTTCCATACAAAAAGTGTCCGGAAAATTCCAACTATTTTGGTGGTTCTGGACAGGGCTCTGGGCCACTGGGGGATTCCGTCTAGTGGCCTACGTCACAGGGCCTGCCAGGGGAATTCCTTTCCTCCCGTCTGGCTGACCAGGAGATGAAGCCATCTGACTGGCTGGTCCCCGTAAGCTGTTCAAGCTTTCATCTTAGCTGATTTTTTTAATAAAATAATGTTGGATTTTTTTTGCTGGAATCGAACCGAGACCGCTTGGTTTTGTTAAACCGATGCGCTGTACCATGACAACATAGAGGTGCTGTGTGAATATTCTTTCAAATTTGTTCATGCCAATAGATTCTAGAAGGTGTTAGAGGCGAGATAAAATTTTTGTTAGAAATCCTCTACGGGCTATGGTTTTCGAGATATTAGCGATTTTACCTTTTTTAGATATAGTTAATATTAGAAATAATTCAAGTTGTTTTTTGCTCATGGGGGTGCTGTGCCTAAATGTAGCCTTTTGGTTTTGAACTTATATTAGTAATAATTAAAGTTAATAGTAGGAAATTTTTGTTCATGCCAATGGATTCTAGATGGTTGGGGTGGGAGTATTGGGGGGGATAACATTTTCATCAGAAATCCTCTATGGGCTCTGGTTTTAGAGATATTAGCGATTTTACCTTTTCAGATATCGTTAATATTATTAATAATTCAAGTTACCCTGGGGAGTTGTAGATATCAGCATGATGTCACCTTGGACTTGCTGTTTTCTTACTTGAATATTTGTTAGCGAGGAATTTGTAGATATCAGAAGTTCTGGATCACTTTCTATGGGGACGCTGGGTATCAGATATTAAATGTTTACCAAACATTAGGCATGCTTCCCCTATTTATGATGTAATTTGATATCATCGCTGTAAACAAATTCGCATTTAAGCTGAATGGTTCATACACACCTGTGTAAACTTCCTGTTTACAAATTCGCATTTTAGCTGAATGAGTCATACACACCTGTGTAAACAAATTTAAGCAATATCAGCACATTTATTCTTGTCATGTAATTTGATCTCACACTTCCTGTAGGCAAACAAAAATGTTATTGTTCCAAGAATTTTACCGATCGAAACGTTTCATTGGAATTCACATAAAGTAAACAAATTTTCACATTTTCTTTTTATCTTGAAATGCATTCATGTAAACAATCTCATTTGATATTTGCAATTTCAACCAGCAGAATAAAGTAATCAAATTAATTTGAATGATCTATGTTTTGTTTTGTTTATCGTGTAATTCGATATCATCTCAGCCTGTAAGCAAGTTCGTTCGAAATCATCCTGTGCAATGATTATTGTAGCAGCAGGATCATTCATGTTTACAAACCGTTCCTATAAAAGCCCAAGTAAGCTCTTGGGGAGCATCAGTCAGTTTTAGTGAGTCTCCGTGATAGTACATAAAAAATAAAAATGTCTTCGGTGTTAGTAAATAAAAGTTTTTCAATAATTAAAAACTTGCGGAAGGATGTGTCGAAGTGTTTAACAAATTCAGAGAATAAAGACTATATTGTTAAAACGTGCAACAGAAACATACATAAATTTCAAGTTGCATTTCGAAAGTGCAATAAGAGTGAAACGACATTTCGAGAGCTGTCTCGAGCAAATTAAAGCATTGAGAGCGTTATTGAGAACTCCCCGTCGAGGTGGAGGAATTACTCGCGTGAGAAGAAGTGATTTTGTAAAGTGGGAGGAAATAAAGACCGCGTTCGCAGACAGAATTCGGCAAGGTGTTATTGCAAATTTAAAACATATCGATCCGAAGCTATTTATGAAAGACGCTGCCAAATTATTTACGCGTCGTGTTAAAAATACCTTAAAACGTTATTTTAATATTAAAGTCTCTATAACGTTTTGCGGTGAATTTGTTAAAGAAACTGGTGACAATGAAACTATAAAAGACATTACATATTTCCAAGCAAGAACTGCTCCAATTAGTGCAAACGATTACTTAGAGGAGTGGTTGAAGTCAAACATTTTGCATCCAATAAACACTCAGCTGGAAGAATTCCAGGAAAAAGACAGTGGCTGGGCACTGCACTCAATAACACATCTAGCAGTACACATCAACAAGTTTGAGTCGATTCGGGGATCTTCGTATATACCTCTGCCGAAGGAGATTGCTTTAAAAAAAGCTTGCATTAATGTGAAAAATAATGAAGAAGCATGCTTCGCATGTGCCGTAATCTCAGCGCTATATCCTGCAGCAGGAAATGTTAACTCGCTAGGACCTCATCATATCCACATTATTCAACTGTACTTAATTTAAATGGGATAACATTTCCCATGACACTTCAGTAAATTACGCAATTTGAAAACCACAGCGATTTATCAATAAACGTATTCATCCTAGAGAAAGAGCGTTTCTTCACCACAGTTCCAGTTAGACTTACGAAACACAGGATGGAGCGACATGTTAACCTCCTAATGCTACAAGATTACTATGACCAGCCTGAAGATCATATGGATGATGATGATGATGATGCTGGCAGATATCATTTCTGCTGGATTAAAGATCTTTCGCGCCTCGTATCGGGACACACTTCGAAAAATAAGTCTAGAGTTTATACATGCGATAGATGTTTGCTCTACTTTTACTCCGCGGAAAAATTAGCATCACACACACCCCAATGCGAGAAGCAAAATGATTGCAAAATTATGTTTTCATCAGAGGAAAAAAATGGTTGGAATATAAGAATTATAACCATAAGAATCCAGTCCCGTTTTGTGTATATGCAGATCTTGAGTCAATATTGAAGCCGATTCAGGGAAACCATCAAAATACACAGCGAATCCAGGAACATGAAGTTCACAGCATAGGATTCTATTTCCACTGCAAACATAATACTAAGCTCTCATATTACAGAGCATATCGAGGCAAGAATTACCAACAATGGTTTGCATTAGAATTGCAAAAAATTGCATCCATAGCTGTAAAGGAAAAGCTGAACATCAGGCCAATGCAACCCCTGACTAAAGAGGAACGGCAATCACATATGGAAACTACTTGCTGTCATATATGTGAAAAAACGTTTGCAACCGATGAGGAACGAGTTCGGGACCATTGCCACTTAACAGGTAAATTCTGAGAATCATAATTCAATTCATTTTTTCATAATTTCTTTTAACAGGAAAATACCGAGGGCCAGCGCACAATTCATGTAATCTGATGTATCAAGATTGCACCATAGTTCCAGTCATTTTTCACAATTTATCTGGATATGATGCCCACTTCATTATTAAGGATATAGCTACAGCCATTCCTGGGAAATTGGATCTCCTACAAATAAATAAAGAAAGATACATTTCGTTCACCAAGAACGTTGAAGGCAGTCATATCAAATTCAGATTCATCGATTCCTTCCGTTTTATGGCAGAATCCTTAGATAAGCTATCATCATTGCTGACAATGGATAAATTAAATATTACAAGAGCTGTATGTCAGGAATTGGATGATGATGACTTTAAACTACTTACGCGCAAAGGAGTCTTCCCATATGACTTCGTTGACGATTGGACTAAATTGGATTTCCAACACTCACCAGCGCAGGAGCAATTCTATAATAAAATGACTGACAGTGATATATCTGCTGAGGACTACAGCCGCGCAGAGAAGGTGTGGAGGAAATTTGAAATACAGACACTTGGCGAATATTCCGATCTATACCTGAAAACTGATATCCTTCTATTGGCTGATGTGTTTGAGAACTTTCGAGATGTCTGTTTGAAGACGTACAATTTAGATCCTGCACATTATTGGATGCAATGTTAAAATATACCAAAGTGAAACTAGAGCTGATAATCGACGTAGATATACTCCTATTCATAGAGAGAGGTATTCGAGGTGGTATAAGTCAATGCTCGAACAGATATAGTAAAGCAAATAATAAATATATGGATGATTTTAAGCCTGACGAGAAAGAGAAATACCTGATGTATTATGATGTAAATAACCTTTATGGATGGGCCATGTCACAGCATTTTCCAACCGGAGGATTCAAATGGGTTGATGCTCCCAATATCAACGTTTTCGAGATTGCTGATGATTCACCAATTGGATACATATTCGAAGTCGACTTGGACTATCCTCAACATCTACATGATACACATAAGGATTCACGGTTTTGCTCTGAGCATGCAGCACCACCTAGAGCAAAATTATAAAAGCTTTTGACAACTTTACATCCCAAAACTAAATATGTTATACACTACCGAAATTTGAAGCACTGCTTATCACATGGCCTCATCCTGAAAAAAGTGCACCGGATTCTTCAATTCAACCAATCAGCTTGGCTTAAACCATATATTGTCTTAAATACCACCAAACGGAAGCAGGCTACCAGCGATCATGAGAAGGACAGCTATAAGAAGATGAATAATGCAGCTTTTGGTAAGACCATGGAAAATATTCGGAAGTATAGCGATATAAAGCTTTGCGTAAAGTGGGAAGGTCGCTATGGTGCAGAAGCTCGGATTGCTTGATTATACACTTATATATAATACACTTCCGGATGAAGGTCAAGGATCAGACTCCCTTCCGGTTTCAAAGGTGATGCCAGGGGTCAAGGTCGAGCCCACGTGTAAATGTTTTTTTCTCCAGCCGTACTAACATTCTGGCTAAAACGCTCAACCGCCCGATTAGGAGCTCGCTGTAGTGGGCAAATATTATTCGGGAGCTCTGGACTTAGTAGGGAAATTGAATAAAAAGAATACCATATATAAAATATTATTATTGATTTATTATAAATTGAAAAATATTAACATTTAATTCTTAAGGTATCATTCTAGATTAACATTTAATTCTTAAGGTATCATTCTATATTAGGCCAAGCTGATTGGTTGAATTGAAGAATCCGGTGCACTTTTTTCAGGATGAGGCCATGTGATAAGCATTGCTTCAAATTGCGGTAGTGTATAACATATTTAATTTAGGATGTATAGTTGTCAAAAGCTTTTATAGTTTTGCTAGGTGGTGCTGCATGCTCAGAGCAAAATGGTGAATCCTTATGTGTATCATGTAGATGTTGAGGATAGTCCAAGTCGACTTCGAATATGTATCCAATTGGTGAATCATCAGCAATCTCGAAAACGTTGATATTGGGAGCATCAACCCATTTGAATCCTCCGGTTGGTAAATGCTGTGACATGGCCCCTCCATTTATTCATTTATTCATTTAGAACTTCATCAATGATCTGATTACTGAGTATACAAAAGTGAAATATAACAATAAAATAACAAAAGCATACATAACCATAATAACGATAAAAACATAACAATGATAATGAAAAACAAGTAACTTTAACTAAGCTGATCTCTTATTTGACTTTTTGAAAGATGAAAGTGAATGCAATCAAACTGACAGTTAAAGAGACGAGACATTGATGAAACCGGCTCGTGCATGCCATAGTTTGAACTATGCTGAGGAACAACGAAGAAGTCACAGTTCCTCAAGGAGCGCACAGGAACAGATATATCGAAAGTATTTAAGAGCTCAGGGGAGTTTATCACTCCTTGTATACACTGAAATGCAAAGACAACTCTGGAAGTTTTACGTCTATTCTCAAGAGAATCTAATGGAAAGAGTTTAAGCCTATCAACATATGGAGGCAGAATAATAGGGTTGTCCCAATGAAGCCCTCTCAGGGCAAATCGGATAAATCTCCGCTGTACAGCCTCGATGCGATTTATATATACAGAATAGAAGGGAGACCAGACAGGACTGGCATACTCCAAAATGGGTCTAACGAATGTGCAGTAGAGGATCTTCGTTGTGAATGGATCATTAAACTCTTTTGACCATCGCTTTATAAACCTCAGAGTAGCATTAGCCCTGGCCACGATTGAATTAATATGATGTTCGAAGGAAAGACGAGTATTAAGGAAGACACCCAAATCTTTGGTTTTGTCAAGTCTAGTTAATAATCATCCCTCTAAAGTATAATTAAACTCCAATGGCCTCCTTTTACAAGAAAAGGACATAGTAGTACATTTGCTAATATTAAGAGGAAGACAGTTAATAGCACACCATTTATGAAATGTGTCTAAGTCCGAGTTTATAAATCCGCACTCGTTTTCATTAGAAACAATGCGGAAGATTTTGGCATCGTCAGCATAACAAAGAATTCTTGAATTAGCCAAAATCAGAGATACATCGTTGATGTAAATTATAAAAAGGAGTGGTCCAAGATGGCTACCTTGAGGTACGCCGGAAGTATTATCTATTTCGTCAGAAAGGGCTGAACGGAATATGACTCGCTGCGTACGATCAGATAAATAAGAACGAAGCCAATTAACAAAGACAGTATGATAACCAAGAACAGTCAACCTGTGAATTAAAATTTTATGATTGATTCGGTCAAAAGCTTTACTGAAATCCGTGAAAATGCAATCCACTTGCTTACCGTTTTCAATAGCAGAAATGCAGAAATTAGTAAACTTCAATAAATTAGTCGTAGTAGACTTCCCCTTCATAAAACCATGCTGAAAAGAGCACAGGAAGGGCTTGCAGTGGAAGTACAAAACAAATATCTTACCAATACAACTTAAATTGGCGACAGGTCTGTAGTTAGAAAGGTCGCTCTTATTGCCCTTCTTGTGCAAAAGAATAATCAAAGAAAGCTTCCACTGTTTCGGAAAAATACCACAAGTTAAAGATAAATTAAATAAATAACAGAAAACAGGAACGATGGACGTAGCACATAAAGGTTATTTACATCATAATACATCAGGTATTTCTCTTTCTCGTCAGGCTTAAAATCATCCATATATTTATTATTTGCTTTACTATATCTGTTCGAGCATTGACTTATACAACCTCGAATACCTCCCTCTATGAATAGGAGTATATCTACGTCGATTATCAGCTCTAGTTTCACTTTGGTATATTTTAACATTGCATCCAATAATGTGCAGGATCTAAATTGTACGTCTTCATACAGACATCTCGAAAGTTCTCAAACACATCAGCCAATAGAAGGATATCAGTTTTCAGGTATAGATCGGAATATTCGCCAAGTGTCTGTATCTCAAATGTCCTCCACACCTTCTCTGCGCGGCTGTGGTCCTCAGCAGATATATCACTGTCAGTCATTTTATTATAGAATTGCTCCTGCGCTGGTGAGTGTTGGAAATCCAATTTAGTCCAATCGTCAACAAAGTCATATGGGAAGACTCCTTTGCGCGTAAGTAGTTTAAAGTCATCATCATCCAATTCCTGACATACAGCTCTTGTAATATTTAATTTATCCATTGTCAACAATGATGATAGCTTATCTAAGGATTCTGCCATAAAACGGAAGGAATCGATGTATCTGAATTTGATATGACTGCCTTCAACGTGCTTGGTGAACGAAATGCATCTTTCTTTATTTATTGGTAGGAGATCCGCTTTCCCAGGAATGGCTGTAGCTATATCCTTAATAATGAAGTGGGCATCATATCCAGATAAATTGTGAAAAATGACTGGAACTATGGTGCAATCTTGATATATCAGATTACATGAATTGTGCGCTGGCCCTCGGTATTTTCCTGTTAAAAGAAATTATGAAAAAATGAATTGAATTATGATTCTCAGAATTTACCTGTTAAGTGGCAATGGTCCCGAACTCGTTCCTCATCGGTTGCAAACGTTTTTTCACATATATGACAGCAAGTAGTTTCCATATGTGATT
Source organism: Dioctria linearis (assembly GCA_963930735.1). NCBI lineage: Eukaryota > Metazoa > Arthropoda > Insecta > Diptera > Asilidae > Dioctria > Dioctria linearis. The sequence continues at coordinate 139,375,745 of OZ005741.1, forward strand.
GCCGTTCCTCTTTAGTCAGGGGTTGCATTGGCCTGATGTTCAGCTTTTCCTGTACAGCTATGGATGCAATTTTTTGCAATTCTAATGCAAACCATTGTTGGCAATTCTTGCCTCGATATGCTCTGTAATATGAGAGCTTAGCATTATAGAATATATTAGAATCCTTTGTTGTGAAATTCATGTTCCTGGATTCGCTGTGTATTTTGATGGTTTCGCTGAATCGGCTTCAATATTGACTCAAGATCTGCATATACACAAAACGGGACTGGATTCTTATGGTTATAATTCTTATATTCCAACCATTTCTTTTCCTCTGATGGTAACATAATTCAGTAATCATTTTGGTTCTCGCATTCGGGTGTGTGTGATGCTAATTTTTCCGCAGAGTGAAAGTAGAGCAAACATCTATCGCATGTATACACTCTAGACTTATTTTTCGAAGTTTGTCCCGATACGAGGCGCGAAAGATCTTTAATCCAGCAGAAATGATATCTGCCAGCATCATCATCATCATCATCCATATGATCTTCAGGCTGGTCATAGTAATCTTGTAGCATTAGGAGATTAACATGTCACTCCATCCTGTGTTTCGTAAGTCTAACTGGAACTGTGGTGAAGAAACGCTCTTTCTCTAGGATGAATACGTTTATTGATAAATCGCTGTGGTCTTCAAATTGCGTAATTTGCTTAAGTGTCATGGGAAATGTTGTCCCATTTAAATTAAGTACAGTTGAATAATGTGGATATGATGAGGTCCTAGCAGAGTTAACATTTGCTGCTGTAGGATATATCGCTGAGATTACGGCGCATGCGAAGCATGCTTCATCAATATTTTTCACATTAATTCCAAGCTTTCTTTATAGCAATTTCCTTCGGCAGAGGTTTATACGAAGATCCCCGAATCGACTCAAACTTGTTGATGTGTACTGCCAGATGTATTATTGAGTGCATTGCCCAGCCACTGTCTTTTTCCTGGAATTCTTCCAGCTGAGTGTTTATTGGATGCAAAATGTTTGACTTAAACCACTCCTCTAAGTAATCGTTTGCACTAATTGGAGCAGTTCTTGCTTGGAAATATTTAATGTCTTTTATAGTTTCATTGTCACCAGTTTCTTTAACAAATTCACCGCAAAACGTTGTAGAGACTTTAATATTAAAATAATGTTTTAAGGTATTTTTAACACGACGCGTAAATAATTTAGCAGCGTCTTTCATAAATAGCTTCGGATCGATATGTTTTAAATTTGCAATAACACCTTGCCGAATTCTGTCTGCGAACGCTGTCTTTATTTCCTCCCACTTTACAAAATCACTTCTTCTCACGCGAGTAATTCCTCCACCTCGACGGGGAGTTCTCAATAACGCTCTCAATGCTTTAATTTGCTCGAGACAGCTCTCGAAATGTCGTTTCACTCTTATTGCACTTTCGAAATGCAACTTGAAATTTATGTATGTTTCTGTTGCACGTTTTAACAATATAGTCTTTATTCTCTGAATTTTTAATTATTGAAAAACTTTTATTTACTAACACCGAAGACATTTTTATTTTTTATGTACTATCACGGAGACTCACTAAAACTGACTGATGCTCCCCAAGAGTTTGCTTGGGCTTTTATAGGAACGGTTTGTAAACATGAATGATCCTGCTGCTACAATAATCATTGCACAGGATGAATTCGAACGAATTTGCTTACAGGCTGAGATGATATCGAATTACACGATAAAAAAAAACATATATCATTCAAATTAATTTGATTACTTTATTCTGCTGGTTGAAATTGCAAATATCAAATGAGATTGTTTACATGAATGCATTTCAAGATAAAAAGAAAATGTGAAAATTTGTTTACTTTATGTGAATTCCAATGAAACGTTTCGATCGGTAAAATTCTTGGAACAATAATATTTTTGGTTGCCTACAGGAAGTGTGGTATCAAATTACATGATAAGATTATATGTGCTGATATTGCTTAAATTTGTTTATACAGGTGTGCATGACTCATTCAGCTAAAATGCGAATTTGTAAACAGGAAGTTTACACAGGTGTGTATGAACCATTCAGCTTAAATGCGAATTTGTTTACAGCGGTGATATCAAATTACATCATAAATAGGGGAAGCATGCCCATAGAAAGTGATCCAGAACTTCTGATATCTACAAATTCCTCGCTAACAAATATTCAAGTAAGAAAACAGCAAAGCCAAGGTGACATCATGCTGATATCTACAACTCTCCAGGGTAACTTGAATTATTAATAATATTAACGATATCTGAAAAGGTAAAATCGCTAATATCTCTAAAACCAGAGCCCATAGAGGATTTCTGATGAAAATTTTATCCGCCCTAATACTCCCACCTACTATTAACTTTAATTATTACTAATATTAGTTCAAAACCAAAAGCCTACATTTAGGCACAGCACCCCCATGAGCTAAAAAATAATAATATTAACGATATCTGAAAAGGTAAAATCGCTAATATCTCGAAAACCATAGCCCGTAGAGGATTTCTAACAAAAATTTTATCCCCCCTGTAACCCCCACCCCTCTAACACCTTCTAGAATCTATTGGCATGAACAAAACTAACCTAGCTACCTTGAATTATTAATAATATTAACTATATCCGCAAAGGTAAAATCGCTAATATCTCGAAAGCCAGAACCTGTAGAGGATTTCTGATTCAAATTTCGTCCCGCCTAGTACCAACACCACAACCATCTAGAATCCATTGGCATGAATAAAAATGTCCTACTATTAACTTTAATTATTACTAATATTAGTTCAAAATCAAAAGCCTACATTTAGGCGCAACACTTGAAAACGCAAAATAATAATAAAAAAGCCTACATTTAGGCGCACCGAGAAAACAGCAAAACTGTAGTACCGGAGCATGCTGGTAGAACCGGCTAATACTGCTAGGGCGAAGTCAAGACCAAATGACACATCCAAGCCATAAGCCAGTCATAGCTCAAGGTGTATCCAAGATATAACCCAGTCAAGACTCAATGTACATCCAAAACACAAACACATATTTAGTATGGACTCAAAACCACCTAGCGACGGTGGTACCATCTGCGGGTGAGAGTTCTATATAAAAACTCTGGCCCAGAACTCTACCCATATATAGCAACTTTAAAGAATATTCACACAGCACCTCCGTGGTCTCATGGTAGAGCGCAACGGATTTAACAAAACCAAGCGGTCTCGGTTCGGTTCCAGCAAAAAAATCCAACATTATTTTATTAAAAAAATCAGCTAAGATGAGAGCTTGAACAGCTACGGGGACCAGCCAGCCAGATGACGTCATCTCCTGGTCAGCCAGACGGTAGGAAAGGAATTCCCCTGGTAGGGGACGTAGGCCACTAGACGGAATCCCCCAGTGGCCCAGAGCCCTGTCCAGAACCACCAAAATAGTTGGAATTTTCCGGACACTTTTTGAATGGTAAAAGTGTCCCAGAATCCGCATAGCGTAACTACTAATAACCTATAGACTAATGAAGCTAAAATCTTAATTACGTGGCCATTGGCCCTAACCACACAAGTACTTTAATTATCAGTCAAATCTGTTCTTTCTAAAATTAGAACTGGTGGATATCACATACGAGAACAGCAATCGTCATCTTTCCTACCTTGAAAATGATCTTCAACTTTCCTATGACTTCCTATGGGATATACATCGAACACTTTTGTTTATATTCTATATGATCGGACTATGAGCTCCGTAAGCAAAACAATAAGCTTCATCTACCGAATATTACGGCCCATATTCATTAAAAGAACTTAGACAAAACCCAATTAAATTATATGTTCTCAGTATGGTGTAGCTTTTATCACCCGAGCCAGTTTATTCCTCTTAATGACTACGGCCTTTCTATAATCCTAATATAATTTAAATGTGTTCAACATTTATTGTTATAACTAATCTATCATTTCATCTGCACTTAAACTCTTCCGTAGACTTATTTCCTGAGAGTTCTTTCTCTAGTAATTATCTGTTTCCTTCAGTATATAGAGCTTGTAAAAAAAAACAAAAAAATAGTGAGTCTACGGGTAGCTATATAGTACCACTTGTTACTAATAATTCCTTTTCCTTACAAAATCTTGTTAATTTCCTTGAGTAACACTAGTAAAAAAAATCGTCACCTCATTCTAGGAATATTTTGTGATGTTGGAGATAAATGCTTTAATCTCGCACGATTGTATGGCAGGTCCAGCAGGAATTCCCATGTTCTACGTGGCACGTGATCGCAGCATTAGCTCCTAGATCTCAATGTGTGGAGTGTTTTATTTATTTGTACTGACGTTCTTTTGATAGCTTCTATACATGTTTATGCTAGGTGATGCCTATCTGCACGTCGGACTTTTGCCTTTTAATTGACCAGACCTACTTGGTTTTTTTTAGATTTTTTTGTCCGTTTGTTCTGGTCGCTGTACACATAAGCTAACTGCGCTAAGCCCCCGTCACCGGCCTCCGCTGGGATTTCAATGGGGCTTCTGCCGTGGCAACCAACATTTAATGCTTCGTACAAGCTGTTCTTCTTGCCAGTAATTTGGTTGATTTAGAATAATCCTACAATTCCGTTGTAAATTACTGCTCTACTTGATTTTTTTGCTAACTTAAAGCAACTTACCTCACAATTTCTATAGCACAGAATGTTAACACATTTATCGACCTAATAAAATCACTCGCGCGGCAACTTGCTCGTTCCTTCACAAAAATGGCAGACATTCCACTTTTCTTTCCTTTTTTGCTCCACCTCAGATGCTTCTTCTTCTCTCGTTGCCATTGATCGCGCCGTTCAGACTTCCCAGTCAGATATCGGTCCCACAGTCTGATGAAACACGGTGGCTAACTTCGTGGTATAACTACGACTACGTCCCCGTCAGCTGCAACCTGCCAATACGGTGATTAAGGTACGCTGCGACCATAACAGGGAAGAGCTGTATAGTCCCCATGTGGACCATACAGCACTGGAAAAAGGTCGACTGAGCTAGCCGGTCTTATAACTTTACCTCAGCATTGAGGGCGCCCACGTGTGGCTCGACCCCCGACCCATGAAAGCATTTATCTATCACTCTGGCTAGGCGGATGCGACGGGTTATCAAAGACAGTCTGGCATGCTCGAGAGGTGATGAATCGAGGGCACATCCATGAAGTCCCGCTAGTCTCTGGTCAGACCTTGACATCATTCTCCGTGTCGGGAACCAGCGGCGCACTGACAAGTTGGTAACCCAAAAAATCCAGCCGGTCAGTCCCCTTTTCTTCCCTTCACCGAGATGCTGAGAGAACTCCGTAGTCAGTAACCTAACCAACTGGTCGCAAAGCTTTCCCAGCCCTCACATCTCAATCTGATCTCCGACCGACGCTGGATCAGGAGCAGTACTCACATAGGCAAACAATAAATTGTATGGCAGAGGGGGGAGGGGGCAATGTCAACCGTTTAGGTCTTTAGGATTACAGGGTGATTAAGAAAAAAAATAGATTTTCGCAAAACACCTTGTATTTTAAAATGTACTGGATACTCGGTCATAGTTAATATCTTATTGTATGCAAAGCTTCATGGCCTTTCCAACGACTGCTCAACCCTCTCCTCTTAGGAGTTACAGGGGTCTAAACAAAATATTTCAGATTTTTTACTTTTTTTAATTTTACCTCTTTTTTTTTGCAAAACGGTCATTACCATAACTGCTTTGTATAAAAACTTTAAACTGTAGACTCTGCTCTTTAATTTGACCATGTGCTATATGCACCCGTTAAAGAGTTATTAGCTCAGAACCTAGCTATTCTCAAACCTAAATTTTTTCCCTTACTGATCGGCTAATTTCGGTATGACATAAATAGGTTAAGAGCTAATAAGTTTTTAACAGCTGCAGATAGAACATAGCGTAAACTAACTCAAATTAAAGAGGAGAGTCCACAGCTTATAATTTTTATAAGAAAAAAGTTATCCTAATGATCGTTTTGCAAAAAAAAAATTGAGGTCAAATTAAAAAAAAAAGTAAAAAATCCGAAATATTTTGTTTAGAACATCATATAACTCCTAAGAGGACAGGCGGTATGGGGCTGGCTGAGAAGCCGTTCGAAAGGCCATGAAGCTCTGCATACAATGAGCTCTTAACTGTGACCATGCATGCAGTACTTTTTAAAATACGGGATGTTTTGATATTGCCCCCCCCCTTTTACTTTTTCGACAATTTCATCCTCGGTCATCCTGAAAGATTATTTGAGCCTGGATGACCATATTGATACTGCTGCAATATCAATATGGCTGTCCAGTTTTAAGTAATCTTCGAGCGTAATTTCCGTGGGTAAATTCAGGATTATAGACACCATGTAAGCTACTGTGTTTAAGTTAACACCTTCGGGGCAAGCAATTACTAGTAATCCCTCCACCAAAAAAATCTATTAGGACTGAAAATGTTTTTAATTTTTGTGGTTCTTACACACCGCCAGTCAGTAGATGTAAGGAGTCCACAATTTTCATTCCCTTTGTATGATCAGATTAAACAATCGCTTTAAATTTTCTGAACAGAAACTTTCTGTAAGAGGCTTTCAGGCTCGCAATAACGCCCCTGATTACAAGGTTATAAAATGCTTGAGGTGTTTGAAGGTAGAACAACTATTATTTCGTGGTAATAGAAAATTTTTGACCAAAATAAGCAAGTAAGAATTTTAAATTTTCTCGTATTAAGGAATATTTAGTGTTATTCATTTTGCGATATCAGAATTAATTCACATGAAAATTTCTTTTTACTGGGAGTTTGTTTCATATTATGCAAAATTTCGTGTAATCAATTTTCCTGTTAAACTCTACTGTTGAATTCGATCCGGTGTAAGCAGAGACATCTTTTATGTAAAACAGAAAAGATTCTTGAGGTATCTACTATATAAACTATTAATAGAGAAGAGCTCGTAGCAAATTTCAATAACTCAAAGATTGCACAGCGACCTTAAGCAGGAAAAAGTTAAATATAAATTTTTTTAAATATAAAATTTGATTTTTAATAGACTACTTAGGATAGTTCCTTTCATATGATATAAAATTTATTAATGTACCCATTCAAAAAAAGCTACCAATAGTTCTCCAATTTATCGGTAATTATGAATAGGAAAATAATAATATGAATCAATTTATTCAAGTAGCTACTTAGCTCGTTTTAGCCACTGTCGCAAGTATTATCTGATTTTTGTGAAAAAGGTTATAATATAAGTTGCTGTATTAGTGTCATTGTTTGTTTAGATTTTACAAATTATTTCAACCAAAAAATTTAAATTGATGAGCTTATTGTGATACAGAAGGGAGGTTTTTAATAACTTTCATAATATCATCAGTAACGTATGTAACTTGCATAGGAACATGGGTTGTACCTATGCAAATTAAATAGAACAACATTGAATTTTCCGATTAGCTAGTCTTACTAATGCAGAGCTCATAAAGTAATCCACCAGACCCAGAGAAAAAATTGGTGAAAACGTTTATGGTTTTACATTTTTTCGATATAAAATGGCTCCATAAACGTTTCTTATTAAATTAATATCGATAATAGTAAAATGTTGCTCATTCAAAATTCAACATTATCACACATTGAAACTAATGCTGTTCAATTTCAATTATAGCTTGCCACAAAATTTTGTATAAAATAAATGCTTAAACTTAGTTTAACAGATTGTAGCGGCTATGATAAAATGACCAGGTCTTTATAAAAGTACGTGTCTTACATGTTTTTATAACATGTTCCTTCATAGTTTAGCAAATCTTAAAGGTAAATTTTATACCGACCGTATTAGAAATTTAAATAGTAACATCGGTTATTTTAACATCGAACACTGTTAGTTTATACATATATGCGACATATATGGTGATTCAAAACTGGATGCTCTTTTTCTCCAGTACCAGCCGAGAAACAATAAATGTTGTAAAAATTAGAACAACTTAATTGATCCATCTCTAGGGTATAGAAATGATAATAAAAAGGCGATATTATGGTAGACAAACTATGTTTATTTGGTGCTGATCATATACAACTTTATACATATTATAATAATAGTAATAAAATATGTACAATGCACATACTATACGGAATATCAATTATTTATTTTTTAAATGTATCAATTTTGTCAATTTTTTTGAAGCCATAAATCTTTCTTTGCTAGATTTATCCCTCCTTCTCCCATCTGTACCTAAGTGTAAGTACTCTTTGTTCGGGTAAAGCAAGTGAAAATCAATTGTTATCTGCAAAAGTTAAGTTAATAATAATAGATAGATAAATTTGGATATTTCTAACCAGTTCATAGCCTCTGGAATCTTTATATTTTGGTCAAGATCTTAAAAATTCCGAATTGGTTTGCGTTTTATATTTTAATTCCTTTTGCCGAACGCGAAACGTTTTTTCCCAATTCTCCTTCACTTCTCCCCAATCATCGCAATTTCTACTAACATTTATTGTTATAACTAATCTATCATTTCATCTGCACTTAAACTCTTCCGTAGACTTATTTCCTGAGAGTTCTTTCTCTAGTAATTATCTGTTTCCTTCAGTATATAGAGCTTGTAAAAAAAAAAACAAAAAAATAGTGAGTCTACGGGTAGCTATATAGTACCACTTGTTACTAATAATTCCTTTTCCTTACAAAATCTTGTTAATTTCCTTGAGTAACACTAGTAAAAAAAATCGTCACCTCATTCTAGGAATATTTTGTGATGTTGGAGATAAATGCTTTAATCTCGCACGATTGTATGGCAGGTCCAGCAGGAATTCCCATGTTCTACGTGGCACGTGATCGCAGCATTAGCTCCTAGATCTCAATGTGTGGAGTGTTTTATTTATTTGTACTGACGTTCTTTTGATAGCTTCTATACATGTTTATGCTAGGTGATGCCTATCTGCACATCGGACTTTTGCGTTTTAATTGACCAGACCTACTTGGTTTTTTTTAGATTTTTTTGTCCGTTTGTTCTGGTCGCTGTACACATAAGCTAACTGCGCTAAGCCCCCGTCACCGGCCTCCGCTGGGATTTCAATGGGGCTTCTGCCGTGGCAACCAACATTTAATGCTTCGTACAAGCTGTTCTTCTTGCCAGTAATTTGGTTGATTTAGAATAATCCTACAATTCCGTTGTAAATTACTGCTCTACTTGATTTTTTTGCTAACTTAAAGCAACTTACCTCACAATTTCTATAGCACAGAATGTTAACACATTTATCGACCTAATAAAATCACTCGCGCGGCAACTTGCTCGTTCCTTCACAAAAATGGCAGACATTCCACTTTTCTTTCCTTTTTTGCTCCACCTCAGATGCTTCTTCTTCTCTCGTTGCCATTGATCGCGCCGTTCAGACTTCCCAGTCAGATATCGGTCCCACAGTCTGATGAAACACGGTGGCTAACTTCGTGGTATAACTACGACTACGTCCCCGTCAGCTGCAACCTGCCAATACGGTGATTAAGGTACGCTGCGACCATAACAGGGAAGAGCTGTATAGTCCCCATGTGGACCATACAGCACTGGAAAAAGGTCGACTGAGCTAGCCGGTCTTATAACTTTACCTCAGCATTGAGGGCGCCCACGTGTGGCTCGACCCCCGACCCATGAAAGCATTTATCTATCACTCTGGCTAGGCGGATGCGACGGGTTATCAAAGACAGTCTGGCATGCTCGAGAGGTGATGAATCGAGGGCACATCCATGAAGTCCCGCTAGTCTCTGGTCAGACCTTGACATCATTCTCCGTGTCGGGAACCAGCGGCGCACTGACAAGTTGGTAACCCAAAAAATCCAGCCGGTCAGTCCCCTTTTCTTCCCTTCACCGAGATGCTGAGAGAACTCCGTAGTCAGTAACCTAACCAACTGGTCGCAAAGCTTTCCCAGCCCTCACATCTCAATCTGATCTCCGATCGACGCTGGATCAGGAGCAGTACTCACATAGGCAAACAATAAATTGTATGGCAGAGGGGGAGGGGGCAATGTCAACCGTTTAGGTCTTTAGGATTACAGGGTGATTAAGAAAAAAAATAGATTTTCGCAAAACACCTTGTATTTTAAAATGTACTGGATACTCGGTCATAGTTAATATCTTATTGTATGCAAAGCTTCATGGCCTTTCCAACGACTGCTCAACCCTCTCCTCTTAGGAGTTACAGGGGTCTAAACAAAATATTTCAGATTTTTTACTTTTTTTAATTTTACGGTCATTACCATAACTGCTTTGTATAAAAACTTTAAACTGTAGACTCTGCTCTTTAATTTGACCATGTGCTATATGCACCCGTTAAAGAGTTATTAGCTCAGAACCTAGCTATTCTCAAACCTAAATTTTTTCCCTTACTGATCGGCTAATTTCGGTATGACATAAATAGGTTAAGAGCTAATAAGTTTTTAACAGCTGCAGATAGAACATAGCGTAAACTAACTCAAATTAAAGAGGAGAGTCCACAGCTTATAATTTTTATAAGAAAAAAGTTATCCTAATGATCGTTTTGCAAAAAAAAAATTGAGGTCAAATTAAAAAAAAAAGTAAAAAATCCGAAATATTTTGTTTAGAACATCATATAACTCCTAAGAGGACAGGCGGTATGGGGCTGGCTGAGAAGCCGTTCGAAAGGCCATGAAGCTCTGCATACAATGAGCTCTTAACTGTGACCATGCATGCAGTACTTTTTAAAATACGGGATGTTTTGATATTGCCCCCCTTTTACTTTTTCGACAATTTCATCCTCGGTCATCCTGAAAGATTATTTGAGCCTGGATGACCATATTGATACTGCTGCAATATCAATATGGCTGTCCAGTTTTAAGTAATCTTCGAGCGTAATTTCCGTGGGTAAATTCAGGATTATAGACACCATGTAAGCTACTGTGTTTAAGTTAACACCTTCGGGGCAAGCAATTACTAGTAATCCCTCCACCAAAAAAATCTATTAGGACTGAAAATGTTTTTAATTTTTGTGGTTCTTACACACCGCCAGTCAGTAGATGTAAGGAGTCCACAATTTTCATTCCCTTTGTATGATCAGATTAAAGAATCGCTTTAAATTTTCTGAACAGAAACTTTCTGTAAGAGGCTTTCAGGCTCGCAATAACGCCCCTGATTACAAGGTTATAAAATGCTTGAGGTGTTTGAAGGTAGAACAACTATTATTTCGTGGTAATAGAAAATTTTTGACCAAAATAAGCAAGTAAGAATTTTAAATTTTCTCGTATTAAGGAATATTTAGTGTTATTCATTTTGCGATATCAGAATTAATTCACATGAAAATTTCTTTTTACTGGGAGTTTGTTTCATATTATGCAAAATTTCGTGTAATCAATTTTCCTGTTAAACTCTACTGTTGAATTCGATCCGGTGTAAGCAGAGACATCTTTTATGTAAAACAGAAAAGATTCTTGAGGTATCTACTATATAAACTATTAATAGAGAAGAGCTCGTAGCAAATTTCAATAACTCAAAGATTGCACAGCGACCTTAAGCAGGAAAAAGTTAAATATAAATTTTTTTAAATATAAAATTTGATTTTTAATAGACTACTTAGGATAGTTCCTTTCATATGATATAAAATTTATTAATGTACCCATTCAAAAAAAGCTACCAATAGTTCTCCAATTTATCGGTAATTATGAATAGGAAAATAATAATATGAATCAATTTATTCAAGTAGCTACTTAGCTCGTTTTAGCCACTGTCGCAAGTATTATCTGATTTTTGTGAAAAAAGTTATAATATAAGTTGCTGTATTAGTGTCATTGTTTGTTTAGATTTTACAAATTATTTCAACCAAAAAATTTAAATTGATGAGCTTATTGTGATACAGAAGGGAGGTTTTTAATAACTTTCATAATATCATCAGTAACGTATGTAACTTGCATAGGAACATGGGTTGTACCTATGCAAATTAAATAGAACAACATTGAATTTTCCGATTAGCTAGTCTTACTAATGCAGAGCTCATAAAGTAATCCACCAGACCCAGAGAAAAAATTGGTGAAAACGTTTATGGTTTTACATTTTTTCGATATAAAATGGCTCCATAAACGTTTCTTATTAAATTAATATCGATAATAGTAAAATGTTGCTCATTCAAAATTCAACATTATCACACATTGAAACTAATGCTGTTCAATTTCAATTATAGCTTGCCACAAAATTTTGTATAAAATAAATGCTTAAACTTAGTTTAACAGATTGTAGCGGCTATGATAAAATGACCAGGTCTTTATAAAAGTACGTGTCTTACATGTTTTTATAACATGTTCCTTCATAGTTTAGCAAATCTTAAAGGTAAATTTTATACCGACCGTATTAGAAATTTAAATAGTAACATCGGTTATTTTAACATCGAACACTGTTAGTTTATACATATATGCGACATATATGGTGATTCAAAACTGGATGCTCTTTTTCTCCAGTACCAGCCGAGAAACAATAAATGTTGTAAAAATTAGAACAACTTAATTGATCCATCTCTAGGGTATAGAAATGATAATAAAAAGGCGATATTATGGTAGACAAACTATGTTTATTTGGTGCTGATCATATACAACTTTATACATATTATAATAATAGTAATAAAATATGTACAATGCACATACTATACGGAATATCAATTATTTATTTTTTAAATGTATCAATTTTGTCAATTTTTTTGAAGCCATAAATCTTTCTTTGCTAGATTTATCCCTCCTTCTCCCATCTGTACCTAAGTGTAAGTACTCTTTGTTCGGGTAAAGCAAGTGAAAATCAATTGTTATCTGCAAAAGTTAAGTTAATAATAATAGATAGATAAATTTGGATATTTCTAACCAGTTCATAGCCTCTGGAATCTTTATATTTTGGTCAAGATCTTAAAAATTCCGAATTGGTTTGCGTTTTATATTTTAATTCCTTTTGCCGAACGCGAAACGTTTTTTCCCAATTCTCCTTCACTTCTCCCCAATCATCGCAATTTCTACTAAGTGAAGCTTTTAGCGCTTGTGTGTAATATTTTCGTCAATTTCAGTATAACAGACTGAAGAATTTTCGGACTCTTTTAATTTTGAATGTGTTGATATCATCTTAATCTTAGCTTTTATGTTTGAATTTTTGTCATAAAGCTTTCCTCTTGGATTCCGTTTTTCTTGTCTTGGAACAAAGTACTATTCCTGATAAAAAAATTTGTTGGAAGTTAACATTTTTATGAAATTAACATGTTAGACATTCATTAGGAAGAAGAATCATAATTTGTTTGGTCAAAGATGGATATTAGCTTGATCTTACTTTACACCCACTATAGTTAACGTCCTCTAATATAATAGATATACAATAGATAGTCCAACAAGTCTTCGTTTTTTTAATAGAAATCCCGTATCGCTTTTCCTCTTTTTGACTTCTTTAATAATTCTGATAAATCCTGTAATTTATAGCGGATTAGTAGGATCTTCGATACGTAAAAAGTTAATTATGAGTTTTTGTGTTTCGGAAGGATATTTTCTTATCTAGGTATCCCAAATCAATAATGCAAATTTCTCATTATAAAACTTGGTAAACAATTACTACTTTTATCAATTTTTACACCAAGTACTAGTTTTATATAATTCTAACTTGCACTAATAAAATCTTATCGACATGCTTACCTTGTTAGAGAGTTGTATATAAATCCTCTAGCTTCCAATCTATTAACAAATTGTACAAATCTATGTCGAAATTTGTTACCGTGACAAATATTTTAAATTCTCTTTTATAGATTAAATTAATATTCTGTTATTATTATTGTTGCTATCAAATAATAAAAACTATTCTCCTTCGAATATTTTTTAATAATAATTGAGTAATTGTAATTCTGAAAATGTATTTGGCGTTTTCGTACTTTTCGTATTGCAGCAATGTGATTTGTCCCATCTATTTTTGCTCAAGATTTACCATCACTATAGATCACATTGCAAGCAAGATTGTGTTCATTTAAATATTGGACAATTTCATTATTGACAGACACTGTGGACACGTGCACGATACTTAAGTCTTTTGAACTGGTCACATTTCCAACGTATTTTGCTTCAAACCTGGAGGCAAGGTCTTGGAAAACAAAGAAATAACCATTGCTATCGTGCTGGGGAGATTTCATTTCATCAGAAAATCCTTTGTTAATTCCCTGATCCCTTTTGACCATAGGTTGGCAATAAATTTTTATTGCGTCCTTCGAGGCAATAAGGTGGCCCACCTGCAAATATATAGTGACCCCATATCTCCATTTATTTTCACCACTCTTTCGTATCACAAAAATTAAATTTTAAATTCTTCACAATTAAAAAAACTTTCCTCGTTTGTAAGTTGGCCTGCTAGATAGGTAAAATTTATATTTCTGGGAAAATAATATTTTCTGATAGATCAATACAAATAATGGGTGACCTGGTGGTCATATCGTTGGTGATACTGCATTACCGCGAGACTAGCAATATCATAACCGCGTAACTGCATAGAGTAGCAAAATCAAATTTCGAGGTTAATGGTGACGTAGCTAAGAAACTACAACTTATTTGATCAATTTAATGTTTAATAAAATCCATAAAGATGATATATCTCTTTCTTATCTTAAAGTTCAGTAGCAATAATTTTGTTATTGTAATAATAAAAAAAAAGTTTAGTATTTGCTGAAAATTTTACTTTGACTTTAACTTACGCGGTAGTTGATTTTAGCTAGAAAAAATTAATCTTCATGGATGGTTTATTATTGTATTGGATAGACTCTGCTTAGCTTTTACTAAATGTAGTTCGATGCTTTTTTCTAAACAATATTTTCACAAAATTTAATTATACGTTTACCCAGGGGGTTAAAGAGGTCTATTCCCAGCAAAAGAGACAAATACATTATAAAAGAGTTATTTTATGATAGTGTAATACAAAATTAGGTTGAATGATCTTTGTAAACATTTAAAATTTTATTAGAAATTTTTTTATTTATTTATATATTTATTTATTTATCTAAGTAGTCTACAGATTACAACATCTTATATATTGCAGATAATGTATTCATTAATTCTAATAAATTTAATAAAAACTTTGTGGATTAGTGTTATACAATAATTATTATGATATCATTTCAATATAAGTGCAAACAGAAATACATAGTTCAATTTAGATTGCAAAATAGTTAATACGAAAGAAAAATTAAAAATACATAGATGTAACTATGCCAAGCCAATAATAGGCACTCATAAGTACCATAGTTGTATACCTGTAAACACTAAATACATACTCATTTTGAATAAAAATAAAATTATAAATTTTATGAAATAATAAAACAGAACTATTATTGTAATACTTTTTAAACACATCTTTCATCAAGTATCTAAAAACAATAAAAAAATAATTTTTTCGGAGTAAAATCTGAATATGAAATTTTGGAGAAACGATAATAAAAAAATTATGTCTTCTGAACTAAAAACTGAACATTCGCAAATTTTTGATATTGTATGTATTAATATTAGGGTATTGAAAAAATATATCTTTTAGGGGAGGGGGTTTCTCTTCCGAAGGGGTCAGAACTCCAAAATTAATACAAATTTTTTTTTTCAATTTTTTTTAATTTGTTTAATTTCTTTTATTTTCTTTCAAAAGCCCCATTTAATATTTTTAATTTTAAATACCGCACAAAAGAATCTAATAATCCGATCCGAAGTATTCAGCCAATTAATAAACACGTCCACAGTGAAGAAAACATTCAAATGTGGTTCACCCTGTAGTCAAGACCTTAGGTCGGCAGGCTAAACAAAACAAGTAAAACCAATTCTTATGATACTCTAGATCAGGGGTGGCCAACCTTTCAGCTTCCCTGAGCCGCATTGGAAGTAGGCGAGTTATATTGGGCCACACATAAAATATACGAACCCTACAGATAGCTAATGAACAAAAATGAAGATATACATACTTAGTTAACTTTTTTAAGTAATTTAAGCTTCATTACTTCATAAATTTTTTATTAAACAATTTAAGAAATAGCAACATGAAAATTATGTGATATTTGACATTGTTTTTGAGACAATAATGCTTCGATATTTTGCTTTGTGCTTCATCTTAGAAACTAGCTGCTCACAAATGTAGGTGCTTCCAAATAGCGATGTCATGAATTGTGAAGCAAGGGGTACTTTTCTCTGGGAAGATAATTCTTATAAAAGTCCAGTAAAGAGAAATTATTAAATTCTTCTTAAAGTTGAACATCAGACTTCATCTCTAGCCATTTCATTTGAAAATTTGCTGGTAAGTTCATGTCGACTAAAAATGGAGTCAGAGTCAAAAAATTGATGATTTTTTTGGAAATCTTGAAATATTTTCTCAGATTCCTGTATCAAATCGAGAATCAAGTTTGCATATCTTTCGTTACTCTCAGGACAGTGTTTAGCCAACGTTTTAAAATACATAAAATTATTTGCTTGAATTTGTGACTACCATAGATTCAGTTTCATTTCGAAAGCCGCTATAGTTTGAGGCATAGTTGTTTTTCACTTTGAAGACGCAAATTTTGCTCATTTAAATAAGCTGTCAAGTCTACTAAAAAATCTGTGAGCCTGTTTTCATCACCAAGTTCTGGCACAGATTTTATTCTTGATTCCATAAATGACTTGATTTCATTTCGCAAAACATAAAATCTTTTCAGCATTTTACCCCGACTTAACCATCTTACTTCCGAAAAATAAATAATATCCCCAATGTCTTCAGTGTCAATTTGACTAAGTACAATTGCACATTGAAAACTTTCTTTGGCCACATTGCGCAATTGTACATTTATTATGTCGAGAAGTAACTAAACTAACCCCATAGAAATGTTATATAGATAAAGAAAATGTTTTATAAAATTAATTGAGAAAGTATTTAAGTATATTAGTTTTGTTGGGCTACATTCAAAGCCGTCCTGAGCCACCTAAGGCCCGCGGACCGCGAGTTGGACGCGCCTGCCCTAGATGAATGAATTTTGTATGGTCACGCAATTTTGATTTTTGAAGTGGTTTTTCGCATATTTTTCTAGAACGGTTCGTAGGAGAGTCATTATAAACAATTTTATAGGACTTCATATTCTGAAGAAGTTTTTAGTACTATAAAAATGTAAACGAGTGATAGTTTTCACAGTATACGTAAAAAGCCTAAATTTTTATATGGCAACATCAGATTTAGTCAACTTTTGAAATTTTATTTGCTATTACTATGAAAACACTATGTATCAAATTTCAGCTCTCTATGTCGGCGCGTTCTCATGTAGTGTTCAAATATATAGTGGAAACCTAAATTTTTGTATGGCAGCCCTACGAAGGAGTTACCCGGTTTGTCTCATTTTCAAGCTTAGCTTTACTTTTTTTTTAAAGTCCGTGTACAAACTTTCAACTCTCTAAGTATACGCGTTCTCGAGTTATCGTGCGCACAGATAGACAGAAAGACAAACAGATGGATGGACGGACAGACAGAAGCACTGAGGGAGAAACTAAATGAAATAGCGGTACCAGTAACATCAGTTTCGGAAAACCCACCTAGCAGGTTTAGTAAATTAAGACGTTCATTTAAGGTTAAGATTTAGGAAAATATAAACAAAAACAAGAACAGAATACCATAATAAAGTTATTGATTATATATTAATATACTCTTCTGCCCTCTGCTCTTTATACTTATCCATTCTATCTGATATAATAAGGAATAATAATAGATAAGGCACATAAACAAAATAAATCATGATGTATATTTCCATTTCAAAATTATTGTAGAAATTTATGAAGATTATAACTATAACATAATAACAAAAGTACATAAATAAATATGCGCATGCCTTCTGATGAATTTTATGTAACATTCCGTTGGGATTTTCTTTCATTTTTGTAACAACTTTATACTTCTTTCGTAATTTAGTTGAGAAAGGTAAAGACGGACATTAATAATGTAAGAAAAATAACTAAACTAGATTCCTTATTTCGAGTCGCATAGCCTTATTTTTTATTATTGTAGACATGTAATTAAATTAGATTTAGTACCTACTGCTTAGTTTCTTTTCTTGGTAATATTATATAAAAGTTTATTGGTTGTTCTATAGCGAAATTAATTGGTTCTTATAGATGAAATTTATAAATTTGGTTTAAATTAATAATTTAATGAATAATGAAAAAGTAAAATTACAAAAATGTTTGCTAATTTCCTCTCATACAAAAAAAAAACAAAAACAATATCTAATAAAAAAAAAAAGAAAGAAAAATGTTACCTACAGTAGGCATCATTTTTCTTTTCTACGGGGGTAAGGAATGTAAATAAAGTAATTAGTCCACAAATTCATGACCCAGTTTTGGCAAAAGTAAAGGAAATTAAATTGCAAGCTTGGCATATTTAGTGTCATTCACATTTATTCGCATTTTCAATTGATGGGCAATAACCTTAGCTTTGCGAATTGTGACCCAGATAAACAAAAATTATTAATTAATTGCAAGCTTTACACTTTGAAATTACTCGATATCGCTCAAATCGAATATTGGGCAGAATTGATGATTGAAGAAAAAACAAGAAGTGACTCTGAATGCGGGGGATTGTAACGGGAAAGATCGAAGAGTACGGTTTGGAAAAAAGCGAAGCGGCGAGTTAAAAAAGCAGTTACGTACGGGTCGTGAATTTGTGTGGAAGTTCGGTGTGTTGAAAAAAGTTTAATAAAGCGTCTGTCCAGAACAAGCGATATAAAATTTAGTGTATGTATATATAGATAGTATTAAATATTTGAAAAGATAAATGAGTAAAATGTGTTAGCAGTTCAATATAACAATAAAATGAAAAAAAAGTGTTAACCTCTTTTGTGTATTGTAATAACCTACAAGAAACTTCCTAACATCCCGAAGTGATTTAAACAAAAAAACTAAAAGTATTCTTTATGTACAATAGAAACAAATTTCTTGCACTACATCACTCTTAAAATTTTTTTAATTTGTTAGATAAATATTTTACCTAATAAAAATTACTTATTTTGATTGCTAAAGAAAAATGATTTCATAAGATTTTATATTCTGAAGAACTTTCCCGATTTAGTCTATTTTTGATACTGTAGTTACTATTTTTGTGCGCCGTGTAGGGAATTTACAAGTGTCCAACTATATAACGAAAAACGAAATATTTGTGTGGCATATTCAACAAATAAAATGAGTTTTGAGTAGTGTATATTTTCACGATGAGGATAAATCTTAAGTTTTTAAAATCTAAAAAAAAATATGCGTTACTTTATTTTATTTAATGGATCTCAAAAAATATTATCAATTTAAAACATCACACTTCCACACATAAATAATCCTCAATGTACCCTCCTGTTTCCAATAGTTAATTCGCTTATATAATCATAGAATAACAGAAAAGGAACACAAAATATCAAGTATTCACTAATAAACAGAATACTTATCTGAAAACCGACGGATTAGTCACACCATCATTAACAGCATCATCCAAGAAAACCAAGTGGAATCAATGCAAGCTGCACCTCTGCAGCAAAAACTTATAAAACTACCGTAGCTCATTTTCTTTATCTAAAAATAATCAAAAGGAAATCATTAATAAAATGAACCTCGGTATATTTGCATTTTTTCATGTCATCACATTACTCCAGTCATCTCTTTTCGTCTTCGCCTCAGTCAAAATACAAGCAATTGTAATAAACGTTGCCAGGGCAACACTAAGACGCGGGATGAGTATAACTGGTGACCACGGCTATATAAAGCCGATGAGTCGCAATAGATGGGACCATTCTTGGCTCAGAGTTCATCTGATTCAGAGTATAATCGGAATAAAGTATCGTGTTCCCAATTTACATACAGAAGTCTAATTTTGTTTAGAGTTTAATTGAAATTATTCCTATCCTTACTACAGAAGTATAATACTGTTCAGAGTTTAATCTGAAATTATTCCTATCCTTATTACAGAAAGATAATTCTGTTCAGAGTATAATCTGAAATTATTCCGATCCTTCTTACAGAAGTCTAATTCTGTTCAAAGTCTAATCTGAAAATACCTATCATCCACATTCATCATCTAAATTCCCACACCTAAGCAGAAGAATATCTGTCAAACTATTATTGTGCTACATCTGTTCAGCACCACATGTTGGAGCACGCTGCTGCCCCTTTATTTACTTATTCAGCCTTCCTGTCTGACGGGGCCGCTATCGTCAAAGAAATTCGTAGAGAGTTCTTCTGTGCATCACTTTGCTACCCTTCGGTCCACACGCAAGAGCAGCAGTAACATTTTTACTCCAGAAGTTTATTTGATGACAGAAAATTAATTCTGTTCTTCTTTTTTCGAGAAATAAAGGTGAGACAGCAGAGGCAGCTTTGGATTAATAAATGTGTTGTAATAATAAAATTTTATATCTGAAGATTGAAATGCTGAGTTATCCTTTTTACAACCGGCACCCCCTACCTTATCGTTTGAGACTAGATCTCACAACAATTTTGAAGATGTGGTGTTGTGCTGGGATGCTTAAATAAAACACAATCCGAGTAGCTTAACAATGTGTTTATTACTTGACTGCTGATAAGTGACTGACTCCTATCTTGTGTGGATGCTAATGATTAACTAACTCTAGAACATCTAGTGGTCCATGAGAGAGAATAATGCACATTGAAATGTATCGAAATATACCACACTTACAATATCTCCCTCCAGTTTAATTCATTTTTGTGTAAATTTTTATGTACATAATAATTCAAAGTTCAGATTTTAAATCCAAGTTTGTTTTTTATTTCATCTGCCCGCATGAGCTTGATAGCGTGTAGGCTCTTTAATTTCGCGTCCATAATGTGTTATATAGCTTGAAGATGTTACAATAAATTATTTTTCATTTCCTCCGGTAATATCAGAATTTGAATTAGATGCGGTGGTTAAAGAATACGAACTAAATGGTTGGTTATCCGCGACAACTTCTTGCGGTACTCCATGGACTGAAATATCTGTTTAAAAGCCAAAATTAAATCTTCCGACTTCTTCCCTTTAATTGGTTGAATTTCCAACCATTTCGATAAGTAATCCACTACAATAAGGTAATGTTTTGCTACAAATTCCTAAATATCTGCACCGATCTTTTGAAAAGGTAGTTGGGGAATTTGATGAGGCATCATAGAATGTCTTTCAATACGGTGTTGACATTTTTCACATACTGGGCATTTTCGAATCATATTTTCGATATCTCTATTCATGAACGACCATTAAAACAATCATTTTCCCTCAATATCGTTTTTGTTACCCCTAAATGCGCCTCATGTAACAAATCCAACATCCAACAAATCCAACATTCACGAACTCGGCACAAATTTTCGATTTTCAACAAATACTAAATTATCTTCAAAAAATATTTTATCTTTTATGTTTCAGAAAACCTAAGATTTTCAGACAATTTATTTCTACTATTTGGCCATCCCTTTTCATACAGCCGAATTATACTTTGCATTGTTTCATCTTCTTGTGTTCTCCTCTCAAATAATTTTCTCTTCGAGTCGCTCATATTTACACTATGAACTTCCGGGTATATACTTCATTTCAATATCATATTTTAATAGTTTGATCCTCATCCTTTGCAATCTATTTGAGGGCATCTGATTAACCGCCTTTCTCATAATTGCAAGCAAAGGCTTATGGCAGATCCATTAAAAGACCTTCCTCAAAGAAGAGCTTAGATTTTTTTGGGCTATCACCCACTGATGTATGTAGGATAAGTTTCTAGGAGGATGAAACATCGGAGCACGTCCTGTTTGAATGCGAGACCATTACACTATGTAGCTTCCAGGCTTTTGGCTTCGAAGAAATCCCATCGAAATTAAACAATAAGCCTATGATGGTTGCAGTGCAATGATCAATTACCCCGCTAAAAGAAAATCTAAATCTAACACAATAAAAACTAGAAAAAAGGTTTATTGCTTCAGTTGCTTGAATTGTTGTCATCTTTAGAGTTGTTGTCTTTAAGAGAAACATCAGAAAAACCGACTTGTGGATTACACCGCTGTCACCATTACGGATTTCGAAGCCGAAGTGGTCGTCAGGCAGTTTTTAATGAGACTCACTCTGAATTTTATTTTTCATTAACTATGTTATTCTACACTTCCATAAAAATGTCATCAAATTCAGGGACTTGTGCGACAGCTGTAAGTATATGTTTGGCAAAGCTGTACACTAGATGGGTTATTACAAAAAAAATTCGAAGTATGACCCACAATTGACTTATTTTTAACAAATTTTCCGAATTTATTGCCTTAACCTAGGGTCACAAAATGAAATTTCATCCCATCATTCCATTGTTAAACAGGTCTCTATATGTATATATATACACATACTCAATTGGTAATTAGAGTCTTGTTTTGGAAATTGAAATAATCAAATTGGTAAAACTATTTCCAACATAGTGTCCCACCAAGATGGGGAAATGTTTTAAGAAGTAAAAGTAGGGGTAATTTGCAATCGAAAAGGACTTTAAAAGTTTTTTCCAATTTGCGCTTTTTTAAAAATTATAGTGAATTTAAGAATTTTTCTGAATTGTTGGTACCCTGAGACACTCCTCCCTAGAGCTCAAGGCAACCCTCGTGGACAGTAACCGTTTTGCTCTTAGGTCTTAGCTGACATATTTTAGATGCAGCGAAAAATTTATGCTTTTGAAGTTCGATGAAATATTGTCGCACATCAAAAATGAACATACCAGAGAAAATATTCATATTATAAGGAACTTATTCATTGGACCGTTTGAGCTAGAGGGAAGATTATCAGCTGCGAAATACTTATCATTTTTAAAGGAAGACATAGTACTTCTGGAGTAAGCACCGCTGACTATAAGAAGGTAAATGATTTTTCAACATCATTTAGCACGAATCATTCTAGTCGAGAAGTAAAACGATTCCTAGATAGAGAATATTTGATATTTTTCCAATGTTCAGTTTCTTAACCTCCCAGACATAATGTGGAACTAAAATTGATTAATATTTACAGGATATGTATAGGTACTCATAACATTATTGCTGATTATATTGTGCTCGCTATTGTTCTTGGTTTAGAGACTTTTTTAATTCATTTCGGGTGATGGGATCCTGAATAGTCAGAACAGTTTTTTTTTTTTGGTCTCACTGCATTCATGTACATTATGGCCCTTTCTACCACTTCGAAAACAAGATCCTTTCCTACGATTTGGCTTTGGACATTTGCTCCTTAACTGTCCCAACTTGTTGCAATTAAAATACTTTAACTTATCGTGTGGATGGTGGGCGGATTAAGGTTTTGGTGAACTCGTTTAGCCCGTGAAGCCGTTTAAACTGACTGACGTTCAGGTTGGCTTAGTTGTTGAGATTTAATTTTGTCATAATTCCTCAAGGCATCTTTGAACTCATCCATATTAGACAAGTTTCCTCCACGTCCGTCAATGAGGAAAGCTCTTGCATAAAGAATAAATATCGCTGCCACTATCACAAGTCTTTGACCAAGTATATATGCAATATAACGTAGGAATCCGAATGTGTTTTCGCTTTGAAAATAAACATTCTTGTTCGACCACGTATGATATGAAAATACAAAATTGTTTCCACTTTAAAAATAAACACACCAAGTGCCAACCGGGTGGCTGACCTGTCACGTGACCAGGATGTGCTCAATATTTCAGATATAGCTGCCTTTAGCTGCTTTCGTATGACTTGGGTGTCCAGCCCATGGAACAGCCCTACTAACAGACTTTTCTGTTACAAAATTTCGAAAGCCTAGAGTCTCCTCTTTAATTAAACCTATTACTCTTATGTTCTATCTATGATGGTTAAGAACGTATTAGCTATTAACCTCATTAGTTGATTGACTAGAAAAATCCACTCTATCCAATCCATACATGATGTAAATGCGGATATAAAATGTGGTAATTAAGAAATGAAAATTTAAATTCACCGGTGTTGTCATAAATAGCAATAAAGGCATCGTTCAGAAATAAATAGTATTGGAATTGAATGAATAATAAACCTTTTTTTCGAAACGGGGGCCCACTTTTCATACATCTTTGGGTCAGAAACTTCCAAACATCAGAGATGTCTTAAACGATGCATTATGTTACTCTGAACATATATTATCAAAAAAGTTTATTTCAATTAAGCGGCGGAAAGCGTTGGCGGGTGAAAAAGGGGGCTTTTCTACTTCTCGTGACTTGCAGAACAGGTCGTGGAAAATGACTTCGTATAAGAAATATGTTCGCAATAGAGCACCTGTGGCCATGGAAAAAAGAACTGAAAAATTATTTGCTGAATCGGAAAAAAAGTAAACCATGCGATAGTACTCGGCGAGACCTTTAATTTGATATTCATCATATGGAATTGCAGCCACCCCCTTTGCTGGGGTTGCTGCCTCACCCAAAAAGAATACAGAAAAGATTTTCTTCCAAGAATTGTAGCGAGCTGATGCGAACAGTAAAACCAATTTTCCGATCAGACATAACCCTACCGAGTTAGAGCCGATCTAAGATGCGAAAAATCTAGTACCTCAGTTTGAATGAAAAAGAGGGAAATATTAATAAGTGGGTATGTCTTAGGTCCTGAAAAGAAGTTTGAGTACCCAGATGTTTATAGCCATCCATAAACATGTGCGGGTAGTCAAACTTCTTTTGAGGACCTATGGCATTCGTTTCTGTACTAGATTGACCAAAATATACTAAATCACATTTTTAGCCCCCCCCCCCCCTTGCCAAGGCTCCATCGGTATGTCTTAGGTCCTGAAAAGAAGTTTGAGTACCCAGATGTTTATAGCCATCCATAAACATGTGCGGGTAGTGAAACTTCTTTTGAGGACCTATGGCATTCGTTTCTGTACTAGATTGACCAAAATATACTAAATCACATTTTTAGCCCCCCCCCCCCTTGCCAAAGCTCCATCGCTTAATTGAAATAAACAAAACATTGTAAATAAAATATGTCCAGAGTATCATAATGAATCGTTTAAGATATCTCTCATGTCTGAGGGTGTCGGGCCGAAAATGTCCATTCAACTTTGGCTTTTTCAAACTTCGTTTTTGAATACCTATATATATACTATTTATTATAGTAAATACCTAAATACCAATAAAGTATCACAAATTTAAGTGGTTCAATTGTCATACAGTATTGCCAAGGATTTGAGTGCATCAAATTCTACAGAATTTATTATCATTACTGCGGAAATCTTAAATATTGTTAATGTGACATATTATGTGACAATTGTCGTTTACCCTGGCCACAGTTTGAAATCATATTTGTCACATAATTTTGTCAGTAATTGACAGAAATGTGTCGTTATTTTGTATCTTGTAAGCCATATCTGGCTACGCGAGCAACGATCGAATTAGTTTCCAATAATTGCTAATTTAACTAAATAACTGTGCAAGTGGTTTTTCCTGTTTCAGTTTTGAAAATCGCAATTTAAATGGAAAAGCTCTCTCTTTGCCTAACTTTTTACAAAGATCTCCTTTTTACTTTCTTAACAACTATGCTGCTTCTATTCTTCCTTTCGAACGTTAGCTTATTTCTATCAGAACTAAAAAGGACTGACTGATTATATTAGATATTATATTTTACACCTCTTCTTTGATGAACTTGTGTTTTCAAAATCACTTCCCCACCGCAAGTTTTTGATTAAATGTGGCATTCCACTTCATTAAAGATGTACCCAAAATATTTTCAGAATATGAATATGTAAACAGTTATCCTCCGAATGAATGTTGTAATTAAATCTTTTTACTATATAACTCACTAAACTAACTAATCTCTTTTTACGCTTTTTATACCCTAGATGAAATCTACATATATGTATATAGGGTATACCAAGTTTGTCATTCTGTTTGTAAGGCACAGAAATAATGATGGTAGAGCGAAATGGATGGGACACTCACGCATGCGAATACTTAAAGACCTGAAATTTTGTACACGGACTATAACAAAAAATAAAATTAAGTTCGAAAATGAGACAACTCCTTCGTGGAGTTGTCATGCAAAAATTTCGTTTTCCACTATACATTTGGACACTGCCTGAGAACCCGTTGACATAGAGAGCTAAAATTTAGTCCATGGTGTTTTTAAAGTAAAAGTAAATAAAATTTCAAAAATGTGACTAAATCAACTCCTGCTTGGTGGTGCCATATAAAAATTTAGATTTTTTACATATACTCT
Source organism: Dioctria linearis (assembly GCA_963930735.1). Classification (NCBI taxonomy): domain Eukaryota; kingdom Metazoa; phylum Arthropoda; class Insecta; order Diptera; family Asilidae; genus Dioctria; species Dioctria linearis. The sequence goes on from OZ005741.1 coordinate 139,401,873, forward strand.
AAAACCGATCAGTCCTAGACATTATTACTGTACTAATAACATCTTCAGAACACGACGAACCGTTCTAGGAATATATGCGAAAAACCACTTCAAAAGTCGGTGACCATTAGAAGTTTCATACGGGCATTCATCTAGAGTATCATGAATTGGTCTTAGACCAATTCTAGCTTTTCTAGTTGTTTTAAATAAATTTTATCAACTCACTAACTCTTGAATAAATAACTTTGTGTGTCCAAGGCATCGTTCGTGACAAAATAGTTTTAAGGTTGTAAACTTGGATGGATTTACATGGGGAGCTTTCCGATCGGGTAAGAATATTTACGTTTCTGGGGTTTGGGCTGGGAGGTGGTAACTACCACCCTTGGGATTGTCCAATTTGGACCATGTGTGATATCAATTTAAAGCTCTTGCTGAGTGCTATTAAACGGAATTTCGCTTTTCCTGAAACTTTATAACAGACTTTTTCACCCGAATATCGTTAAAATGCGTGATTTTCGAATTTGTGTACAGAGGTTGGTGCGGAGGACTGATTTTTCTTTAAAATGCTTTAGCACAATGTTTTACATATTTCATGAGAACATTTCAATTTACTATTTTTAACCGTTATGTGGGTTTTGATGTGAAATCAATTTTTCCAGATTTTTCATGTAAATTTTTTTTACATGATAGTACCCTCATTAAAGTGCGATAATCATCTAAAGTACTTACCACAGAAAAAGGAAGATTACCCGACAATGTTCGCAAGTGAACGTAGATGCAAATAAATATGCATATGTCAGATAGATTATGTACCGTTATATGAACTTTTAGCGAAAATGTAATGACTAAAAAGTAGAAAAAAAAATATATTAAAAATCTTTTAAAATAAATAATTTTCGTAAATAAATTGCACTAAAAAATACTAAATAATTTATTCTTTCTCAGTGATAGACACAAGAAAAGTTTCATTGCGAAATAAGAACTGCTAGAAGTTAGATTAAATCTTAAAAGTTTGGGCATACATAACTACATATAATCACAATTGTCTAACTACAACTCATGCCCAAACTTTTAATCTGCGTTCTACCATTTGTTATTTTGCATTGAAACTTTTCTTGTGTGTATCACTGAGAAATAAAAAAACTATTTTTTTTCTTTTTAGTGCAATTTATTTTAAAAGTTTATTTAATATACCTACCGTATTATTTTCTTGCATTCTACATACAGCTATACTCTCAAAATTTAGCTATGCTCTCGTTTTCTACTTTTGACATGGAAAGTTTGACTTATTGCTTTCTAAATTGTAGATAGTTTTATAAGCCAATTTACTTTAAAGGATAGTAGTGGTACAGTATAAACATTTTATAATATGTTTTATATTCAAGAGTAATTCTATGCAAAAATAATTGTATTTTGAAACTACTAATTTTTTTAATTTTGCTCAGGTAGGATTAAACTTTAAACCACGGTACAGCCCTCGCTTAAGGAAACTGGAATTTTCATACAATTCTCATGCATGATTTTGGTATATATTTTTTATAATTTGATACAAACTAAAGTTCAATTTTCTTTAATTATTAAGTTATAGCTAGAGCACCAAATGAATTGTAATTATATTAGCAAACTTTAAAAATAACAGTTTCTAAGATTACGATTTTTGACGTCTTCTGACTATAGTGAAGCAGTGAATAGAACCATGTCGTTCTTTTTAAAGATTCGGTCTGCAGAGATTCGGAAAGCAGCATTTACCTATAACTTTTTCCCTAGTTTCCTTCGATTTCTAGTAAATTGTACTTTGATGTAAGCGTGGACTTAACAATTTCAAATAAAATGGCATGATGTTATAATTAAGGGATTTCACTGCCCGGCACAAATATAATTCAAAACGCACTATACAATGAACAAAACGATAGGATTACAGCCAATAAAATCTTACAAACAGGAATCTTCATGCACAATTAGCATTTCCTGCAGATTTAAAACCTTGTTCCTAGTTCCATTATTGATACTTTTTTTTTAAACATAAGAATTTTATATCCTTTTCACTTTCTAAAACCCCTTTGATTGATCTTTATCGTATCATTGACATATATTATAAACCTCAATCGCACCAAGTCAAGTTCACTCCCACGTGCACCGAAATCAATATAACCCCAGAAGAAATGTGAGAGTACACAGTATTATACAACACCACCATTTAAGTCGCTCCATATAAAACACTTCCCCTCTGTATTATCCTGCTTGTTTTTTGTTTGTTTTGTTAACGTAATATTAACATCCACACCAGGAATGTGCCTTACGACTGGCTAGAATGCCCCATAACAAATTTCCTTTATCTCAAGCAACTTTTAAGTCCCAACCCAGAAATATTTGAAACTGTAATCACGAGCCTCATAAGTGTGGTCATCCTTGTGACCGGATGCAGCAATTTTGACTTCGCACATGGAAAAGTGTTCCTAAATCAAAAATGTAAGAAGGTCGTTGTCGATCGTCCTCTTTGAATAAAGGGTCCCGCACTCTTACTAGGGTTTATTTGATCGAACACGAGAAGAAAAAAAACGTTAAACCGATCAAAAAGGAAGTGACATCCACTTACAGAGGCATGCGTGAGACGCTTGTGAGAACCAAAACCGAAACAACCCTGTCTGATGAGCCCATACGTACCAAGGTAAATTAAAACGTATACAACAGAGCACACTTTGAAGGCATGAAGGAGCATGGAGTCTTTAAAGTAGAGTTTTTGTGGCCCAGATAAAGGTACCAAAATAAGTAACAGCTGCAGCAGTGCAGGTGACTAGGTCCGGAGTATGTGGGAATTTTGTCAGAAAAGTTTCTCACGATTTACAATGAAAGGGAATTACCTAAATGCCTCTGCGCTAGCATAAGCAAGCCAGCACACTTAGATCGAGGTCCGCGTCATGCACACGTACGATGAATTCCCCCACACGAGCAGGGCACGCATTCAGGCAGCAAGTAAACCTTCCGTTAAGGGACATACAAAAGGATACCTTCCTGTATTTTGGATATCATTTTAAGTTAAGTTCTTGAGCAGACGAGATCGGTGCCCGTCGTGAAGGGCTTTTTTTGTATTTTCTGATTTTGTTGTTTTGCAAAATTAAGTAATGGCAATCGAAGGTCAGCGAACTATGTCTAAAACACAACACTATCGTAAAGTGACAAAACCTCTTCTAGAGAGGAAGCGTAGGGCACGCATGAATCGCTACTTAGATGAGTTGAAGGAGTTAATTGTGGAAACTATGGAATCTCACGGGGAGCATGTCACAAAACTAGAAAAAGCGGATATTTTGGAATTAACTGTCACCTATTTAAAAAGTAAAAAGCAACACAAAAATTCTGGTGAACCAGTGAACGGTGAACGATTTCGAGAGGGATATACCCAGGCTGCATACGAGGTTTCGCGTGTTTTTGCTTCTGTTCCGGGGATTGATGTTCAGTTTGGGACGAAAGTTATGAGGCATTTGGGTCACAAAATGAAGGATTTACCAATCTTCTCACCTAGTGTTTATAACAGGTCTCCGGATTGTTTCACACCACCTCAGTCACCTAATCATGGTGGCGGGTTTCAACATCAAAGGCAACATAATGAAAGAGCAAATGATGTATGGCGGCCATGGTAATGTTGTATTTTAAGAAACTTAAGAATGTCAAATCAAAAAGCTTTACATTTTTGTGTACTAAGTATAATTCTAGCATATAAGTTGTTTGAAGAGGTAACGAAAGCTTTAATTTACTTAACTTGCAATTTGATGAATTAATTAAGGAAGTTTACATGTGACGGTCTTTTATAACAGCAGCTTTAAATTATTGAGGTTTATGTGATAGGTCTGTGATACAGTTTGTGGTGTTTCTTTTTTTTTGTTTATATCCACATATTCATTTTGTGTACCATAAGTGTGAATAAATTAAATATTACATATATATAGGTATATATATATAAATTGAGTTTAATATTTTTCCTTTAGGTTTTAACCACTTTCTTCTCAAATTGTCAGTCAAATTCAGTCGTGCTACTTAAATTGAAATTTAGTGCTACATTGGTGATAACCTAGACCAATTAAACATTTAGCCAATGTGTTATCGATATCCATTATACCTGACGTATGACGTATCACTCAATGTAATTTTTCCTGCAGTCTACATCGACTTTGGAAATGCCATTCAGTAAAAAGCGGAGTTAGTAATTTAAATGTCTCTAGTTTGGACTGCGATAAAAATGATTATAGGTTGTTATATTCTCAGGAAGTTTTCTTTACAATAAGAACATCTAGGACAGATCGCTCCACAGAATTTCGAATTTATATACTTCTATAATCTTTATACCTCAGATGAAATCATAGGGTATACTAAGTTTGTCATTCCGATTGTAATACTTAGAAATAATGATGATAGAGCAAAATGGATCGGACAATCTCGCATTAAGTTGTTTTGATTTTTGCATGTCCGTCCGCACGATAGCTCGAGAACGAGTGTACTTAGAGTGCTGAAATTTTGCACATTAGCTTTTAAAGAAAAGTAAATTTTGGTTCGAGAATCGGACCAATTGGGCGACTTCTTCATAGAGTTGTCATACAAAAATTTGGTTTTTCACAATATATTTCGATACTGCATGAGGATGCGTCGACGGACAGAACTAAATTTTGGTACATGGTGCTTTCATAGCAATAGTAAATGGAATTTCTACAATGGACTAAATCGGGTAACCCTTTCTTGCTGTTGCCATAAAAAAGTTTTGGTTTGTTACGTATACTGTGAAAACGATCAGTCCTAGACATTTTTATTGAACTGAAAATTCATCCGAATATGAAATCCTATGAAATTTTTTATAATCATTTTGCTGTCAGACGAACCGTTCTAGAAATATATCCGAAAAATCACTTCAAAAATCAAGCTTGCGCAGATGGGTGAGCTTACGATATTACATACGGGCTTTCATCTAAGGTATAAGCATTGATCTTGGTCCAATTCTAGAATTTTTACTTGTTTTAAAAAGGCCGTTTGCAAAATTTCATTAAGCTTTCTAAGTAAACGTGATCTCGAGTTATCGAGAGGACAGACAGCACACGAATGGACATACAAAATCAAAATATCTTTCAATATTATGCGTGGGTGTCCAGTCTATTTTGCTCTTGTATACTTATAGATTTGGTCTAGGGTATAACACACGCAAGTAATAGCATATATCCAGAGCCTATGGACGTAAGTGATGTTCTGCAGTATTCAAGAAGACTAATATATAAAGTGCTCTATGAACGTTTGACCTTAGAAGCTTCTGTCTTTCCTCCGAAATGAAAAAAGTCTATAGATTTCAGCTGTTAGCGTGCGGCGTTGCTCCCTAGGCCAGATACAAGGGGGAGGGGAATGATGAAGACAATCGCCCCCTAGAACTCTAATAAAATTAAAATTTATACTCTAATCAAATTAAATAAAAACATAGAAAGACTGCTTCTAAATCCGCACTAAAAAATAGAAAATCATTTCTACCTTCACTTAATATACAATAATTTCAATATGTATTTAATTAAATGAAGGGAAACTTTAGAGAACTTTTGTGATATAGGTACTCATTAATTGAAGGGAGAAATTATTTTCAATTTTTTAGTGTGGATTTAGAAAAAAAAGTTTCTTCAAAAAAAGCCGTCTATCTTGATGAAAAGTAGTATGATGCGAAAATCAACATAGCCGGGGTAACTATCTAATATAAGACTCAGTTTTCTTGCGAAAATTTAATTTAAAGGAAATATGGTTATATATACTCATATATTAACCCTACCATACCTCTCGACTGTAATCGGTGACTAAAAAGTCAGTTGACCTTGCTCGTTACAGTCAGCAACTAAAAAGTCAGCAATCTTAAGATCAATCAGTTGATTGTTTTTGGTCGCAGCCGCCGAAAGTAAAGTTTTTTATTTTGTTAAATGTTAATAAAGTTTGTCCGACTAAAGTACATATTTGTATAAACATTTAAAAAAACGCATTTACATATAATATTTATCGCATAATTTTTACGGGGTGAGATCTTACTACTTTTTTGAAGAGAACATGGTCAAAATTGAAAGTGGAAAAAACTCGTATCATGTGAATTTCCTCCTAGCTGGCAGCAATTTAGAAATCTTACAGCTTTGATGAAATTTTCAACTTTTAAGTAAAGTTTGGTTTAATTTATTAGATTTTTATTATATCTGAAATGTATTCATTTCTAAGTGCATAAGGATGAATGGATTCTTCCCCTCCTTCTTCTTCTCCTTCTCCTCAACCATCAGTAAATTAATACACGGTTTATGTATCTTATTGCAATTTTAAAATCGGTTACCTAGTGTTTAACATCACTAAAATTTTAACGGAAATCGAAAAACCACTCAAACTCAACCATTTTGAATCAATTAATAATCTGACAAAAGGCGATGCAATATGCGCACATAAAACGATAGTCAATCAGCTACGATTAAAACTCAATCAGTCGGTCACAAGCTAACAGATCAGTTGCTGACTGGAGTATCAATTGACTCAGCAGTGTGCAGTCTCCCTTACCCGGGGGCTAAACCTGCAATTACAGCTTGCATGCAACTTGCACTGCCATATTTCTTGCACATGTAATCCAACTGCCATGAAAATTTCAGCGAACTTGCATGATGAAAAATCATGGCAGCTGGGGGATAGTAATTTGACATTTATAGAGCTTTCAAAATGGCGGAAAAGAAATGCTTGAGAGAATTTCATAAATTCATACCGGAAAATGAAATTTACTGGGATCATTTGCATTACATCATTTACCATCACCTTCCTCTTCCTTTTTTCTTGGATTTTTATCATTCTGCCACTTCCTTTATTGCCATAATTTTCCAATTTATGCAAGATCTTACGTCTCAATGCCATTTTTTAAATGCTCTTGCATGCAAAGACATCAACCGAACTGCCTTCTACTGTCAAGTTTAAAATCGCGTTGGAAGGGACACTTCCATGCAAGCTGTACTTGCAGGTGTAACCCCCGGGTTAGACAAGGCAAGAAGTGTTTAATATCGGTTGCTAACCGGTCCACTATCTCACATTCTAGTCGTACATCATTGCTTATATATTCCAGGGGTTAGGACTACCCGACTTTTTATTTCATGTGGCACCAAATTTTATTATGCTTACGGGATCAAAAACTTAAATTATATTAATAAAAGAACTGCGGCGATATCTGGCCTGTAACACTCTTACTATACACCCATAACGGAATGATGCGAAATGATGACTAATGGTCCACAGACAAGTAATAATATATGTCCAGCGCATATGGGCGAAAGTGATGCTCTGCAGTATCCAAGAAGGAGATTACACACTCTAGTGTCATTTGCCCTTAGAATTTTCTGTCTTTACCATGAAATGAAAACATTGTATTGTTCCAATATAAAATCAACGATGTGTCGGCCTGATGTCGAGAAGTCCTCAATTTTTCTTACAATTTACTGGAATTTTTTTTTAAGAAGGTTTTTGCTTTTATTAAAATACGCATAGAACTCAGTTGTTCATTAAAGTCTGTCAAAATAAACTTAGTTATTTTAAAATAAAATTACTGTTTTTTCTTTTTTTTTCAATTTTTCTAAGTCGAATTTATTAACTCCGCCCAATTGGTTACGAAAAAGACCACAAACGAACTCAATATAATAGGAAGAGGCAATTTTTGAGCACCCTTCGTCGTTACTCATACAACTCCATATGTTAACCATAAAGTGAAGTGTGTGAAATGTGATGGAAAAGTCAATTTTCATTCGACTAAGAAAGAAGGCCTTGGATTTTACATCAAAGTGTCGTGCGAAAACTGTAAACAGATTACAAATGCTCCGTCTAGTACAAGAGTAAACTCTGGATTTTTTTGTGTTCGAAACTTTAAAGCGATTTCCCCACAACTCACGTTTTCAAAGTCGGTGCCCCTCATAACTGCAAAACTACTGCACCGATCCTTTTGAAATTTTGAACACTATTTCTGTACATAATTTACGAGGTAACGCTGGAGAGTTTTTTTTTTCAAATTTGTTAATAATTTTTATTTTACAATAACAAATTAGACGATTTTTTCGCAAAAAATCGCGTTTTTCCCTTCAAAGTGTTCCAAAAAAGTGAAAAATTGAAATTTCGAGAAACCCTCCCAGCGTTACCTGGAAATAGCTATTATCTAACGAATGATCTTTGATTTTTTGATTTCAGATGATCCAGCACCAAGTTATGAGGGGCACCGCAATTCTACTTTTTTTCGAGACACGTCCGAACAATTGCTGCCATTGCCGTATTTTTAAATATTTCTTCGTGAAAATTTTATATAATATTCTTCGAATGTCATACTCTAATGTACCTTTAATTTTAATAATGAGATTTTAACTGTGTCGTCACAAAAAATTCACAAAAACATGCCTTGTTTTGTACGAATTAACCTTACCCTGCCCTTAATGTAAGTAGATAAAATTTTCTTTTTTATTCTTCCTTTTTTATGAAAATTATATAAAAAGAAAAAAGAGTAAATATTGAAGAAAATAAAAAAATTCATAAAGAAATAGAAAGAAAATAAGGAGAGTGAATAGCGAAAAAATAAAATATTTTTGTAAAGAAATAGAAAAAAAAGAAGTTGAAGAAAATCAACATCTTTTTATAAAGAAATATAAAAAAAAGTAAAGCGAATATTGAGGAAAACTAAATTTTTTTCGAAAGTAAAAGGAAAACTAAAACAAGGACTACAATACCCAATAAAATAGGGATACAAAAAAGGAAAGAATTAACGAAAAAATCATAGGTCTACTATTGTGTTGAAACTTCCAAAATAAAGTGAATAATAATACATTTTAAGATTTTAAGCTCAGTGAAAAGAAAATATTTTTTAAAACAATTATTAATTCTGGGCCAAAAATCTTAAATTTTAAATTCGGATTTATATTTTTCTTTTTGCTCATCTTTTAATATCTAAATCCATGTCTCACGAATTTGTGATCGAATAGTGGATTTTAAAAAGCATTCTCTACTTCCCATCTACACAAATCCCGGATAACTCTTACGAAGAAGTAATTAATTCCTCACGATTCATACAAAATTTTAGGGCTTTGCCTAGTGCAGTGACTTCCTTTATCATTTATCAATTTCTGATAAACTGACGGATGAGGACATAACAGTGAAAGATAAGTGGTTAGTTCAATTATAAGCATTTAGGCGATTTTCTTCACATTTCTTTCAATTTGCCCAACAACTCAGGTTCTAGCCTGATGCGATCACTGAAATTATGAGGTCAGAAATACAAGGACTCCGTAATCAAACTGCTTTTCCTAGCACGAGGTACAGTAATGATGTAATCCGAACGATCGATCGCAGACATCTTACAACCCTATGACGTCTATATAAGATACCTGACGTCGCTAAAAGTGAGCCATACGATATAAAATTACGTGAAACGCATGTACAGCCTTAGAGTCGTACAATACTCCCCTTAGCTGGGAAAATTTTTTGAAGTGTTTAGAACTTTACTGCACCGACAAAAGGGATTCTGGCACACTTGAGTACCCAATGACCACGCTGGTCCAGAGAAACAACGCCATCCCAACAAATTCAGCTGCCAAATAAGGTCCAAATAATTTATCATTCCGTTGAAGTGGCCGAAGATTCCGAATTGACATATTAATATGAGTAATTGCCCGGTTATAATTCACAATATGATCAAACACCGCTTCACAGAATCTAACGCAGCCACCGGAGACTGCAGATTCTAAAGGTTATCCAAATTTTCAGAAACATACCGAACATCTCGACAATATCTATTTTTGAGACTAAGAAGCTCTTCACTTCTTTACTTAGAGCATGAGGTGAAGAGCGGAAAAACATTCAAATTCCTGATAGATACAGACTCCAATAAAATTTGCATACAATATTGTTATGTAAGAAATCCTATCCCCAATGAAAAACCATTTTTAGCTTACTCCGTAGCTGGGGTACCAATATCACTTATCATGCATTAATAGATCTTTTCTGACCGAAACGCAAACTGAAACTCTTCATTCCTTCCTATTTAAAATCTTTCGATGGTATAATAGGTAATACCAGCCTCGAACAACCATTTATACGAATAAATAATTTGTAACAATTTACCCAAATTTAATTATCCCCTTAAAGCAGTCACGTCAAAAACGCGGCCCGCGTTCCGCATGCACCCCGCCAATACATAGGTTGTGGCCCGCCGAGACTTTTTAAAAAATAGTTTGAAAAAAGTTTTAATTAATTATTTTAAAGGAAATTTTATTTTCATTTGAATGCAGATTAGTTTCATGCAGTTGCAGTATGCAATTTAAATTTCACATTTCAATCATTTTTAATTTAGTTATTGAAAAAGAGAGAAAATAGGATTAAATTAAATCGAACATATATAAATCTCATTTATGTGCATTTACGATTGGGCGAACATTTTGCGGGGACGGTGGTGTGGAGGAAAGTACGAAAGTACCTTTTCATTTGATGCTTGACACTGGAGTTTCGAGGAAGTATAACTAACCATTGGAGTAATTGCTTTGTCTTGCAATTGATGATGCACCTATCCATGACCGCTATTATAAAAGAAGTTGTTGCAAGATTAAAAGAAGCAGCATAGTAATAATAATTTTGACCATTGTCATTGTATTATTCACCACGAAATGCTTTGTCGTTGTATTTTTCACCAGAAAATGCTGTGTTCCAAAGTTTTACATATCGGATGTGCTTTAAAAATAGTTACCAACATTGTAAATTATATTCGAGCACGAGGACTTAATCATCATCAATTTGCCTAATTTCTAGAAGATATAGGGACTGAATACACCGATCTACCATATTAGATGGAAGTTCGATGGATTTCGAATCATTAAGTGTTAAAAGGATTCTTCAAATTGTTGGACGAAATCATAATTTTCTTGGAAACAAAAAATTATTAATGCCCTGATTTAAAAGCTGGACAATTGATAAAGGAACTGGCTTTCTCTGTTGATATTACAAGTCATCTTAATCAATTTGATCTTAACCTTAAGCTTCAAAGCAAAAATCATGTTGTTATAACGCTGTTATGACCCAATATACGGAAGATTCTTCCAACAGCCAAGAGCACATTTTAGTAAAATAATCAGCGATTGCTAAACAATAACCTCACATGGAATTGTTCTGCAGCCGTCGATTATTTTGCTCATTAGCTCAACAGCTAGCTGCGATGAGCGCTTAGTGTAGCAATCGACGATTACGATAATAATAAACCTCGCATGGTAAATGTTATGTAAAGCGATTGATTACTACTAAGTGACTCAGGTGCTGCAACCGGTAGAACAAACGACAAGGTAAAGGTATGGGGATTTTTATCGATTTTGTTTAAATTAACTTACTTTTATTTTTGGAGTAATGCTCTTAGGCTACTCCAAGCACTTACACTACGAGCAAAGCTATCTAAGTTACTCCAAACACTTACAGTAGGAGCAAAGCTATCTAAGCTACTCCAAACACTTACACCAGGAGCAAGGCTTTCTAAGCTACTCCAAACACTTACAAAAGAAGCAAAGCTATCTAAGCTACTACAAACACATACACTACGAGCAAAGTTATCTTAGCTACTCCAACCGGTTATACACATTACAGATGTGAATAATATATTTTTGATATTACAAGGAAAATGTGGAAATTGCATTAAAATGAATGTGATAAATATTTACAAAGAAGGTAATTATTGCTGTCTGCCTAGTGTAAGATGTATTAAAATAATAATAAGAATTTTTAATACGATATTGTGTAATAAATAATTAATACCGGTATGCAAGATGGCAGATTCTTACGAAAAATTCATAGACTTGGTTTCTAAATATGCGCCAATGTTTTCGGGAGAAAGGTCACTAAAGTTGGCAAAGGAAGTATTTCGCAGGAATCACCAAAAAAATGTAAGATTATTGATAAAATGTAAAACAATATCAACCGAACGAAGATCAAATATTATAAATTTTCCATTTAAGATGCACTCTCCAGGGGCAGATTCACTAACTCGGAGAGTTGTGGAGTTTTGGAGATGAGAGTCCTTTGGATACTTAACTCTCCACTCGGAATTCTGTAACTCAGGGAATTTGTATTGAGAGTTACCAAACTCTCTATTCCACTCGACGAAACTCTCGGCTGTGTTAGTTGTGGAGAAATATGAAGAATGTTTCTCAACTGAGAGTACTGTCTGGTTTTGTTGTATTTTGGGAAGTTACCTCGGTAACTAGGATTTTTAAATTAAATCATGGGCTCACCGCATATCCTGGCTATGCTCACAAATTATGGAAATCCTTGTAATACTTACAGAGAACTAAGGATTTTGGTATCTCAAGGTACCCACTAAAAATTTTAAATCACGCGAAAATGATCTGTTTGGTCGTATTCCAGTACAGAAGAGATGTTATAAAAATTTTAAAAATGCACGTCAAAGCTTGTATGTAGGATTATATTGCATCTACATTTTGTTCCCTAATTAGATCTGCAATTAGTTTTTGAGTCCCATAAATAGTTTTGGAGATAACTGCAAAAGAATTGAATCAGTCTTTCTTAAGCTGTAAAAATTGCCGTTTTTTTGGTACAAAAATGGACATATTTTCAACTCATAATTATGAAGAACTGGTAAGTCGTGGAAATTCACTTTCCATGAGAAAAATATTCGCAACAGAGTACTAATGAATGCGAAACAAAGAACGGTAGAAATATATGCAAAATAAAGGAGCTGGGGTGTATATGACCCAAGCGCGAAAAATCCGACTTTCGACGGTAAAAAGACAGTTATGAAGTTAAAATTATCAAAAAGAAAAGTACACCACTCGATTACCCGCTTCTTCCTCTTTAATTTGATATCAAAGATGACCTATTTTGGATAACCCCTAATGAGGGGTGGTCTGACGCCCCATTCCCAAAAGCCCCGCCCCGAAAAATTGTTCATCTATATTTTTGCACTCGAGACCGTTAATCCGAAGGAAAAATCCCCAATAATCTACGACCGTCCCACACAGAGTTGGCGGTCCTTCACTATTGCCACACTTCTCATATTTTCCATGAAAATTCTCATCTCCCCAAACTCCCAAACTCTCCGAGTTACAGAATCCGGCCCCAGATCTAGTTCCCTGCGGAAACTAGTTTTTCCAAGGGGGAGGGCTGTGAGGGCCCAATATACTGAAGATTCGTCCAACAGCCAAGGGCAAATTCTAGTAAAGTAATCAGCGATTGCTAAACAATTACCTCGCATGGAATTAGCCCAACAGCTGGCTGTGATGAGCGCTTAGCGGAGCAATCGATGATTGCGATAACAATTAACCTCGCATGGTAAATGTTATATAAAGCGATTGTTTACTACTAAGTGACTCAGGTGCTGCAACCGGTAGAACAAACGAAAAGGTTGTGTCGTTTGTTTACATATCCGCGTTGTGAACAAAGCTTACTTCCGAATATGGGGCATAAAAGACCAATGAAATGACTGTCCTGGCGAGCGCCGGTTAGTTATTCAGTCATTTGCCCGGTAAGATAGCATTCCGTTAAGTTATCAGTCATCGTTATATGAAGTTTCCGCTCGGAGTTTTCGTCGTATTATTAAGATAGGTCAGTGCGTTTTGGTAAATAAAGACATTTGTATGTTCTAAAATAATTTGAGTGTTATTTTATTTAAAGAAAGTTTATTGTGATTAATTATTTGGTTTTCGTTTTTCGATTGCTTAGGGACAGGACAACGGTAAATAGCGCTTTCAAACCAAAATTATTACTTTGGCGAAAACAAATGGAACAAGAAAATTTGTCGCACTTTGAAATATCTATTGCTTTAATCGCCTAAATTAAAATTAACAGAATCTACTCACCAAACTAAATTGTTAGAATCGGAATTCAATCGAAGATTTTCTAATTTTAAAAACTGTGAATTACAATTTCGTTTTATTACTTCACCTCTATGTGTCGATATTGAAATTGTTGATGAAAACTTACAAATGGTATTAATTGAAATCCAATGCTTTGCTGAAGCTTAAATATACGCATATTGGAATTCAAGTCTTTTGAACATATTTATCTGTAGATCGGTATTCTAAAATTTTATCGTTGATACGCTTTTACCATCTATGTTCGGAAGCACTTATTTATACGAGCAACTAATTTCTTTAATGAAAAACAATAAAAATTCAGAAATGTCAAGATTAACCATCAACACTTATCATAAATTTTAAAAATTGCATCAGCTCAATATATTCAACCAAATTTTGATGACCTGCTTTGTGAAAACAATGTCAAATATTTTCTAAAAAGTGATTGTGTCTATTTCTTATTATAACTTTTACTTTTGTTTTTTATAAAAAATATAAAATGTTTATATTTTAAGTTTAGAAAATAACATAAAATATAAAATGTCTATGTATGTACATATATTGTATAATATACAATAAAATCTAAAATATTTTTAGTTTAAAAACAAATAAAACGACTATGTCTGTATAATATACAATACATTGACATTGACACTATTAAACAGAAAATAATTTTGGTCAATAAAAACATTCAGCGATTAATTAACTGAGACGACTTATCCGGGTTCAAAACCTTCGTTCTAATTAAGTTAAAAAGGATAGATTTCAGTTTGGTCAGCGGTACTGAAGGAAAAAGATTGCGCACATCAAAGGAAACTAATTTAGAATTTCTTGGTATCTTAAAATCTTTGATTTTATCAGTTCATTCTATAGAAGTTTTTAAAGAATATTGTTAACAATAACTATTTAAAGAGAATTTTCGTTAACAATAAAATTAAAAATAAAGTTTCAAATTTAGAAAAAAATAAGTATATATAAAATTAAGTGTGACGACTGCTCCGTGGAATATATTGGCAAAAAATGAAAAATAAAAACTAGAACATGTCGAAGGAGGTAAACAAAAGAAGCCTAAATCGGGTCTCTCAAAACATCTTGCTATAGAAAATCATAGTTCAAACATCAATACTCTATTTTACATAATTTAAGCAATGGTCCTATACTTGATAAATATGAAATTTTCGAAATTAGACGAGCTCTAGCTAATGGCAATGAATTAGTGAGTCATCAAATAGATTTCTCAGACAGAAGTCCGCTACTTAAACCAGGCGTATTTTTATAAGTCACCCAACTTTGTTTTCAGTCAGTAGCTAGCCCTTGATAATGCACAGATAGGGCAAAACGCGTCGGTATTTTGCAATTTATAACGTAGATTTAATTCTGTTAAAACTTAAAGAAATATATTTGTGGAATATTTGCATACGAGTGTTTCGTTTTCTTTTTGCCCTAATTTAATAATGAGGGTTTTACATAATAATAAAAACATTATAAAAATCGTATTTTATTAATTTTATGAACATTGAAAACATGCGGGCCCTAATTTAATACAGATAGATCATAATAGATCGTGTGGTTCGTAATATCATATGAGTTTGACATGCTTGTCTTAAAGCAACATATTTCCGACTATGTAAATAACATCAATCTTCGAGCATCTCACTTAAATACAGAATAAAAAGAATAACTGGAACTTCCGAAGCAGATGGAAAACTAACCTTCACTACAACAGTTAAGGGATAAGTCAGCACAAAGAACACTGATCCAGTCTACTAAAAATCCTACCCTTACCCATTATACTTCAAGGACGATGTAGAAAAACATGTCAAACAATTATTAGATGATGGAATTTTAAGACCATCTAAATCACCCTTCAATTCACCAGTTTGGGTCGCCCTGATAAATGGCGACGTGTCCGAGAAAAAGAAATACACATATTTCTACAGAAAACTTAATACTGTTACAATTCCAAATACATATCCCATGCCAGAAATTCAAGACGTTTTAGAAACCCTGGGAACTAACAAGTACTTCAAGGTTTTCATCAGACTCCATTAAAGGAATCAGATAATGGAAAAACAGCATTCTCAATTAAGCACTGCAAATACGAATTTATGTGAAAAAGGACGACGCGACGTCTCCGGGCAAAAGAAATACAGACAAGCCATCGACTACAGAAAGCTTAATACAATTAATACTGTTACAATACCAGACAAATATCTCATCGCAGAAATACAAGACGTTTTAGCAAAGCTAGGAAATAACAAATACTTTACGGTGATCGATGTAAGGCGTGGTTTTCGTTAGATTCCATTGAAGGAATCAGATATTGAAAACACAGCAGATAAATACAAATCCATCTTTCAACGGGCTCTAGATGACATCCTCCGTGAGCATGTCGGAGAGCGTTGCCATGTTTACATAAACGGCATTATTATATTCGGAAGGACAGAGGAAAAGCACTTTAAAACCTAGAACTAGTTTATAAAATATTACAGGCAGGAAATATGAAAATACAGCTAGACAAATTCGAGTTTCTTCAGGACCAAGTGGAATTTCTAGGCTTCGTAATTTCTAAAAATGGAATAAATACTAATCCCAAAAAATAAAGGCAATATCCCACTCCCAAAAACCGTCAAAAACCTTAGATCTTTCCTTGGACTGGCATGTTACTACCGACGCTCCGCCAAGGATTATACAAATCTAGAAAAACCATTTGACTGCGTTTTTAAGAGAGGAAGATGGACATATGTCCAAAAAACTCTCAAAATCAAAAGCAATCCAACTAGACGACAATGCAGTCGAGGCCTTCAATAAAGTAAAGAATTCTCTCCTTTCATAAGATGTACCTATTTCTTTCTTCAGATCCAATTTTACATTAGCAGCACTGCTCGCTTAGGATGGAAACCCAATTAGATTCTTATCTAGAACTCTTAACAAAACAGAAGAAAACTAGTCAGTGAACGAAAAAGTAATGTTTGCAAAAATATGATCTCTTAATTCCCATCGAAACTTTCTTACGGATCCAGAAAAATAAAAATATTTATAGTCCTCCTAATACGCTTTAAGTAATAAAAGTAAGAACTCCAAATTGAAACGATGAAAAGCTATTCTGGAAGTGTTTGCGAAGCAAATATAAAGCATTAATATCTAGAGCAATGGCATTCACTTCTGCGAAGAAATTGAAAAATGCTTACTGCGGAGGGCATGGTGCTTGAATTAAGCAATTCGCGTACTGCAGCGGCATTCACTATTATATGCAGTAGTTTACTTTACTACATATACTAGCCCAGGGAATTCTTCCTATTCAAGGTAAGCGTTCATTAGGTTCTTTCTCATTCCTCATCAGAATAGAACCCCGGAAGAATATAATTACGAGTTAAAATATAAACGTCTTCACAGACAACCTGTCCAGAATCCCAAAAAATTCTCAAGCAAACACTTTGTCTGTCAGTCAATAGGGCGACGATAGCTCCTCACACGACTTAATCCCGTCAGACGAAACAGCTATTAACGTCTTCCGAAACCAAATGATACTAAAACTAGGAAGACAGTAGTAGGTATCAAATCATTAATCCCTACACCAGACATATCTTCACTCAGCCTGATTTTTTTTAGACCGGCATATTCTAAAGATACCTTAAGCCAAACACTATTAATCGACTAAAAATAGAAGAAGTAATTATGGAAAAAAACAAGAAATGTATCCAGCACACTTCCGAAATTATAAGATACGTTACACGGATATGGTGGTACAAGACATCACTGACGAAAAGACCAGGAAGAAAAAATACTCTCTGTTCATCTCTGCTCACTTAGTAAAACACTGTACCACGTGTAAAGAAAATAATTATGATCGACATGCAAATCCAACAATCAAATAAAAAAACCCACACCGATTCCAAACTATCCAGGTCATATTCATATTGATATCTATTCAACCGGGAACAAATTAGTTCTAACCGCGATCGACAAATTCAATAAGTTAGCCTTTTGTAGACCTATAAAATCTAGAGCAATAAAGGATACAAAACAACCTTTGATAGGCATCCTTTTTTTCTTGAATATCCCAGAAGTATGTATATATATATATAACGAAAAATTCCTAAATTCAAATTCTATAGTTTCAATGATGAAAGATTGCCTGAAAATGAACAGTCAAATAGAAAGATTCCATTCTACCCATTCTGAAATAATGAGATGTCTCAAATCGAGTGACGTAGAAAGAACATTTGAAGAATTACTAGAGAGATCAGTCAACGAATGCATTCCAGTACAGGAAAAGAAACGGTAGAACTTTATTATGGTAGAACCCAAAATTAATCAAGTGTCTACAAAATATTAAAATATGGAATCAGAAAAGGCGAAGTGTAATGTGCTAGATCAGCACGTTTGTTTTTGTTTTGCATAAATTGGTTTAAACATAGGGACGAGTGGACCCGTTCCGTTCTTTCCTTGTACGGACCCGCTCAAAATGTACCCGTTCGTTCCGGACGGACATATCTCAAACCTATTCTTTACAGCTGTGCTTTAAGGGGGAATATCAATGAATAGCAAAATCAAATTTATAGCTTATCCACCGCTATAATGATTTGAGCATGAGAAAATATCATGTGTGCTTTAAACTTTTAAGTTCTATATTCCTTGCACAGGTAACACAGTTACTACCAGCAGAAACTATATACTAATGGAGAATTGGGAAGAATTTCTTTTCTGCTCAGCCAAAACCCTCGAGAATACTTCACAAGCCATGAAACAGACTCCCTCCCTACCACATACGAGGCCCAACGGAGTCCTTACATTCTATAATATTTGCAGTGTTCTTATGTACAACTGACAAAAGTTTGATTTGGATAGCTCCTCCGCCCTAAACTACTATTCACACAAAAAAATGGTGTTTTGTTAATCTTAAGCTTGTTTTCTTATCTTCCAAACCGTAATAAAATTTTCATACCTTTCCTAACAAAATTATTTAAAAAAATTTGTCTTAACCAAATGACTACGATTCCTCAAACAAAAATTCTCAGCTGAGTAATCATTGTAATGTCGCTGTGCCGTCATGGCATGCCGTGGGCTGATGATATCGAATGTAGCTGCCTACAGATTCGGACTACGGCCAGCGTTGCCACTTCCTTTGAAAAAGCAGTGGTAGATTTGAATGAAAAAGTGTGGTAGAAATGGGAAAAGTGTGGTAGAAATGGAAAAGAGCAGTGTATCACATATTAGAGATTTTATTTGTAATAAGAACAGTAAAAAAGAGAAAACATACAAAAATATTCATAGTCACAAATTAGCAAAATTTCCAATTATATAAAAATAAAAAATAGATCAGTAGAAACTAAACTTGTCTTACGCAATAGGAACATATTTACCGTCTACAAATTTAAATCTTTTGTAAAACTTAATTAATTCTAAGGACGGCTCAAAAATACCTGTTCCTTCGTGCATTTCTTTACAAAATATTATACTTTCTACGGTTTTTATTTCCAAACGATTTCTTTTTTTATTTTTTATTTCGTTTAAGGAAGAAAATATCCTTTCAGCAGTAGCACTACTATGAGGTAAGGATGCCAAAATACACATATATTCGCTGAGCTCTTTGAAAATGAATTCTTCGAATATGTTTATTTCTTTAGCCAACTTTTTCCAGCCTATTACTAAATCCCTTTCAAAATATTCTTGGATTTTATCTTTTGAAAAAATTTGTAAAGACCTCCATTGCTCGTTCAGTATTTCTGAGGAGGCTTCATTAAATGGACATGCTTCCAAAAGAGGAAGAATAGCAGGAAGTTCTCCTTTTTGAATTTTTTTAGGATCTATGTACTCTAGCAGACGCAGCTGGCTATCTGCAAAATCAAATCGTCCTTTTAACTCGTCACACAGTTTAATGTAGTACTGAAGAAGATTCTTTTTAATTTTACTAACATCTAATTCATCTGAGTATTTTTTAATATGTTCCTCAAACTCTAACCCAAAGAACATGTTTAAAAATGGTAGATGAACATTTGAATCTTTGTAATTTACAGATAGATTGACGTTTTCACATTGAATGATATTCTGCAAAATATTCAAAAACGTGTGAGTAATCGAAGAATATAGTAAATGAATCATTGGTTTTTCGGCTTGAAATACTCGGTTTAACTTATTAATGTCGTTGAGAATAAATTTTAAAAATAAAAAGTATGCCAAATTTGTGGAATTAAGGCCGTCTAAAATTTCTTTTGCGCCGGACTCATTTAACTCTTCAAATGATAGTAGAAGGAAGTAGTGCTTTAGTGGCACCCATTGCTCAATAAGACGGTTAACAACTGCTTGCAAAGACAACCACCGAGTCTTACTAACGTTCAACATTTTATGTATTTTCGTATCAAATGCTTCCTGAAATTCAATGAAATTTGCCTGCCGTTTGGAACTATGGGAAAAGTATGTGTAAACGCTTTTGGCCAGTTTTTCAATTTCAGCAGGAAGTTGACGAGAAGCTGCTGAAGCACACAGACTCAAAGAATGACATGTGCAACCAATGTAAAACATGTTATTATTAAGACTTTTGAGTCTGGTTTTCACTCCACTAATGCTTCCTTTCATAACGGAAGCGTTATCTGTCGCCAAACCAATCAAATTTGATACAGGAATGTTTAGATCAGTTAAATGTCTGATCAGAGTATTATAAATATTGACGGCTGTACTTTCTTTTATTTCTAAAAGGCCAAGAAAACGATCAACAACTGTGTTTTTTTTTACATGTATACCGTACCACGACATCCAGACATTTTTTCGTACTAATATCGGTTCCTTCGTCGATTATTAGTGAAAATTTATTAATTTGTAACTCCTTTGCAATCTCATTTTTGGCAAAAGGAGTTAAAATTGTTGTTGTCATGGCCGTTGCTTTCGTCCTTCCACATCTGATAGTATCAGCTTGGGGAAAGACACTGTTGAAAAGCGATGGTAAAGAATCCATCAGAGAAAAAGGTAAAGCATGTCGAGCACAGTACATGACCATGCTAATTTCCATTCTGATTTTGTTGTTTAAAGATGCAAAGGAAGATGATGTCTCAACACACTCTGGCAAGCTGAGTTGTTTTCCACAATTTTCTTTTAAATCCGCAAAAGCTCTTTTATGTTGGATGGCTAATTTGTGACGTTCCAAATTAAATAAATCATTCGCCAAAAACTTCTGGCATAATTTACAGAATGCTTGACCATTAACCGACTTTAACCATTGTCTTTCTTGCTCCCATTCCTTTTTGTACTTTTGTCGATACTTAGCAGCCCTTTTTTTAGAGGTTTCCGGTACAGTTTCTTCAATATTCTCATTATTATTAATTGATGAACTGCAAATTCAACCATTCTATTGTAGGTAGGATAATTAAAAAAATTTTACTTACAGCTTATCTGCAACTTTACTCAAATTTTGAGTTATTTCACCATCGTTACATTGTCCGCTGCTGCTACTCAGATTTGTTTCTGGCCTAGTTTTCAAATATATAAGTTACTATAAATTCTTCTTTACGAATTTCAATAAGTCTTACTTTTTCAACAGTTTAAAATATTTTTCCATCTTTAATTCAACTTCAAAAGAATTATATCTTGGGTTAAACCAATGCACGTAAACAGAACAACTATAATGCACTTTGCACGTTTCTAGCCTAGATTGTAAAGTAAATATATAACAAACATTACTATAAATTCTTCTCTTTAATTTCAATTAATTTTCTCACTTTTTCAACAGTTTAAAATATTTTTCCATCTTTAATTCAACTTCAAAAGAATTATATCTTGGGTTAAACCAATGCACGCAAACAACAACTATAATGCACCTTACACGAATGGGTTTATTTTCGTTCTATTTCTAATAAGCAAATCGCTCAAGCGCACGCAACGCACACTTATTTCAAGAATAATAAATCAAAATCACACTAAATTTCTCCACTGAAAAATAACACCAAAACCAAATCCAATCCGACCGTCGTTAGTAATACGGAATACCACACACACCAGCTATTATTTGCAATTCGCGACAATACAAGAACAAGATGTTTCTTTAGGTTCAATTCAGTTAGTTTGCTTATTGCAAAAAAAAATCGGAAAATAAAATTTCAAAGAATTAAACATAAAGTTCGATCCAACTTTGTACATACGTTAAGAATAGAACATTCGATCCAACTTTGTACATGCGTTAAGAATAGAATATTCGCTCCAACTTTGTACATGCGTTGCGAACGGAACAATCGCTCCAACTTTGTACATGCATTGCGAACAGAGCAAAATTTATGTAATAAATTAAAAACAAAAATTGTGGTAGAATTTGAACTTTGCGTGGAAGATGTGGAAGAATCGAAATATTTGAAAAGTTGTGGAAGATCTTCCACAATTGTGGAAGAGTGGCAACGCTGACTACGGCTGCACATGACACATGCAATTATCACTCAGCTGAGAGGTATTGAGCGTAAAATGGTAAGGTTACTTTGTAATCAAAACTATTTTATTATTTTGTTAAGTAAGGTATATAGGAAGCTTAGGCTTTGGGAAGGTAAGGAACCAAGCTTTAATTTACTAAAAGACTATTTTCCTGTATGGATAGTAGTTTAGGCTCTATGGCATATATAAAGTCAATGTTTGGCACTTTTCTATAAGCATCAATATAGAACATTTTAGAAAACGGACTCCGAACGCACACATATAGATTTCTGTTTCATGGCTTGGGAAATATTCTCGAGGGTTTTGGCTCAGCTCACACAGCCAGCCTGCGGCAACGTCCCAAGCCCGCCATCTACTTCATGGTAGAATCAGAGCTAGCCACAGCAGCAGTTATCAAGCAGGGCGACGTTGTTATTAAATTAGGATCATATCGGACTCCGCAACCAAGATCATACGCGGCTGATTCGCGCATCATATTCCGGCGAAGATAAATTTTGTCGCTGAAGATTATCGTCTTCTATATTGCGGAAGTCACTTCCTTCGGGAAGGGATGTGTCCCGAATGCAATACTTCTTAAGGAATTACTTTTCGTATCATCTAGGGAACACGAAAGCAATACCTGCAGAAGATAAGACGAATATATCGTGTAGGAATCACATTGAAGTATCACATGAGGATTGCCTGGAAGAGAGGAAATTGATATCGCCAAAATGTTTTCATAATATCTCCATGGTAATAGAAGGAATTAAATTAATTTTAAACACAACTTTATTATTGAGAAGAGTAAAGTATTATATATTTAGGAAACTTTACTATAATATACTCCGAACGCTTACTAAACCAGAATGAACCGACCTAAATTTCGAGGTAACGCATCATCTTCATTAAAAGTATACCAGTTTTTCATCAATTCTCCAGGCGAAACTAAGAGGAAAAGTTCGCCTTGGTTATCGTCCTGTTTTCGCCTGGAGAAAAAACACATAATCACTTTTACTATTTTGTCATCCAGGTAAAACTGAAATTGTAAGCAATATCGTCCGCTTTTCGTCTGGAGGAAAAAAAGGTAAAACTGGAATTGGAAGCAACCGAACTCATATCATCTAACTATTGGTTAAACAATATCTATGGGTTGTGTTTGTTCAATTTCTCATTTGAAGAATCCCCAATTATTAAATTAGAGGATTGCAAATATGATATTGGAGAACTAGAGCGATTTAGAAAAGGAGCTGGAGGACCTCCAACCAGGGCCCGAAAATACTGCTTATTTGTCATTATAAAACACATAATAATTTAACAAAGCACAAAATCGGTCGGGGATTAATTAATAATAATTTGTTTTTTGTTTTTTTATTTATATAGGCTCTTTATTTTTGGCTCTTTTTTGTGGCTGTTTTAAATATTCCTTAAAACTAATTGGCAAAAGACACAATATGTTAAAAAACGACACTAGCTAAACTAACTTGTAAACAGTCAAAAGGGACAATTAAAAACAATTAATACAACAAAAATGGCACGCAAAAAGGAAAACGAACAAGACAAAATTCTCAAAAGAGACTAAAAACGGACACAAGAATTTTGAAGAAGATCTAAAGCTTAACCAACAATTTACAACCAGTCCAAATTTTGACAATTAAGTAAGTGGCAGTTCCAAGGAGTTCCAAATTTCCAAAAGAAACTAATAAAGATGTCCCTAAACGAGCGAATTTCAACAAAAATTTTTGCAATTTAGCACCGAGACCGAAACCGAATTAAAACTTTAACAGCCGAACGAACGAAAAAATTTACCCGGTACCCGTATAGAGTCCCGCTAGGTCAGCCTATAGTATTCCCTGCAACTAACGCCGAGGATCGTGGTGCTGCTCCTGGTGACTGCTTTTTCGAGGCATTTGCCTTCGCTGAAGAAAGCGGCGGTCTCATTGGTACTATACTAGTTGGTTTTGGCGCTGTAGATGAAGCTATCTTGACGACTTCCCCCAAGCTTGGGTTTTTCCCCCGGCTGGATGAAGTCGGCGATGATTTTGCTGTGGCTGCTAGAGTTGCCACTGAAACTACTTCTGCGGTGGTCACTTTTGGAGATGATGCTCCAACAACTGCTGTCTCAGCTGCAACCTTCTCCAGAGGTTTTTCTCTGGCCTCTTCAATTGGGCTCTTTGTGGCCTCTTTAGTTGGGCCCATAACGGCCTTTTCTGTGGGCCCTTCATTTGCTTTGGAGGAAGAAGAAGCTCTTCTTCCTCCTTATATTTGATTTGGGGGGATCATCAGTCCCCCAGAATCGCTGCCTGTGCACGTACTCATATTGAGTGCGGCAGTAAATATTTTTAATTTTTTCAACAGAAAATTGTTTTTAATTAAAACTTTAATAAATTTTCTCTCTTCAAATTATAAATTTCACTGTTTAAACTAAAACTTTTCACAATTTTGACCTTGGCATAGCAACAAAAATGTTTTAAATTAAATTGAATTAATACGAAAACTGTTATTCACTTCTGAACTTTTACAACTTTAATTTCTTTATAAATTTGACTTTATTTTCAGTTTATTTCAAAACACTACACAAACACAACTCATATATTAATTAGAGACTGAAACGCACTGCACTTTTTTCGTATTAATTTCTGTTTTCAATTACTATTTCTGACGCTCTGACACGTCCGCTCTCTACAATAACAATAATAATAATAGCAATGTTTATTCAAAATAATGCATAAGTTTACAGTGTAATTCTATCTTATTTTCTTAGAATTATCTATATTCTGATAGAAAATACAAAAATAATAATTCAGATTTTGTTCAATATGATAAATCTTAACTAATCGACTTATTCTAAACTGAGCAAAAAAGAATGAGAAAAATAAAATAATTAAATTCGTATGAATCAAGATAATGATGATTCAATATATAAAGAAACGAAAATATAAAAACAAAACAAGAAAAAGTAAGTAAATAAATAAACAACGACTATGGCCCCGAGGCCGTCTGCCGAGGTTAGTAGCACATGTAAAGCAATATATGTATATATATAAATAAAAGAAAAAACAAAAGAAGAGAAGTTTCCTGTTCCTACTTGCTTTGCCGTATGGCAGTAGAGAAGTGAAATGTAATTATATATACAAAATAATAAATGAAACTATATATAGATTAATAATTAAACTCTTTTACCAAAAAATCCCGATATTTCCAGGCCCTTCTAGCGTAAATGAGTAGGTCATTAAAATTATCTTTACCATTCAACACTTCTATTACTTCCTCTTCGGTCAGAGTTTTCTTCCCAAATGCCACTAATCTCAACTCCATTAGAATGGGACATATTCCTACAAAGTGAAATATATTTTCATCCTCGTCTAAGTTACACATCGAACATACCTGCCTAAGTGGGTTGGCATTTAGACTTAAAGGCTAATTTTCTTTTTGGAGTTATCATCTCGCAC
This sequence comes from Dioctria linearis, assembly GCA_963930735.1. Lineage (NCBI taxonomy): Eukaryota > Metazoa > Arthropoda > Insecta > Diptera > Asilidae > Dioctria > Dioctria linearis. Next base: position 139,427,551 of record OZ005741.1, read on the forward strand.
GTAAGTATTTTTCTCCCTAAAATACTTAAGTCTTGGATATAAGTCATATCTCAGCGATCCTCCACCTCTCTCGATAGCTATTTGCCTAAGCTTGACATTTACTTTTTCAACTAGATCTAACAAAATTTCTTTCACATCAGCAAACGAATTTTCAAACAAGTTCAGTTCATGGTTGTGTGACTCAGCCATTTCTGGCCACACCTCATACCAGTACACATTCTTCCGTACAGCCTCCCAGGCTAGCTGATGAGAAAGCCTGTGTGGAGGATACTTATACAGTAACTTTAACATGTAGTTAAAATGGCATTTCCAGTTAAAGATGTAAATACGCGATAGACTGAACTCTAAGTCCAACATATAATTTGGCGGATTTTGAGGTAGGCGATATAACCTTTTAACAAAAAATCGCAGTAGCTTTACAACCATCTCATCCTGTTCGAAACCCCATACTTGCGCCCCGTAACAGAGAATTGACCTTGACACGTCGTTAAATAGCATGAACTTACTCGAGTGTTTGATTTCTTCCTTCTGAATAAAATTTTTCCAAGTTAAATTAATAGCGATTTTTGGTGTTTGTAGCCGCTTTGCAAAGTGAGAGGAAAATGAAAATTTCGGGCTTAAGGATATTCCCAAGTGGTATATTCCTTAACGATCTCAATTTGTTCTCCATTATATAGCCAATTCTCATTAGCTCTTCTTGGACCACCGCCTCGCTGGAAAACCATTATCTTAGACTTTTCAAGATTGACCACCAGGCGTATTTCAATACCTTCAGAGTTATGACAGGAGCATTCTTATAAAATTCATAAGGAATCCGATCAACTCCTGGTGCTTTATTATGCTTAGCCTTACCTAGTACAACATAAAGCTCACTTAAATTAAACTGCATGTCAAGAAGAGTATCGTACACTATGGGAGCAGCATAAAGAATTCATATTCTGGGTTTAGTAAAAGTTCAAAATGCTCGCTCAACTTACTGATATCTATACAGGAACTAATGGTATAAGTTTTTCCAGACAGTTCTTTAGCAATTTTCCACCATGACTTAGAATCCGTTACTGATTTTAATTTTGTAGACAGATCTTTGTAGTATTTCTTTTTCTTTTCCCCACACAATGTTTTATATTTCCTGTTAGCATTTAAGTAATACTGTCTTGCACCTATTGCATTTTGTCGACGGTATATGTTGAGCCATTTGAAGGACATCTTCCTAACTTGAAGACATTCTTTATCATGCCACTTCGACTTAAACTGAGGCCTATTTGTAGTATTTACAAAAGAAGAAGTAACGATAGCTTCCGTCAGCTCATGTACCGAATTCAAGGTGAGGTTCCTATTCATGTTTTCACAGGAGCTTCTCATTTTATTCTTGTATTCCTCAACATTCTGAATTCTCCAATTTAATTTAGGAAGCAAAGATAGTAGCCTAGTGCTTAGTCGGGGATTAATTATGTGCACATAATCTGACAACTACTTTCATTATGTGAAAAAATTCGTATAAACAAATTTACATGTACCTAATAATTATTTTGGAGTTTCAATTTTTAAATCATATTTGTTACTTTGAATTAAAAACTTTTTTTATCTTATAATAAACAATAACAAAGTTATAAAAGCAATATTTTTCTTATTTTCTGATAGGCATGATTCTACTGAATCTGGGTCAATAATTTTCGACAAAAGGTGATTTAAATAAAATTCGTGTCAGTTCGGAATCAGATTGTCCCACATTTTATCATTGCGATAAATTTTTCGCCTTTATTTACTTACATATTCATTTAAAAAAGTTTAAGCGATAGTATAACAGACCAATACCGTAGGCACATGACGTTAAAGAATGATAGTTGAAGCAATAATGTTCATTGCTCATTGATTTGAGTGATGGAATCAGAATCTCATACATTCGTATTATGTAAATTGTTTCCCAGCAGGGGCGCTCGCGGAGGTAAGATATAAAACTTTTTGGAATGATTTCCAATTCTTGGGAAGTTTGACAGCAATCAGCTGATTCTATTCATGTACAGAAAAGAGATAATTGTGTAGCGTACTCTTTATTTTAATGCAACTTGTTTGGTGCACTGTCATCTCTCAAATCGAATTATCATCAAGATGTCGTGTGCTTGCCTTACCAATGAATGATCATTGGTAACTATTACGTAATTGAATCAATGATCATAGTTGGCCATCGTGTACCTAAGGTAATAATGCAAATCCTTTTACATACTACCGGGAAAATAGTAAATCAAGACAGTTATTTTTATTTTTTGAGTAATTAATGTGAGTTAAGAGCTATAAATAGGAGCTATGTAAATATTTGCCAATTTTAATGAACTCAGGACCAATTAATTAAGATATACATACATTTTTTAGCTTTTCCTATATACCGCCAAAAAATGCCTTCTTGAACAAATATGCATTTTATTTCACTGTTTTTTTTTTTTTTGCGAAAAACGAAAAGATGAGGAATTTCAGGGATGTCTGAAGTCCGTATAGCAAACAACCATTATTTCTTTTTGTGATGTTTAACTGACCTTGCACTTGATTTTACTTCATGTCTTCTTAGATTTTACGATTTCTTTTTATCCACTTCCAAAATACGTGAAAGGATAGCATCGTTGACTTCTAAGACAGCTGCAGCTGATGGACCTTCAACTTATTTCCACTAATTCGTCTAATCCAAAGAATTTATACTCCTCACATAAAAACGGTCAGCATTTCTGTACTTTAATTTGACATTGTCTTTCTCATTTCTTCTTTGTCGCGGCCATTGTTTGCAGAAACAATGTGTGAAATATTTGTGTATATAGTATTTGCTTCACAATGTTGCTAAATTTCGCCGATCATCTTTTACAAATACGTGCAAAATTTCAAGCAGTGATTAAATTTCTTCGTACTTCCTGCCACCTGGTGCAGCTGGCCTATTCCCGTGTTTACAGTTCGATTTCGACTCTATTAAAATCTCTATTAAATCTTCCGGATTTGATTTCAAATCGTATTTTGTACTTCTGGCCAATGCTAATAGATAGTTTTTCGAGGAAGTTTCTAAACAAGAGGTTGAGACACCAGATTTGTATAAAGTCGAGAGTCCAAAAACTTTTTATAAAAACTACAGTCACCATCTCCAATGAATTTATGATAGCTTTGACCGTATAACTCCTCACTTTTTTTAAATTACTTATTTATTATAGCTTATTTCATTGCTGTCATAAGTCCTTTAAATAGCTCAATAGGCTAAAATCAAATGAGGACATTCCAATTTAAAAGGGGAAGAGTTAACACGCAATCACATAACTTTCCCATAGACAAATAGAGAGCAACATATTACATCCTCACGATGCAATACTACGGTGGCACGTTGCAGTTCAATAACATGGAATCGGCGTTCCTACGTAAAATATGTTAAGTCAATTTTTTTTATAATTAGGAAAATTAATATGCAAGGATTGCCTTTCATTGTAATAGGCATAAAATTCAGATGTATTTTAGATTTCTTTAATTCGGTCAAAATAAGCCTAGTCATTTTAAAATAAAAATTATTGTTCTAATTTTTTGTTTGTTTTCAATTTTTCGAATTTGTCGAATTTATTAACTTATATAAGAATTATATGACAATCTACAATATTTTTTAAATCGTTTATAAGTGTTGTATTTTAATAAATATCCATACTAAAATAGATTCACTTGGATTACGACAACTCAAATATGTGGTATAGTTTAAAACAAATACCTAGTGCTTTCAAAAAATTTGGAAATTTATATTCAATGGGATATATGTAAACTATAAAAACATTCAACGATGTTATATTTGAGCCAGTACGTAATATTAGATTTTGAATTGTGAACTTTGCTTTGATATTTTTTTTTATTTATTGAAATATTTAAACATCAATATCATTTTCAGCCTTTACATGAAGGAGAAAACTATCCTCTGAGTCGTGAATCGATGCTTTATAAATGTATATTTTATAAGAAATAATTAAGATTGCGTGAATTAAAAGAAAGACAATTATGAATGCAAGTTTTAATAAATTTAAAAAAGGAATAATAAATTAATTTTGTGTGAATTACCACTAATCTATTAAAGCACTCACTCATCCTTAGTTATATTCTTAATTTTTTTCAAGTGTTCAAAATATCTTACACTTTTTCCGTCCATTAGATCTAGTTCGAAAATGTGGGTTATTTTCTTTTTAAAAGTATCCCATTTTGTAAACAAAAGATTCTCCTTGCTGCAATAAAATTTACAGAAATCCATTTTGTCCTATTATTTGAGAAATTGCCATCAAACAATTTTTAACACATGTAATATATAAGTTCTTACCAAGGAATGTCCTAAAGAATGTCGGAGAACTGGTCGTCGCTTTAATACTTTTTTTCAGACCTTTTAATATCCCGAAACCAGATCATGTGCTCCACATCATTTTCTTCTATAGAACTAGAACGATTGGTAAAATTCTTTTTGAAAGGAGGAGCCCGTCGGCGCTCCCCGGCGATAATATAGATACTTAGATGGGTGAGGGTGGGATCGTTTGAGAAGGAAGGCTCCTCAATTTTCTTCGACCGCTCCAGAAAAGAGAAGTCTCTATCCATCGTGCAGGCATGGTAGATGTGGTTAAATGTTTATTACATGGCTGCCCTTTGTATCACTATTCGTTTCAGGAGCAATGAGTCTGGTAAAATATCAGCTTTAAAAGCCGAATTGAAGCAATCCATCTTGCAGAAAGTGCATATATAAAGGTACATGGACTTACTTCCCATTACAATCTGTAAATAAAATTAAAATTTCTTACAGAATCAATTAAATTGAATACTGTTTGACATCACGGGACAACACATCAAAGTACATAGGATTTGATTCCACTATTTCAATATTTTTCAGGTCACCACACCCTTTTAATCCTTATTTTGACGCATAACATCCCACTTTCATTCTGAAATCTCACATTAAAAATAAACATTTCCTTTTTGTTTTCAAAATCTTAAATCCTGAACCGCTGGACTGTGCACGTATCGTCCAATCCCAATACCATGGCGCGATTTGTTCCAGTGCCACTTGAACTAAAACTATCTTATGCTATACTGTGGTACTTTAAACTAAACTCCTTTATATCCTCGCTTGAATTGCTAAATTCTTCACTGGTCTCTGTATCCACTAAATCCATTAAAACAGACTGTAAAACTAAAAATCGAAGTCGTATGTAAACATTCAAAGTATTATTTCTGATCTGAAGTTGACGAATGTAAAATTTCAATGGAATCGTTGCTTCATATCTTTTCTCTATAACACTTAATTTTTTTTTGTTTACCTAATCAAAACCTTCCCTTTCCGACCAATAACACTTAAGGTCTTTAGAATACCAAGCCCGTGCACTTTTTCCATTCATATTCTACAGTTCATACGTCCACGGAGATGGAATTCTAATTATTTGAAATGGACCTTTATATTTGGGTACCAGTTTAGCATTAAAGTACTTCGCGGCGTATGAGAGCACGTAATTTCTACGCCGCACTAAATCGTTTATTAAGAGGATCTTCTCAGAAGATTGAATTCGTGTTTAGAAGTTGTGCCGCCCTCAGAAGCCTTTCTCTGACATCCTTCAAGGCTTCGTCTAATGCTGAAGATCTGATATCTGGTTCAAAAATATCATCACTACTTACTTTCGAATGAAGAGCACCATGAGTTACCATCTCTCGACCAAAGTTAATGAAATACGGGGTATGTTTGGTGGATTTCTGCGTGGAAGTTCTGATGGCACATACAATCTTTGCTAAGTGCTGGTCCCAAACTCCATGATTGTCTAATACATAAGCTCGAAGCATCGATTTAACTATCTGATTCATTCTCTCTGCTGGGTTTGCTTGTGGGTGATGTAAAGCCGTATATCATATCTCAGTTCCATAACTCTTGCAGAGTTTCTTGAAATCGCAGATTTTAGATTGCGATTCATTATCGCTTATCAAAATCCTTGGTACACCAAAAACCAAAAAGACATGATCTTCAAGAGCTTGAATTATAGAGTTAACAGACGAGGACCGCAGTAGAAAAAGCATTGGAAACTTAGTTGGCTGATTAACAATGGTTCAGCATTTATCTTTTGCGTCAAAACTGCCCCTACGCCGAACACTGAGGCATCTGTCTGTGAAGGATAATCAACATCCGGATAAGTAAGAATTGGTCCGCTGACGAGACACTCTTTTACTGAACGAAATGCTTCTTCGAATTCGGGCAACCAGATGAATTTCCTCTTCTTTCTCAATAAATTGGTAATCGGTGCTATCGCGAATGAAATGTTTGGTACAAGCCTGCGGTACAACGCCACTACACAAATGAATCGACGTACCTCTGTCACAGTATTTGGGTGTCGAATGTCAAGAATGAGCTTGTCTGGGTCTACCTGTAGCCCTTGCTCCACTACAACGTACCATAAGTATCTTAATTCTGAGCGACAAAATTCGCATTTCGTGTAGTTAATTACTAGTCTAGCTTTGAATAACCTATCCAATATTTTCATATGATCCGCAAATGATTAAGTTACTATAGCAACGTCGTCGAGATAAAGAAATAAGTGACTCTCTCGGCTTCCAGATAATAATAATAATAATTTGTTGCTAGTAAATGTACACAAGATTTACAAACTTTTATAGTACGAAATAGTAAGTCGGTGTTAGATAAATTAGTGTTAAAAATAAGAACTGACCTATAAATAAAATTAATCTGCATTGAGTTGATAGTTCAGAGAAAAAAAGGACATAAAAAAGTTGTCGATTCAAAGCTAAATTAAGTATCTATTGCGTTTTATCATTTAGTTCAAATTTAGTTTAAATATAATATAAGAATGGTTTAAACAGTTTAAATAAGGCCTCTTAGCCTTGTTATATATCATATAACTTATTTAATGGGGTACTCACAACAGCTTGGGTGCAATATTCCATGGAACACATCACAAGATTATCACTTTATGTTTTACTCACGCTTTATTTTGCAACTTATAAACTTTCTTTGCTTTCCTTACTTAAGAATAATTACACTTTTTCTTTTGCAAGGTACTTAATGATTTATTTGTTACACATTTCTTTTCTTTTGTGACCAATTACACAGCCGCGCGCCAACCACACCGAAGTTTCTCACCATCAACCTTTTTTTACTTTTTCTGTTTTTTTAAAATCCTCGCGACGATCACGATCGCTGACCTAAGTCAACTCTAAAAACCGACTGCGTCGAAACTTCGATTTTTCAATCTCAAGTCTCTTCGTTCAGGATATGAAAATGCTTAATTAGCATTCCTATCCTGAGAAAATTGTTTTCCGCTGGACATGTTTAAACATGCCCAGAATTATCGCGACGGACGATGGTTGAAAATGAAATTTGATATTTTCATAAATATCAAACCATCGACTTGCTATCGTGCATACATTGTTGCGATCACAATGTATGCAGCTCGCGACAATTTGCTGATAAGAGCTTTTTTCTGTGAAGACTTGATCGTTTCAGTATTCACCGACGTAAAATTTTAATGCGCCCGATATGTATATACATATGTACATACATATCGTATTTACTGGACTTTTTTCTGTTGAAACGACTTGGGATGTAACTTAAAACTTTTATTTTTCCCAAGTCGTTTTGTGGCAATATTTTTATTATTTGTTGCAAAGCAATTTGAAGAAATTGCTTATGGCAATTTCTTCGCGTTGTAGATGTTGTACGCTAGGTGTGCCGTGCTCCGTACGGAGAGCACACAGCGTTTTTTTTTTAAATCAAAATGATCAGACAGAAAGAAAACTCCGTTTGCGAATCTCTGTTCTCATTTCATATATTTAAAGTATACTGCTCGTTGGTTTAATTATTACAATTCCTTAAAATTGCTTCACAAAAGCTTTTTCTTTAGAATTCCTTCACGAAATCTTTTCTTTAAAATTGCTTCACAAAATCTTTTCTTTAAAATTGCTTCACACAATCTTTTTCTTTAAAATAGTTTCACAAAATCTTTTTCCTTAAAATTGTTTCACAAAATCTTTTTCTTTAAAATAGTTTCACAAAATCTTTCTTCTTTAGAATTGTTTCACAAAATCTTTTCCTTAAAATTGATTCACAAAATCTTTTTCTTTAAAATAGTTTCACAAAATCTTTTCTTCTTTAGAATTGTTTCACAAAATCTTTTCCTTAAAATTGATTCACAAAATCTCTTTTTCTTTAAAATAGTTTCACAAAATCTTTTCCTTAAAATTGTTTCACAAAATCGTTTTCTTTGGTATGATACTCGGCGGATTTTTTAAAGACGACTGCCCCGAGGTTTGGGAAAATTGCCCCCAGATACCCATGAAAAACTTTTAAGCTTTTTGTTCTTTTCATTACTTTCCCACGACATGCAAAATCGTACGTGGGAAAGTACAAAAGGCTTGACCAAGTGCATATGCATAAAATCTGCTATGCACTTGTGTATGGTCGAAGTGATTATTTTAAGTCGACCGACGGAATGATGGTATGTATTTAGGTATGTATGTACTTTGTACCGCATGCCGGTAAGTATACATGCCGTGTGAACGGAATGTATCTGATAACAAAATGCAATTTACCAGTGGCGGTTCGTGGGATTCAAAAGAAGGGAAGCAATACATTTTGTGTAAATTATAGCTTCGCTTTACAGACTATTTCATTGCAACTATAAGTAATTATACATGTATCAAAGTCAATGATGTCAATAATACACCATGTAAATATTCATATTTATTCTTGCTCTAGAAAGAGGAGGCAGCCATTATCATCGTTAAATAAATCAGCGATGCAATCATATCTTTCATTTAATCCATTCACAGTAAATACTGCCTGCCGCCCCAAAATTAAGCAAATATGAAAATTACACTCAATATCCCCTTTCACAACGTAAGAAACGTACGTAAAAAAATCTAATCATGTACTTAATTCATTTTTTTCAATTTAATTACCATTATTATTGAACATAGGTATACTCGTCCGCCGAAATTCTCAAATAAAACCAAGAATCCTACATTCTCTCGCAATTATACAGAAACGAACATAATATTATAGATAGTCATTATCTTATTTTTGCACAATATCAATAAAAAATGTTAAAAAAAAAACTTTTACAATAAAAAACGTTCAAACATTTAAGGCCGTAAACACCAAAGAGGATAATCCTATTTCCTGTGTAAAGATTATTCCTATCCGAGAATAATACTGCTTGCTTTGGTCGTTAACACCAACTCGTGTAAAACAATGAGTTTTTTGCTTATGTCGGATATTTTCGGTATATCGAAATAAAACAGTATTATGTTTTAATTTTAATTTTACCCACAGGAATACTCGGATCTTGGTTGGTGTTTCTACATTACACCTGAATATGGATTTTTCTGGTTGGTGTTTACGGTCCTTAAAGTCAAACGAGATAATATAATTTAAAATATTGTTACTGGATAGATCAAGTTTTGCAATGAAACTTTTCTTGGGTGAAAGAAAAAATCATTTTTTACTTAGTAGGTACCTATAATTTATTTATGAAAGCTATTTATTTAAAAAGTTTTTTTAATATATTTTATTTTCTAATCATTACATTTTGAATACTTGAGTACTTGACTTGAAATCCACTTGAAGCTCAGGTAGGGCGGTTGATTGAATTAATTCCAATTACTTGACTTGAATTTTTCTTGAATTTAATTTTCCAATTACTTAAGTTAAAATTTACGCATTCAATGAGCGATTTCATGCTATTTTGATTCCATCATGCATACTTCAAGTATACTTCAAGTATTCATGTAAACTTACTGTTAATCTATCTAATATATGCATATTAACTCGCATCTACATTCTTTTGCGAATATTATGATGCAGTTTTTTTCCTCTGCGGTAAGTATAGCTTAAAAGATTATCGCACTTTAATATAAGTACTTCCATGTAAAAACAGTTTACACGAAAAAACTAGAAACATTTGTTTCCCATCGCTTAAACATAAAATTTAAATGTTCACATGAAATATGTAAAACATTATGTTGAAGCGTTTAAAAGAAAAATCAGTCCCCCGCAAGAACTTACACCCCCTTTGTACACAAATTCGAAAATCACGCATTTTAAAGATATTCGGGTGAAAAAAGTCGGTTATAAAGTTTCTTACAGAACAAAAGAAAATATTCCATTTCACAAATCTCAGCAAAAGCTTCAATTTGGTATTACCAAAGAACATATATATATTTGTTTGCAATATTTAAAAATCTGTTGGATGTTCTTTGGTATTACACACGGTCAAAATTGGACAACTCCATGAGCGTATTTGCCAAACTCCCCCCAAAACACCCATAAACGTAAAAAATTAAGCCCACTGACTAATTCTAAAACAAAAAATCCCATGTAAATCCATCCACGTTTACTATTCTAAAACTATTCCTAATATTTCACAATATTCGTCACGTAGGTCGGATGAAAGTTATTTAAAAAAAGCTACGAATTTATTAACATCTGGCAGCATTTAAATAAATCGTGAGCAAGACCGACACCCAGCCGCACCTGCATATACTTCTGAATTAACAATGAAAATTACTATCATTGGGTGTTAATCAATTGCCAAACACTACGCTACGGCCAGCGTACCATAGAAATGTACGCATGCAAACTCTTGAGTGAATATGAGTCTAAAAAGTTAAATGTATTTAACTTTTTACATTGGCTTTGTTGTTGTAAATACGCTGTAAAGATTTCAGCGTCACTGCGATGCCAGCGGCAACGGTGTTTGATTCTAATGCCATTCCATTCATACCACGCGAATATTAAGTAGCTTGCTTGACAACACAAATCGGGGTGGATCTGGTGTTAAGTGGAATGATGGTGGGTGGGTCATACGCTACATTTTGGACAGCGTACCATACAGAATGTTAGTAGCGATATAATGACACTGGGCTGGGTGGTATGTTATTAGTTTGTAGGATAAAATTTGGCGTTACTTATAAAATATTTCAGGTTTTATCTAGTAATGCCAGAGGAGTAAATTTGGTTGAATTTTATAATGTTTTTAAATCTTCTAAGAATATTTTAAAGCAAAATGATTTGTAATTTATGTTTGGATTTTTTTATTTTGTCAAGGGAAGCAGTGCTTCCTTTGCTTCCAATGAGGAGCCGCCCTTGAAATTTACGCTAAATTGCATTTTGTTGCAGTATTGAAATGCATTTTTAAATGCAAATTAAAATTTGGATGGAATTTTAAATAATTTTTACTTTTCAGGGTCATAGGGCAATATATTGGTGCCTTGTATTTTATGGTTGTGATTCGGTGATTTCCCCTGGGGAAAAGAAAGTTTTATTCTTACTAGAAAAAACTTTCTTTCTCCAAACCTACAATTTTCCCAAGTGGATATGTTATGTTACATAGGTATTTGTATACTAGGAGTAAGTTTAAAAAATAAAATTTTTGTTCTAGATTTCTAAACCTGAGTATAACGGTTTATAACTAAAGTTATTTCATTACAACATACAAATATTTATATAATTTTTATTTTTTTTTATTCTATAATTTTTTTAAAAAAAAAAATAAATTTTACGTATATATCATAGTCAATTGCACAAAACAAAGGAATTTACTCATTGTTTGATATCATTTGCAATTTTCTTCCCACACTATCATTTAATGGGTCTGGCTTTTGTGTTATTACTATAGGTATGTACATATATGCAGTACATGTAAATGAATTTTGCGCTTTGACAACTTGGTTTGTTTATATCTACTTATGTCCTATTTTCTAAGGGAACTATAATTACCTTATTATTATTATTATCAGAGGAGTAGTAGAAAAAATGTGTAGAAGGGGTGGAAAGGAAAAGGGGAAAGAAATGGAGAAGAAAAAAGGTTCTGAAAGAAATGTAGCAAGCTTTGATCGAGTGGTAATTGCTCGCCGATAAATTTCTTTCCTGGCCCGTAAGTAAGACGCCGGGTAGAGGAAAGATGAAAAGAGGAAAGAAAAAAAAATGAATCGAATGTTTTGATAACGATGGTGAATTTAATGTAGCTCGTAGTGTTTGATGGCTTTGTTTCATTTTTTGTTTGGTAATTTGTTTAGGTGTAAATTGCGTTGGATGCAATTTTGATGAGTTGTATGCCCGAGAGTTTACAGTTTTAGTTAGTTGCAAGATGATTTTTGTTGGGTCAATATCGAGGAGACCTTACCAGGGCCCGGCAGAGTACGTGGTTGTCATCACTGGGATCTACGTGGAGACAATCTGGGACCGTTGGAGGGGGCCTATTCGGCTCAGGTTTAACTGCAGGGACACGGTCACCGTTTGGGGGGCTGAACCCAACCCCAATCAATATTAAATCTTCGGGTTTTCGCTGTGGCCGGAATATAACATGTCGGTGTCGGCATTGGGTGTGTTTTTCCGACTTTGATTTGGTTTTTATTTATGTTGTAATTTTTTCTTTTTTTTTCCTTTTTAGGCGCCAACCTGGTGCTTATTGGGAGATCTTACCATGTCTCCACCCTGGGGCCGGATTCACTAACTCTGAGAGTTGTGGAGTTGTGGAGATGAGAGTTCTTTTGCCACTTAACTCTCCACTCGGAATTCTGTAACTCGTGGAATTTGTATTGAGATTTACCAAACTCTCTATTCAACTCAGCAAAACTATCGGCTGTGTTAGTTATGGAGAAGTAAGAAAAATATTTCTCAACTAACAGTATTATCTGCTATTATTGTACTTTGTGAAGGTACCAACGTACCTAGGATTTTCAAATTGATTTATGGATTCAGTACATATCCTGGCTATGTTTACAAAAACATATTATGGAAATCCTTGCAATACTTACAGATAAATAAGGATTTTTGTGTCTCAAGGTACCCGCTAAAAATTGTAATTCACGCGAATATGGTCAATTTGGTCGTCTTCCAGTACAGAAGAGATGCTATAAAAATTTTAAATATGCACGTTAAAGATTGTATGTATGGTGAAATCGCATCTACATTTTGTCCCCTAATTAGATATGTAATTAGTTTTTGACTCCGGTAAATAGTTTTGATGATAACTGCAAAAGAAGTGATTCAGTCCTTCTTAAGATGAAAAAATGGCCGTTTTCTGGTACAAAAACTCAACTCATCATTATGAAGAACTGGTATGTCGTGGAAATTCACTTTCTATGAGAAAAATATTCATAACAGAGTACTAATGGATGTGAAAGAAAGAACGGAAAAAATATATGCAAAATATAGGAACTGGGGTGTATATGACCCACGTACAAAAAATCCGTCTTTCGGCTGTAAAAAGTCAGTTATGAAGTTAAAATGATCAAAGAAAAAACTACGCCACTCGATTACCAGTTTCTCCCTCTTTAATTTGATAGCAAACATGACGTATTTTGGACAACCCCCAATGGGGGGTGGTACGACCCCCCATCCCCAAAAGCCCCTCCCTAAGAAATTGCTCACCTATATTTTTGTACTCTAGACCCTAAATCCATAGGAAAAAACCGCAATGCTCTACGACCGTCGCACACAGAGCTATCCGTCTTTCAATATTTCGATACTTCTCACGTTTTCTTTAACTCCTCAAGTATGTTAGAGAATCTCGAATGGAGAGTTAGGGAGTTTTAACCGGGGAAAACGAAAATTCTCATCTCCCAAACTCCCAAACTCTCCGAGTTAGTGAATCCGGCCCCTGGGCTATATGGAGGATCATCCCCCATTGATGGTTCCGGCTGAGTGATCGCCTTATTAATATATGGATTTCGTTTTTTTTCATCCCTTCCTTTTTCTTTTAAAGTGTCCCCTTACGGAATGTTAGGAATAAGATTAATAATAAAAAAAAAAAATAATAAAACAAAATTTATTGGAAATATAAAAAAAAATGAATTGTTGTCATTGCTTTCCTCTTCCCTCCTTTCGTCCACTTTTACTTTCTTCTCTAAATGGGTTTTTTTCCTCACTTTTTTCGTATTTTCCATTGGGTTTCTTTTTTTTTGTGAGTGTTGGTATATATATTTATTCCCTTTTTTTTCACTATTCTGTTCATTCGGATTTTGCAAAAATTCCTTGCTATATATATAGTCTTACGTTGGAAAAAACATATGCTGTGATAAGGACTAGGTTAATGGGTTCTGATTTTAACATCTGTTGGCTTGTTGAAGTTACTTTGTATGAATATTTACAGCTATGCTAAAATTTATATTTAAGTTGGATTAAAAGGAAATTAATAGAGCTAATAATATAATTACATTTTTTATTAGTTCTATAATTAATCTATTTATCTTATCTATTTTTGTACTATTTTATATACTAACTAACATTTACGATTGTTATCTAGTTATTTTAGAAGGAAGAGGTGGATGCTAGTATATAGTAAGTTTTTTTTTTGTGTAATGATTTATTATACCTTATTATTTGCAATATTTGAAGCTGTTAAAAAGAAATGTTTGATATTAAATTTACGATTATAATATGGTTGCTTACATTTGCCCTATTTATTTATTTATATAGGTATATATATATATTTTTTTTACTTTCATTAAATATGCATATCTTCTCTTACACATGACTTCATATAAATATACCTACATATGTTTTGCAATAGGGTGTGCGATGTTCTCTCTAAAATTGTTTACTAGTGTTTTTGTTGGAATAGGGATGGGGGTTATTAAAAAAAAAGATAGGAATTGGAGGAGAAGATGTTACTTTTGTCGGGCGTGTTTGTAATATCATTTGTTTTAGGGTTTGTTCTGTTGGTCCTTGTCTGTTATATGTCCTCTGGTGTACTCCCTTTGGGTACAGGAGTTATATTGTACTTAAGTTTTCTTTGTGTAGCTCTAGGCATGTCTTCCAGTTTATGTTCAACAGATGTATTTTTGGATTTACGGACTTTTGATTTGTATTTCACGTACGAAAAAGCACAGAGACTTAAGATGATTAATGTAATTGTCAGATATGAAATTGCATAGTGGTGTACGTGATGACCATTTATGGGACTAAGAGGAATTTGTTCCTGATCCTTCTGAAAGCGAATGGATTCTAGAAGTTTCTCTAGATTCGTGTTGTTTGTAATATTTAGAGTATGCATTTCTATATGCGATCCTATTTGGGGAGACGTCATATTCGATAGTATACTGGAAATGTTAATTGTTGGGATAAAATGAGAGTTAAATGTGGAAACTTTTACGTTGCGTCCGTGCAGGATGAATTCCTTGCTTCGTACATAACAACCGGGATAGATATATATTGTTCCGATATCGTGTAGGATTTGTGATTTAATGGAGCCTTCAGAGATAATATCTATATGAAGAGAATCCTTTAGGGAGAAGAGCCAAGCGTTCTGCTGCGATAATTGCGTCCAGTAGTAATTTTGCTCTAGTGTTAGGATTTTACATTTGGATGTAATGGGTTCTTTCTTTATTAGATTTATCTCACATTGGTTTACTTTTGAATTTGAGTTTATGATAGGGGATGATATCTTGCAGTAGAAATGCATATGATCCAATGTTGCGGAATTGTGAATATCTTGAAGAGTTAATTCCAGATAGTGTTCGCGATTGTAGTCTATTAGTATATATTCTTTTGATGGGTTAATATATACGAATGATCCGTTAAGGATTGTCGGTAATGGCATTGCTTTATATATTTGGTAAGGTTCTTTAAAGGAAAGTGGAATCCGGAGTGCTATAATTATTTTGTTATTGAAAATATTTGCAGAGATTGTACTTAATTTGTAAATTTGCGATAGTATATTGTCTCTAGAATTTATGGGAAGCATCATTAAATTCGGCAGCTCCTGCCTAATTTTTGATAAAAGTTTTTCAATCTTATTAGGTGATATTAGTGTAGGGTGAAATTTTCCATGCTTGGAATCAATTAAAAGATCAATTAATTCTGACTGTGTATTTTGATATCTGAATGCCATTAATGAAACAAGGGAGATTAATGATTCTATTTCAATGGGTATTTTATTATCCAGTGTTCTATTTTCCATTAATGATGTAGATATTTGTATTGAAATTAGCTTTTTATGCATATTTAGGAATTCCTTTTCAATTGCGGTCTTAGTTTTATTGAATATTTGAGCTGTTGCTTCGATTATTGCGGTTTGGCTTTTCATAAGGGAAAGGAGGGAGTTTTGGTTTAAAGTGAGGTTGTGAATTTGTTCGTCGTATAACTTGGCAGCATCTTCATCTAATGTGCCGAAAAGAGCTTTGGAAATGGAGCATATAGCGTTGAATAAAACTCTTTGTTTTCTACTTTGCGTTATTAGGAGTACATTTTTGTATTCTATATTTGCCATGATAAGGTTTATCTGTAGCAACGTACCGTTAAAGGTGTGTGCCATTGCTGAATACCCATCCAATTTCTGGCAGGTAGATGAATTTGATGTTCCTGAACTCTGCTTTGAAGTTTTCTAAATCGTAGTAAGTAACGATTTTCCATTCATTCGTGTAGAAATTGGGTCTGCCGATTTCTTCGAAATAAATTCCTGCGCTGGCATTTATTTGATTTATTTCTATCCCCGAGCCGGAGACGAAAAGGATGCAGATTAAGAAGAATACCATTCGCATCATCGTGAGAGCCTGTATTAGGATATTGTTTTATTCATTTGCGTTGATATTGAAGTAGATGTAGTTTTGTATTAGTCCGAGAAAAGTTTTAAGTCATTGTTATGGACTCTTTTATTTCTATTATTTATTTTCACCGTGGAGTTCTCAGGAGAATTGATTTCTACAATCACATATGGCCCTGTCCAGAGTGGTGAGAATTTGTTATCTCTCACTCTGCTTTTTAACAAGACTTTGTCCCCAATATTGAAAGTTTTCGGGGTAGAATTTTTATCGTACTGGAGTTTCGATTTCTCTTTGTTCGCCATGGCTATGTCTTTCGCAATTTTATGGCTGTGTTGTAGACGTGCATTTAACTCGTTTGCATAATTATCGTAATTATAGCAAACGGTCGGAGATGATTTTAAATTATTCGGGATTTTGGCTGGGAATCCGTAAAGGAGTTCGCGAGGAGTATAATTAGTACTCGAATGAGGGGTTGTATTATAGACAAACATGGCATATGGAATCCATGTATCCCAGTCTTGAGGATCTTTCGCTACATAAGATCTGAGGTATTCTGCTAAAGTTCTATGACTTCTCTCCAATGCACCATTTGTTTGAGGGTGATATGGAGTCGTTTTGAGCCTTCTGATCTTTAGCAGTTTGGATACCTCGGCGAACATGCCACCTATGAGATTAGATCCCTGATCTGTTAGGATACTTTCTGGAATGCCATGTCGACAAACTATTGTTGTCGTGAAGGCTTCCGCTAATGTCTTAGATTCAGTGTTGACTATGCGAATAGCTTCAGAGAACTTGCAAAGGTCGTCTTGAAATGTAAGGATGTATTTATTTCCACAATGGGAAATTGGGAGAGGTCCTACAACATCTAGGTATACTCTTTCAAAAGGTTTTGAGCTTATGTTTGACATTTTCATAGGAATCTTGGGATTTCTGGATACTTTGTTTACTTGACAAAGTTTACATTTCCTTACATATCTTACAACATCGGCTGACATGCCAGGCCAATAGAATTGTTCTTTAATTCTTTTAATTTTACGGGAGACACCTTGATGGCCTCCCGTTGGTAGAGAGTGGAAATCTTTCAGAACTTGCTCAATATCACTGCTGTTAGATAAATACTTTATGGAATCTTGATGAAATTTTATATTTATTTTTTGGTTAACGAAGACCTTGGTAAAAATGTTTTTAATAGCTGATAGATTTTGTTGGTCTAATACAGGGAAGGAGATATTTACCTGATTTAACTGATTTGCTTCTGTGTATGAGCAGATCTCAGTTAAAATCTTTTCAAAGTCTAATCTATCTCTTTGTGATTGGCAAGGTAGATTGACTTTTGAAATGATTTCTGTGGAGTCTTTCTTCTTGCAGAAGTTCAGTTCGTTTTCTAGTAGAGGAGGTTTGTCTAAAAGTTTTAGTTTAGCTTTTAGCACCCTTTCAAGTTCTGTATCTTGCATGGGCAAGATAAAAAATTTGGGATTTGTATTTTTAGTTAAAAGTAATGGGAAATTGGTCTCAGTTATTTTCACTGAGGAACTGTTTACTAATGATAAATCTGGATTTGGAGTAGTAATATTCGGGTTTGGTGTAACTAAATTCGCCTGAGTTTTGGCTTGATTCCTGGTTACCACATTTACATAGGTGTTAGGTTCTGTTGATTTTACGGAATTTTCTGGGATAGCCCTACTGAGAGCGTCTGCATTTGTGTTGAGTTTTCCAGGTTTATGAACTATTTTATAGTCATATTCCTCAAGACGTATTCTCCATCTCATTAGTCATGAGGAATGATCCTTTAGATTCATTAGCCATACTAATGGTTTATGGTCAGTTATGATGGTAAACTGTCTACCATAAACGTATGGCCTGATTTGCTCAACTGCGAAAACAATTGCCAAAAGCTCTTTTTCGATTGTTGGGTAACGAGTTTCTGCACCATTGAGAACTCGACTCACATAGGGGATTGGATGATGGGAAAGAACTGCTTCGATGGCGTAGTCACTGGCATCGGAGGTGACAAAAAATTCTTTGTCGAAATCCGGATAGGATAAAATTGGTGATGATATTTATTTTTTTCTTAATTCACAAAATGCTTCATCGCAAATTGCATCGAACTTGAAAGGTGTGTCCTTCTTCAGAAGGTTAGAAAGCGGTTTTGCGATTTTAGAAAAATTGGGAATAAAGCGGCGATAATAGCCGACGAATCCAAGGAAGGCTTTGATATCCTTTTCCTTCTTGGGTCTGGGGTAAGATTGAACTGATTTAATTTTGGCCGGATCTGGCTTGACTCCATTTTTAGTAATGATGTGCCCTAGATACATTATTTCTTTTCTTAGGAAATGGCACTTGTCGGGTTGTAATTTTAAATTGAAATCCCGAAGGCGGCTAAATACGTTTGCGAGCCTAATATTATGGTCTTTAAGATTGTATCCATGGACTACAATATCGTCCATGTATACGAAACAGTAAATGCCTTGGAGTACGGAAAGGACATTATTCATGGCACGTTGGAAGGTTGCGGGTGCACCTTTTAATCCAAATGGCATACGGTTAAACTTGTAATGACCATAAGGAGTGCTAAACGCAGTTTTTGCTCTATCCTTCCCGTCCATGCGAATTTGGTGGAATTCGCTGGCGAGGTCTAGCGTCGTGAAATATTTGGACTTACCCAATTGATCTAATATGTCTGAAATATTAGGTAATAAGTAAGCGTCGCCAATAGTAATGTCATTTACTCGGCGGAAATCAACAACGACTTGCCATTTTTTGTTCCCATGCTCATCCGGCTTTTTTGGAACAAGAAGTAGGGGAGAATTCCACGGACTATTTGAAGGGCTCCGAATCCAACATTTCATTTATTTGCCGAGTAATTTCTTTACGGCTTGTTTCTGGAAGTCTGTATGGTTTAGTGTATATGTGGGGTTTATTTAGGACTGTTTCGATTTTGTGCTCGGTTTCATTTGTAAACGTTAGGAAATCCCTTTCTAAGTAGAAGAGATCGTTGAAATCCTTACAAATTTTCCGAATACTCTCGGCTTCTTCCAAATTACAGTGATCCAATTTAATCAGGGTGTGCAGTTTTTTTATTCTGCCGCTAATTGGATCTCTGTTGGAATCCGTAGAGATGCAATTGAAGTCGTTAAGCTCATGGCATTCTGGATTCATGTCATGAATTGCCAGTTCGACGTCCTGCTCATTCGTGTTGAGAACTAGGACTTTTGCCATTCTTTGTAATGAGTTGACTATGGTATTACTCATGAACAACCCTGGCTTTACGTCTTTTTTAAAATATACTTGACAATGTTGGAAATTGAATTAGGGATTCAGAGCGAGCGGGAATTGTAATAATATTATTATGTCGTTTGTCTGATTCATTTCGGTTTTCATTGTGTTGGAAAATATATTCCGTTTTTTGTAGGATATTTGTGTTGGGGTACTTTTCACGGTTGGTATTTAAATCCCGTGAAGTACTGGGTAACTTGCTTTTATTAGCACTTACATTGTTTGTTTCAGACTTCTTGTCATGGTTATCATATCTAAGATATGTATTTGGATAATCTGAGCGATATTGCTCTATCGGATAGGATGAATGACATTGCTTCTAAGGAAATGTAATTGTTTTTATAATGGATACGAGCGTTGTATCTGCACAAGAAGTCGTGGCCAATGAGGCTGTCATATGCCAAGGCTGAGTTTTCTCCTACTATTTGGAAGGGGTGTTCCATTATAAATTCTTCGTTTGATATATTTGCCATTTTTGCCAATATTAATCCTTCGTAGCTTTAGATTCCGTAAATAAAGTATTTATCCTGCAGATTGCATCTTTATAGTAAGAGCTACCTGCTTTCAGTGTTCCATTATAAATTCTTCGTTTGATATATTTGCCATTTTTTGCCAATATCAATCCTTCTGTAGCTTCAGATTCCGTAAATAAAGTATTTATCTTGCAGATTGCATCTTTATAGTAAGTGCTACCTGCTTTCAGTGTATGATGAAACTAATTTCTGTGTCTACGAGGAACTTTGTTTCTTTATTGGAGCACACATTGGTAGATAGAGAGATAGTAATGGAGTTGGGGTTGATAATAATTGGAATTTTCAGCGTTATGTGATCATTTAATAATTGTGCATTATCTAATTTGAATTTGTGTGGATGTCGGCTTTTGTTCGGATTTGCGAGGGGCTGCCGACTAATTCCTCTCGCCTTGATTTGTTTTCCGAATTGGTTAAAAATATTCTTGGATTTTGTATGTGTTCTTTATTTATCCTTGTTTCGTTTTGGGGTTGTATTGTTGAAGAAGGGGGATTTCTCCTATAATTAAAATTTGGAATCTGGTTGACGTTGATCTGCTTTTGAGGTGGTGCATTTGTATTGGGAATTTCTGTTCGATTCCTGAAGTTTTGGGGAACCGGATTTGTATTTTCTCTGTAGAAATTCCCATGGTTTGCTATCCTTGCCCTGCATACTTCTATGGTATGTCCTAATTTATGACAATACCTGCATGTAGGAGTAGTGCTGTTGAAGGTGCTAGCCTGCTTAGGAAGATTACCTTTGTTTAAATTATTTGAAACATATTTATTTGGGGTTGGGTTTGTATGAATGTTCTGTGGACAATTTGGAGCTAAATGTCCCTGTGCTCTGCACTTATAGCAAAAGGGGTTCTGCACTTGTATTGATTGAGCAGTGCGAGCAGAGTTTGTTGCTAATATTGTTGCCTTTGATTCTAGGCGTAATGCTTGCTCACCAATATATGACGTTATGGGCTCTAATGCTCTATTTTCATGGAGTTTGGCTAATGTTTGTAGTTGTTCGCTAATTAGTCCATCCTCTATTGCTCTAATAGCTTGTTTTCGTTGTCCTTTACGAGAGAGCTTAACAGTAGTTTATCTGTTGTATATGAATGCGTGAGTAGTTAAACAATGGGAGTACCAGACCACTTTTTTAAGCCTCCAGGATTTCGCCACAGATGGCGCCACCATCGCTATGTGGTTTGAGCCCATACTAAATGTAGGTTTGTGTCTTGGTTGTATTGGTTTGGGTCTCGGCTGCGCCCTAGCTGGATTAATCGGTACTACGGTTTTCTTAAATAGATATGTGGTGGCCTAAATGTAGGCTTTTGGTTTCATTGAGTCTCGACTGCGCCCTAGCGGGATTAATCGGTTCTACCGGGATGTGTCATTTGGTCTTGACTGCGCCCTAGCGGCATTAGCAGGTACTACCAGCATGCTCCCGTACTACGGTTTTCTTAAATACATACATAGGTGCGCCTAAATGTAGGGTTTTGGTTTTGAACTAATATTAGTAATAATTAAAGTTGACGCTAGGAAATTTTTGTTCATGCCAATGGATTCTAGATGGTTGGGGTGGGGCTATTAGGGGGAACGAAATTTTCATCAGAAATCCTCTATGGGCTCTGGTTTTCGAGATATTAGCGATTTTACCTTTTCAGATATAGTTAATATTATTAATAATTCAAGCTACCTAGGATAGTTTTGTTCATGCCAATAGATTCTAGAAGGTGTTAGAGGGGCGAGGGTTACAGGGGGAACGAAATTTTCATCACAAATCCTCTACGGGCCTTGGTTTTCGAGATATTAGCGATTTTACTTTTTTATATATAGTTAATATTAGTAATAATTCAAGTGTTTTTCGCTCATGGGGGTTCTGCATCTAAATGTAGGCTTTGTTCGGCATCATTCGAATTTCACAACATGACATCACCATGAACAGATTCTAGAAGATATCAGTGAGCCGATACTACCAGCATGCTCCGGTACTACGGCTTTGGATGTGTGGTACGATTCTTTTGGAATTTTTTTGCTTCACTTTTGGCCCACACTTGGCAGGATGCTACGGTTTTGGGGAGTTTTTTGCTTCACTTTTGCCCACACGTGGCAGCATGCTACGGTTTAAGGAAGTTTTTTGCTTCACTTTTTTGGATGTGTGGTGCGCCTAAATGTAGGCTTTTGTTGTTTTCAAGTGTTGCGCCTGTTTTTGAATTAATATTAGTAATAATTGATTTTTCTTGAGCGCCTAAATGTAGGCTTTTGGTTTTGAACTAATAATTAAAGTTAATAGTAGGAAATTTTTGTTCATGCCAATGGATTCTAGAGGGGTGGTATGTGGGGGGGATAATAAAGAGAGGGAGGGGGGTAATGAAATTTTCATCAGAAATCCTCTACGGGCTCTGATTTTCGAGATATTAGCGTATTAATATTTCAAGTTATTTTTGTTCATGGAAATGGATTCTTGGCGGTGTGGGGTGGGAGGGGCAACGAAGTTTTCATCACAAATCCTCTACGGGCTTTGGTTTTCGGGATATTAGCGACATTTGTTCAAACAATTAGCTAATTGGCAATTGTATAATTACTAATTGGCAATTAGCAGCTTGGTTGGTAATTAGCTAATTGGCAATTAGCTAATTGGCAATTAGTAACGTGTTGTGATGCGTAATTCTCATAAAATAAACAAATTTAAGTAATATCAACACTTGCTGTAAATATTTAATAGAAAACTTCAAGTTTAAGGTAAAAATATGGTTGCTGTGAGGTGTATTGATACAATTCCTTTTACTGAAAATAATGTTGTCAAACGAAATTAAATTTCAATATTTATTTATTCACATCAAATTAATTATTTATTTCTAAATCTTAAGTTATAAACTTTTTCCCTATGTTCTGTATTCAAAATTGGTAGCAATATAAGTGAAGTTCTATGAATCCTATCTTGGAAACGAAAGCGATCCAGAGCATATGTCTCCCAAGGTCCTTTTCTGGGCTCATATTCAATTATATAAACTTGTGGAGCACTAGTACTAAACGTAACTTTCATTATCACTAATAATTTAGAAATATTAATAATAAAAAAACTAGTTTCACATTATTGATTTTATTTTTTATTTAACGATTATAATAATTAATTGGATACAAATTTTCGTCATGCTGAACAAATTCAATTTTGTATGAACGTCCGATTACTCCTTTATTGATTACGTAGAAGTCTCCCTTGGTGTTTATTTCATTCAAAGAGTCCTCTGAAATTCTGCAGTACCTCGAAGGAAGAAAAAGGTGGTAGTTTTCCAAATCGAGAACCACACGATCTCCAAATGCAGTTTTGCATCGCCTTGCTGCAACAACCTTATATTTCTGGCCCAGCTCCATTTGGGATGTCTTCAGGGTTGGTGAGTATTGCTCCAGCTTCCTTAGTTCTTCCATTGCGCCAGCCATTGTTTTACTCTAAGTCGTTGTTGCTTCCATGAATTCCAAAATAAAACTGATTGCAAATCTCATTTAGCTCCTCAATTTATAGTCATGATTCCAAAGCAAGTTTAATCCTGTTTAAAGCAAATTTGCAATATCAGCACAATACGCTGAATGATTTATGTAATTTGATACCACACTTCCTGTAAGCAACCCAATTCCAAGAATTTGACTGATTGAAACGTTTCATTGGAATTCGTAAACATCCTGTTGTAAACAAATTTAAGCAATATCAGCAAATGATTCATGTTTATTCTACTGATCGAAACGTTTCATTGGAATTCGTAAACAAATTCTCATTTAAGCTGCATGGTTCATACATACCTGTGTAAACTTCCTGTTTACAAATTCGCATTTTAGCTGAATGAGTCATGCACACCTGTGTAAACAAATTTAATGTATATCAGCACATTTATTCCTTTCATCTAATTTGATGCCACACTTCCTGTAGGCAGCCAAAAATGTTATTGTTCCAAGAATTTTGCTGATCGAAACGTTTCATTGTAATGTTAACAGATTTTCACATTTTCATGTATTCATTCATGTAAACAATCTTATTTGCAAATTCGACCAGCAAAATAAAGTAATCAAATTAATTTGAGTGATTTTCTTACCGTGAAATTCGATATCATCTCAGCCTGTAAGCAAATTTGTTGGAATTCATCCTGTGCAATGATTATTGTAGCAGCAGGATCATTCAAGTTTACAAACCGTTGCTATAAAAGCGCAAGCAAACTTTTGGGGAGCACCAGTCAATCGAAGTGATTCACAGTGTTAGTGTTGAATAAAAAAAATTAAAAATGTCTATCAGAGTAATAAATGAAAGTTTTTCATTAATTAATAAATTGCGAGAAGATGTTTTGAAGTGTTTAAGTGATGCAAATTTTGTGAATAAAAACAATATTATTAAAGAGTGCAACAGAAACATTCGTAAATATCAAGCAGCATTTCGGAAGTGTAATAAGAATGCTAGAAAACAACATTTGCACAGCTGTATTGCTCAAATTAAATCGTTGAGAGTGTTAATCAAAGCTCCCCATCGAGGTGGAGGAATTAATCAACGAGTAATAAGAAGTGATTTTGTTAAGTGGGAAGAAATAAAAACAGCATTCGTAGGTAGAATTAGGGCAGGTGTTATCGTGAATATAAGCCACCTAGATCCTAAGCTGTTTATGCAAGATGCTTCCAAATTACTTGCTCGCCGCATTAAGAATACATTAAAACAACAATATCATATTAAAGTTGCTACAACGTTTTGCGGTGAGTTTATTAAAGAAACTGGTGATAATGAAGTTATTAAAGACATTAAGTACTTCCAAGCAAGAACTGCCCCAATCAGTGTGGAGGATAATTTGAATGAGTGGTATAAATTAAATATATAAGACCCAATACTTACTCAACTGGAAGAGTTTCAAGAGAAAGACAGTGGTTGGGCTCTGCATTCTATAATACATTTAGCGGTGCATATCAACAAGTTTGAGCCGATTCGGGGATCATTTTATATACTTCTGCCGAAGGAGATTGCTTTAAAGTAAGCTTGCATTAATGTGAAAAATAATGATGAAGCATGCTTCGCGTGGGCAATAACATCAGCGCTATATTCTGCAAATGTTCACTCCGATAGGATCTCATCATATTCACATTATTCTACTGTGCTAAATTTAACTGGAATAACATTTCCCATGATGCTTAAGCAAATTACACAATTTGAAGGCCAGAACGATTTATCAATAAACGTGTTCATCCTAGAGAAAGAGCGTTTCTTCACCACAGTTCCAGTTAGACTTACGAAACACAGGATGGAGCGACATGTAAATCTATTAATGCTACAAGATGACTATGGTAAGGATGATGATCATATGGATGATGATGATGATGATGATGATGATGATGATGATGATGATGATGATGATGATGATGATGATGATGATGATGATGATGATGATGATGATGATGATGATGCCAGCAGATATCATTTCTGCTGGATTAAAGATCTTTCTCGACTCATATCGAAGGAAACTTCAAAACATAATGGTAGAAAGTATATATGTGAGAGATGTTTGCTCTACTTTTACTCTGAAGAAAAATTAACATCTCACACTCCCGAATGCGAGAAACAAAACGACTGTAGGATTATGTTTCCCTCAGAGGAAAAGAAATGGTTGGAATATAAGAATTATAACCATAAGAATCCAGTCCCGGTTTGTGTATATGCTGATCTTGAATCAATATTGAAGCCGATTCAGGGAAACGATCAAAATACACAGCGAATCCAGGAACATGAAGTTCACAGCATAGGATTCTACTTCCACTGCAAACATGATGCTAAGCTCTCATATTACAGAGCATATAGAGGCAAAGACTGTCAAAAATGGTTTGCATTAGAATTGGAAAAGATTGCATCCATAGCTGTACAGCAGAAGCTGAACATCAGACCAATGCAACCCCTGACTAAAGAGGAACGGCGATCGCATATGGAAAATACTTGCTGCCATATATGTGAAAAAACGTTTGCAGCTGATGATGAACGAGTCCGGGACCATTGCCACTTAACAGGTAAATACTGAGAAGCATAATTCAATTCAATTCTTTTCATAAATTCTTTTAACAGGAAAATACCGAGGGCCAGCGTACAATGCATGCAATCTGATGTACCAAGATTGCTCCATAGTTCCAGTCATTTTTCACAATTTATCTGGATATGATGCTCACTTCATTATTAAGGATATAGCTACATCTTTCCCAGGAAATGTTGATCTCTTGCCAATAAACAAGGAAAGATATATCTCGTTCACCAAGCACATGGACGGCAGTTACATAAAATTCAGATTCATCGATTCCTTCCGTTTTATGGCTGAATCTTTAGATAAGCTATCATCATTGCTGCCGATGGATAAATTAAACATTACAAGATCAGTATGGCAGGGATTGGATGATGACACTATCAAACTTCTTACACGCAAGGGTGTCTTCCCATATGATTTTATTGATGACTGGGATAAATTAGATTTCCGGAACTTGCCAACACAGCAAGCGTTCTACAATAAACTGACTGACAGTGCTATATCTCCTGAGGACTACAATCATGCTGAAGAGGTCTGGCAAAAATTTGAAATACAAACACTTGGTGAATATTCAGATCTATACCTTAAGACTGATGTTCTCCTATTGGCCGATGTGTTTGAGAACTTTCGAGAAGTGTGCATGAAGACATACAATTTAGATCCAGCACATTATTACACCATGCCAGGCCTAACATGGGATGCTATGCTAAAATACACTAATGTGAAATTAGAGCTGATAACCGACGTAGATATACTGCTATTCATAGAGAGAGGCATTCGAGGTGGTATAAGTCAATGTTCGAACAGATATAGTAAAGCCAATAACAAATATATGGATGATTTTAAGCCTGAGGAGAAAGAGAAATACTTGATGTATTATGATGTCAATAACCTTTATGGATGGGCCATGTCACAGCATTTACCAACCGGAGGATTCAAATGGGTTGATGTTCCCAATATTGAAGTTTCCGAAATTCCTGATGATTCTCCAACTGGATACATATTCGAAGTCGACTTGGATTATCCTCAACATCTGCATGATAAGCATAAGGACTTACCGTTTTGCTCTGAGCATGCAGCACCACCTGGAGCAAAATTAGAAAAGCTTCTGACAACATTACATCCAAAAACTAAATATGTTATACACTACCGAAATTTGAAGCAATGCTTATCACATGGACTCATCCTGAAAAAAGAGCACCGGGTACTTCAATTCGACCAATCAGCTTAGCTTAAGCCATATATTGACTTAAATACCACCAAACGGATGCAGGCTACAAGCGATCATGAGAAGGACAGCTATAAGAAGATGAATAATGCAGCTTTTGGTAAGACCATGGAAAATGTACGCAAGTATAGCGATATCAAGCTTTGCATGAAGTGGGAAGGTCGCTATGGTGCAAAAGCTCGGATTGCGGCACGCAACTTCCACAGTGCAACGATATTTGATGAGAATTTAGTTGCTGTGGAATTAAGGCGACTCAAAATATTATTCAATAAGCCGCTCTATATAGGAATGGCAGTTATGGAAATTTCGAAAATATGCCTCTACGATTTTCACTACAGTTTTATGCAGCGTGAGTATGGAGATAAATGTAAAGTCATGTATACAGATACAGATTCTCTAATATATGAACTTGAAGAGAAAAATGCATATGAGTTTATGGCTGAAAATATAAACAAATTTGATACAAGTGATTACCCAGAAGATAATGAATTCAATTTACCGCTCATGAATAAAAACATTCCTGGGCTAATGAAGGATGAGCTGAATGGGAAAATCATGAGCGAATTTGTAGGCTTGCGCTCGAAAATGTACAGTCTGCGTATAAACGCTGGTAAAACTGTAAAAAAAGCGAAAGGAATAAAGGCTAATGTAGTCCAGAAGCATACCAATTTCGAAGTCTACGTCGAATGCTTGAATAACGAGCGAATATTAACTGCCAATCAGAGCTCCATACGATCCCATAACCATAGCGTGTACACTGTCAGTCAAAAGAAGATCGCATTGAGTCCTTATGATAATAAGCGACATATTATGAGCGGAACGATGGATACTCTACCATGGGGGCATTACTCCATTTCATCAGATCAACAAGTGGAAACCGCAGACAGTATCTAAGTCTAGTGTAAATAATAAATGTATTATAGTTTTAGTTTTATTTATTAAAGTAATTTGCATTATAACTACATGTATAAAGTATTATAATTATTTTAAATTGTTAAATGTTTCTTCAAGATATTATAAAACATCTTTGTTATTAATCCAAGAATTGTGTTTTGATGAAAATCCGAGCCATTTAACGTAAGCTTTATCTCCACTCTTCTTTATGGTTTTCTCTATGAGATATAGGTTTGGGTGTTTAACTTTCAGCAGCTCCAATTCATAAAAGCCTGCTGTGATTGGATTTCCTTGATAACCTTCCAGCCGATATGTGATGGGGTTTGTGTTTTGAACTTTAATAATTTTAAAAATCTCAGCTGTCCAGTTTGGTGTATAGCCTTTCTCAAATATATGCTTGTATTTGCTGATGCGTACAAAATCTCCAACTATATACTTTGCAGGAACAACAATCTTTATATGACTGTATACAGTTGAAAGCAGTTGTTTCTCATTGGAGGCGTTGATATCACGTGGTCTCATTTTTGTAGTACGATGTATTCGTGAATTGTATTCAGTGAGCAGTTTCTTTACCATACCAATCCACTGATAATTTCCATTAAAGCTGAATTCCTTCCACATCATATCCTTTAGAGTTCGGTTAAATCGTTCCACTATTGATGCTTTGAGGAAACTGTACGTAGAGTAATGATTAATTGCATGCTTCAGCATTAGATTTTTAAAGAAGCTGTTGTAGAATTCCTCTCCATCATCAGTCTGCAGGTTTTTAGGTATTCGTCCCTCGCTTAATATAGACTGCATGGCATCTCTTACTTCTGCACCAGTTTTTCTTTTAATTGGAATTGCCCATGCATATTTGGAGAAGGTATCAATTACTGTCAGCAGATAGCGGTAACCCTTGTTCACATACTTGTAGGGATCCATTTCAACCAAGTCTGCCTGCCACAAGTCATCTAGTCCTTTGATAATCACACGACGTCGTTTAAAATTTTTTCTCGCTGGTTTATGCAGCTCATTTACCACTTGTCTCTTACTCATCGTAATTATAAATGAAACAGATTTCTCAAGAGTTTTTACTCATATACAACATCTTTTGGTGTCAAGTCTTTCTTATTTATTACTGAAGTAAACAGATAGTTTTCAATCTTGCCGATTTCATCATTGATATATAGCGTTAAATTTGTCACCTCTATATTAATAGTTTTTTTTATTTCTTCAACACTTATTTTAATTTTCTTGTCAACATAGTCTTTGGTAGTAGCATTATCATTTTCAAAGGGTTCACCAAGTCGTTTTATACACTTTGAGTTTAGATCGTAGTCTCCGTTTATCCAATACCCCGCTCTCCTTGTTCACCAGATGGACCCTGAGCTCCTCGTTTACCATCTGGTCCTTGAATTTCTTGTTTACCGGCTGGTCCCTGAGCTCCTGTTGGTCCACGTTCACCTACTTTTCCAAGATATCCTCGCTTAGAGAAACGTCCAAACTTGTCAACGCTCATCTGTAGATTGTGAAGAAGTATGGTACTGGAGTAGTATTTAAACTATAATATCTGCTTCTCGCAACTCCTCCAGGATAGATACAATTTCATTGTTGTGACTGGTGTTTCCAGCCTGCTTTGATGCCATTAGAAGGGGCAGTCTATCCACTAATTCATTTGGATCATCCCAGTAAATGTGATCAATGTTTTCTTTAGGCAGACGCATTAGTCCCATGCCTGTATGCTGTATAAGTTTACTGATTATTGCTTTATACTTAGCCGCTCTAGTACCTTTTATTTGTCCATCTTCAGCATAGTCACGTTTATATGCATTGGTATCTCTCAAAATAGATCCATAATTAGTTAAATCCTCTTTAGTATATAGACTTTTTACAGGATCCTTCATAAATAGCAGCTCACATAACCCCAAAGTTGTTTTATAGCTCTTCCCCTTGATAACAATATTTCCTACATCATCAACATCAAACGTTGAATTACCGATTCTCCACGCGTTGTCATCATAGTAAACTCCATAGGTTGGATCAATTATAGGGCTATTATCAGTGAATAGCTTTAAATAGTTTGAAACTATGTATCCAGACGTATCGGGGGAGGTGACAGGAGACCTTCCTGTCAATGTTCTTGAATGTTTGGGTGTTGCGAATCCTTCTTCAGATGTTAAGGAATAATCTCCATAATTTATAGGTGTGCTACTAGCCTCCATTTTCACATATTTTCGTTTTGGAGGAGTAAAAGGATCCACAATTTCGTTGTCTTCTTCTTCTTCTTTTGGTTCCAATTTGACTGGTGGCTCGTTTTTGACTTTGGTAACAAACTCTTTTAAGGGTTTGGTGATTGGCTTGAAAGTTTCTTCAAGTTGAGCTTCTGCTTCAATCCTTCCCGTCTTTAGAGCTTTAACTTTCCTTCGCACTGCATTCCTTGTCTTGATGATTTCTTTTAATAGATTTTCATTCATCTTCGATATTAACTGAATAACTCTGAATAGCTCTGATAACAAGTAAACAGCTTTCCAAACAGCTCTGATAACAGCTTAACAGCTTTCCGAACCGCTCTGGTAACAGCTTAACAGCTTTTAAAACTGCTCTGATATCAGCTTAACAGCTTTCCAAACAGCTCTGATAACAGCTTAACAGATTTTCAAACAGCTTAACAGCTTTCCAAACAGCTCTGATAACAGCTTAACAGCTTTCCGAACAGCTCTGGTAACAGCTTAACAGCTTTTAAAACAGCTCTGGTAACAGCTTCACAGCTTTCCAAACAGCTCTGATAACAGCTTAACAGCTTTTCAAACAGGTCTGATAACAGGTGAAGAGCTTTAATTTACTCAGCAGTTCCATAGGATTCGGTGTGCTTTCGGCTGAGTTACAACTTCGACTTATGAATATTTCGCATGTTTCATCCTTTTATAGTACAATGAAGGTATCAAATCCTTTACGGTAGCGCCCCTTGTTTAATGAGCTATCCTTATCAATCATCAAGAAACCATATTCATCCTTCCAACACTCAGCACAGGCTCTTCGAAATTTATCAAACTTCATGTCTGTGTTCACATGATCATTATAGATATGTTTCAAATTCAAGACATCTTGCTTGAATAAGATGATTAAATTAGCATTGTCACGTATTAAGTGCTTTGGTATATGCGTATATGTTTGACAGAGATAGAAGCTGTCTATATCTTCGTGGCGACCCATGCAAAATAGGATCGCACATTATCTTGCTTTTCACATGCTACATCATCGAAAAAAAACACTGAATGTGATTTGCCTTCCTCTGGTGGTAGAACGTCGCAGTTGTTTGAGAATGTATAATACCCCAATCCTGATATGGGGGTCATCACTCGCTTCAAGTATTCATACTTTGGTTGATGCAAAGATTTTGAACATATGTAAATATTTTCATATCTCAGACCATTGGGATGTTCCAGCAAACTTATCATAACATTAGTTTTTCCACAATTCGATGGACCAACAATGATGCTCCTTATACTATTAGGCAATAGGGGCCCATGCTTCTTTTTCACCTTCATAACAGCTACATCAGCATTTCGAACAGGAAAAGCTTGTTGTTGTTTAATGAACCGCATATTGAAGACTAACGGGATTCCTATAAGTATACCTGCTTATATTACATTTCAACAGTATCATCGGAACCTTATAAGATGCCGGATCACAAATCGAAACGCTCCAGAAAATCTTTGAAAGGGGGTAGAGGACTATTAAATTCAATCATCAACAAATTACCTGTAGAATTACATCTACCGGGATACCAGTACTGTGGACCAGGAACAAAGTTACAAAAAAGATTGGCGAGAGGAGATCCGGGCATTAATCCATTGGACGCAGCCTGCAAAGAACACGATATAGCATACTCGCGACATAAAGATACAAGTGATCGACATATAGCTGATAAAATATTAGCTGAAAAGCTTGGCAGCGTGCAAAATCTACGGATGCAAATTTGAGTGAACGTGCCAACGCCTGGCTTATAACAAACGCAATGAAGGCTAAAATTAAGCTAGGTATGGGTCTTAAGGCTAAAAATAAACGCCAACCCACATTCCGAGAAGCAGTACGAAATGCACGTAAGATTTTAAAAATCAAGAAACCAAAAGACTTGATGGAAGCTACAAAAATAGCTCTAAGTGCAGCTAAAAATATTGTGAAAAGAAAGGAGAAATCAATTAAAGCTCCACGAGTGATACCTGTACCAAAGGTTGGTGGGGCACTTCCATTCCTCATCCCGTTGTTTGCTGGGCTTTCAGCATTGGGAGCACTATCGGGAGGTGCAGCAGGCATAGCTAAAGCAGTAAATGATACCAGTGCGGCAAAGGCAAAATTGGAAGAAAGCAAACGTCATAACCAAGCAATGGAAACTATAGCGGTTGGTAAAGATGGAAACGGGCTGTTCTTGAAGCCGTATAGAAAAGGACTTGGACTCTATCTACAACCTCAACCAAAAAACTATTAAAGACGCTACCCAAATGACAGCTAAACGAGTTGGAACTTCACAAGTATACCACACACTTGCCACACTTCAGAGGAGTATTTATGCGTGATAATCTACCTAAAAAGCCATGGAAGCGAGAAAGCGGTATTGTTAACTTGGACATCTCAACTGGAGCAGGTACACACTGGGTAGCGTACTACAAGAAAGGTGATAACATCGAATACTTTGATAGCTTTGGCAATCTCCAACCACCACGGGAGCTCATAAACTACTTGGGTAGTAATATTACGTACAACTACAGTTCTTATCAGAACTATGATGCAGTAATTTGCGGTCACGTATGTTTAGAGTTTTTATATAATTTTTATAGCCATGAATGATTATCTATAAATAAATGTATCTATATTGCAATTGTGACAGTTCATTATCAACCGCCATGTCATTAACACTTACTCTCACGGGAAATTCATCTCTACTCACTGCTGAGTACTTTCCTCCGCTGGAGCTAGCAACGGATTATGTTTGTGGATTAATTGATTTTCAAACATACAACTCTATACCAAATATTGATGTGAGGAATAATCTGGTTCATGTAGGGAATGAGGTTGTTGAGATACCTGTTGGATCCTATGAGATTGATGATATAGCAAAATATGTACAAGGATACTTGGATAAAGAAGGGAGAAGGATAAAGATTACAATAAAGGCTAACAATAATACATTGAAGAGTGAAGTTAAGGCAACTGAAGAAATACATTTTGAAAAATAGAGATCCATAGCTCCTCTGCTAGGATTCAGTAAAAGAAACTTATCTGCTAATATAGTGCATACATCAGAGTTGCCAGTCAACATCATTAAAGTAAATACTATACGCATCGAATGTAATATTATATCAGGATCATTCTTCAACAACACACAAGTACACACTCTCCACGAGTTTTCACCGAACGTGGGGCCTGGGTATAAAATAGTGGAGGTACCCAAAAATGTAATCTATTTGCCTGTGAACACCAAACGTATAAGTTCTCTAACATTGAAGCTCCTTGACCAAGACGGTGACTTAATCAACTTCAGAGGAGAGACTATAACCATCAGGTTACATTTGAAGCCACAGCATGTTGATATACATTAATGATAAATACGAGTTCGGAGCAGACAAGATCATTAGTCAGCGGACAACCTTGAAGCGATCAACACCTACATTAACACCTGCAAATACAGCATATTTACAATCGATAGGCTTAACGCTGAAACAATGAATAAAGGAATACTAGATATTGCACCAGACGCTCGCTTTGATAACAGTGTTACTAAATTTGAACATCACTCCTATTCACCATTTCTAACATCATTTAAAAACAGCGATGAAATCCGTATCTCTGTACAACATCAGGACTTGAATCTTCTACCCAGCAGGAGTTTTCTTTACATTGAGGGATCTCTAACAAAGCTGGATGGAACCGTTTCAGCAACTGCAAAATGAGCTAACAACGCTCTGCCATTTCTTTTTGAGGAAATACGCTATGAATTGAATGCAGTGGAAATCCATCGTACAAGAAATCTTGGGATTGCGACAACATAAAAAACTACGTATCGCTAAATGCAAATGTAAGCAGGATACTACTCAACGGCAGCTGGTCACCAGATTCATCCGTTATACCAGCCAATGGACTGTTTAACTTTTGTGTACCTCTGAAATATTTATTGGGATTCGCTGAAGATTACAAGAAAATTCTGATAAATTCCAAACATGAACTCATATTGATCCGGAGCAGGACAGACGATAATGCCATTATATCACCCACTGATGTGATGAAAATTGAAATTACCAAACTTCAATGGAGCATTCCGCATGTTACAGTATCCGATGATGAAAAGCTGCAACTATTTAAAATTATCGGGAGAGGTCGCCCGATACAAATACCATTCCTCAGCTGGGACATATATGAGATCCAGTACTACCGGAATTCACGCATCAAACCTGGTCAGTTAAGACTTCCACTCAACTGGAGAAACCTCGATTTATCCTCTTAGTATTACAAACGGATTGAAGGAACGATAAAACCAAAGATGCAAGCAAGTTTGATCACTGTCAACTCACCGATGTTACAGTTCATTTGAACTCAGAATCATATCCCTATGATGATTTGAATTTGAAATTTGATTTGAATAGATACGCATTGCTGTATGAGATGTATATAAAGTTTACACAATCATACTATGGTCATCAGTATCAACCGTTCCTCAAATGGGAGAAGTTCAAAACCGATCATCCGATCGCTGTCATTGATTGCTCACATCAAAATGAAACAATAAAAACTGGACCTGTTGACATAAGGCTAGAATTCAAGACATCTGAAAATATACCGGCTAATACAACAGCATATTGCCTGCTTCTACACGATCGAATAGTGGAATACAGTCCGCTGACAAGTGAAGTTAGAAAGTTAAATTAAGAAGATGGCTGTCATCGTAGACGTCCAAGGATTCAAAACAAATCTCAATGAATTCATCACTAAAGAACTGGCAATTTTAAACAATGAAAACCAGATGCAGCACTTTATATTTCAACCACCGTTCAGATACAAAGATTTGACTTCAGCAAAAAAGAGACAAGTAAAATGGCTTCAACACAATTTTCATGGATTCCGCTGGGATGATGGCTACATACCGTATCACAAGCTGTACACTATACTTGAACCACTGCTTCGAAACAAAACCGTATATGTAAAGGGAGCTGAAAAAGTTCATTGGGTGCAGAAGATACATTTAGGCGCACCTATGTATGTATTTAAGAAAACCGTAGTACGGGAGCATGCTGGTAGTACCTGTTAATGCCGCTAGGGCGCAGTCAAGACCAAATGACACATCCCGGTAGTACCGATTAATCCCGCTAGGGTGCAGTCGAAACTCAATGAAACCAAAAGCCTACATTTAGGCGCACCATATATCTATTTAAGAAAACCGTAGTACCGATTAATCCCGCTAGGGCGCAGTCGAAACCCAAACCAATACCTACATTTAGTATGGGCTCAAACCACATATCGACGGTGGCGCCATCTGTGGCGAAATCCTGGAGGCTTAAAAAGTGGTCTGGTACTCCCATAGTTTAACTACTTGCGTGGCTTCGTTCAATTGAGCATGTGTCATATTAATTCGTTGCAGGAATTCTTTGGCAGGCTCTCCTGCTCTTTGTCTTGTGTTTTGGAGTTTCGATTGGAGTACAGACTTTTCTAATTTTACTTCGAATGTTTCGAGTAGTATTTGCTTCAAATCTAACCACCTGCTTGTATCATTGTACTTAAGTACATTGTAGGCATCTCCAAATAGCTTACTTTTAATTATTGAAAACATGTTTGTTTGGTCAGTATTGGGATATTAATATCATCGCAACATGACACGAATTTATGGAGGTCTTTTGGATCGCCGTTAAAATTTGGTATGAACGATTTAATTTCTGATAGAGAAATATGTGAAATTTTGACTTCTGTGCTTTCATTGTGAAAGTGTGATGAGTTATTTCGTGTGTCATGTTGGTAATTAAGGAGGCGCGTATCTAGGTGCTCTTGAATAGCAATTACAGTTCCTTCATATTCTGTTTCTGCTTTACCGAAAACATCTTCAGTAAAGTATTTATTTTCTAGGTCTTGTGGTGCAGATTGCATTTCGATTATATTGTTGAGTTCTTCGAATTCAGCCCAATATTTATTTAGGATACCCAGTTTTTGTTCTAGGTATGTTTTACTCACTGTAGGTAAAGTATCAGGGTTTAATGATTGTATAACTCTTGTGATTGAGTTAATTTTTGTATTTAGACTTCTGAAAATACTTTCATTTCATTGGTACAGCTATGGTATAGTTTTTTTTTTTTTTTTAATATTAGGAATGTCCGTTTCGAGCTTCGATTTGATTGATTTGGGGGGTACTATAGAAGATATGACAAAAATGTATTTAAAACAAAAACACAGCCGACTAGAAAACTAATCGTTAAATTTCCAAATGGTAATAATTTGCGAATCGGTTTGTTATGTGTAGACAGTATGTTTTATTGGAGTAAAAAAAAAATAATGTAAACTGTAAGATGTAGGAAAAAAATAGGATTTCAATTTATTATTAGTCGATGGACCGGGGATATTTTTAATAAAAAAAATGAAAATTTCCTATTTATTGCGAGAGAAGAAGATTTAAGGGGGAAAATTTTTTTTTTAGTACCTATATTGCTGGAAATTTAAATCTCAAGGATTGTTATTCGCTTATTGTAGATATCTCTTTTAATTCTCGAGAATTAAATTTGTAGAAAAAAAATGTTTTATTAGAATACAAAAAAAAGGAATTATTGTTATTATATGTTAATGACAGCAACAATTCTTTAGATGAAATGCGAATTTCCAATAAAAGAAATATCAAAAGGAGACTTTACATATGTAACAAAGAGGAAAAGTACTTTGTTATCTGATCTGCAATTTTCTAAATTGCTAATTGATGGCTCTTCCTATCAATATCTTCCCCACGTCGGTCGATAGCAAGCTCACGAAGTCTTGCCGCAGAGGTCGCTTGTAGGAGGAGCGTAATTTAGCTGAAAAAATTGCAATGGGGAAATTTAGTAAGAGGAAATCAATGCAGTCTTTCGTTAATAACCGTAAAACAAAATCTCATACGCCATTAATGAACATTCTCTATATGGTTTTAAGTTTTTAAAGGTAAAAATTGTATAATTATGAAAGTTTTTACGACGAAAAATTTCACCAATTCATAAAACTTTTGAAAATGTGTTCTATAGTAATATAATTGTAATCTATTTACCATGAGATAGCAAATTTCGCTCGATATTCTAAAATTTTTTGTTATGTTTATGTAAGAGTGTTGCGCAAATATCTTGATATTTCGAATTTAAATTTTTTTTTTTATGTATAGTTACTGTCGGCAAATGCCAAAATGTTATGTAAAATGTTGTGACTTCTTATATTGATTTTTTTTTAATACATGTAATATGGTATAATTATTATTATTTGGTATATTATTTTTCTTTCTACCTTATTCATATTCCTTGGTTTCCGGTTTAAAAAAACCTTGTGGTTGAGATGAAATGCGTGGAGCGTTCTGGTCGAAGTGTTCTCGTACTTGTGAGTGATAATTTTGCTGGTTTTATTGGGGATATGTCTTCCTTCCTTCTTTGGCACGTCTTGGTGAGGCACGGATGAAGCCTCGCAACTTTCCCACGTTGGAGCGCTATGGCACTCTAAACAATTAAAACTTAATTCCTCTAAGTACCCTGTTTTAAGGGTACCCGGGCTTATTTTTTTTTTGATTTTTGTTATGTTATTTCTGATTTTTAATTTATGATTTTTTTTTATTTTCTTTTTATTTTTATTTATTTATTTATTTATTGTTTTGTTTTGCGCTCTGGTTTGAGTGAATACCGTTGCCACCAAAATGTTGTACGCTAGGTGTGCCGTGCTCCGTACGGAGAGCACACAGCGTTTTTTTTTTAAACCAAAACGATCAGATAGAAAGAAAACTCCTTTTGCGAATCTCTGTCCTCATTTCACATATTTAAACTATACTGCTCGTTGGTTTAATTATTACAATTCCTTAAAATTGTTTCACAAAATCTTTTTCTTTAGAATTGCTTCACGAAATCTTTTCTTTAAAATTGCTTCACAAAATCTTTTCCTTAAAATTGCTTCACACAATCTTTTTCTTTAAAATAGTTTCACAAAATCTTATTCCTTAAAATTGTTTCACAAAATCTTTTTCTTTAAAATAGTTTCACAAAATCTTTTCTTCTTTAGAATTGTTTCACAAAATCTTTTCCTTAAAATTGATTCACAAAATCTCTTTTTCTTTAAAATAGTTTCACAAAATCTTTTCCTTAAAATTGTTTCACAAAATCGTTTTCTTTGGTATGATACTCGGCGGATTTTTTAAAGACGACTGCCCCGAGGTTTGGGAAAATTGCCCCCAGGTACCCATGAAAAACTTTTAAGCTTTTTGTTCTTTTCATTACTTTCCCACGACATGCAAAATCGTACGTGGGAAAGTACAAAAGGCTTGACCAAGTGCATATGCATGAAATCTGATATGCACTTGTGTATGGTCGAAGTGATTATTTTAAGTCGACCGACGGAATGATGGTATCTTTGTAGGTATGTATGTACTTTGTACCGCATGCCAGTAAGTATACATGCCGTGTGAACGGAATGTATGACTGATAACAAAATGCAATTTACGCTAAATTGCATTTTGTTGCAGTATTGAAATGCATTTTTAAATGCAAATTAAAATTTGGATGGAATTTTAAATAATTTTCATTTTTCAGGGTCATCTTTTGCAATGCATCAATATATTGCATTGGGCAATATATTGGTGCCCTGCATTTTATGGTTGTGATTCGGGGTATAGGTACCTGGGTCACAACATAGATAGATAAGCTAACCATGTTTTGAGCATGATTAGCTTATTTCTGTTTACTAAAATTAAATATTTTCCAATATTTTTCCAATGATAATTAATAATTATAATTATCATTTTTAACCCTTTTCAGGTATACAATAATCCTTCCCCCTGCGAAAAGAGGATTATTCTTTGAAGAGGAATAATTCTCAGGGGAAGTTGTTGTTGGGGATATATCGGTGGTTCGGCTATTGGTCGGTTTGGCACAGCTTTTCGGGTTTACATATTGTCTTAGTTTCTATCTAAAATTTTCGTTTGTTATTTCCTATAATTGCTTCTATTTATCTATTCCTATTCTTATCTCTTTTTTATTTTGTCCTATGTTGCTAATTTCTACTGTTTTTTTTTGTGTTTTGTCAATTATTATTGATTTTCCTGTACAAGGTTCTTTCCTTTACCTTCTCTTTTCTTTTTATAGTTATATCTATATATGTAATTCCATATTTTATCTTAGTTCAGTAACTATTTATTTATTTGTTTCTACTTCTAATGGTAGTGGTTATTTAATTTTTTTCTAGGTTAGTTTGTTTTGTTATAATATTTTTGTTTTTTTGTTTTTGTAATTCTATGTGTTATTCTTATTTATTTTTATTTATACTGTTTATTATTATTATTTAATATTAACGGGGGAGGAAATCTTTACTTTTTGGGTAGTGTATATACCTACATGATGTATATATGTTTTAATATACTATTTTCTCTTAAATCTAGGCTTCGGTAATTATTTATGTATGTCTCTCCCCTTTTGTATTTATTATTATCTTATTAGTACTAACTGATTTTTTTGGGGTTTGTAGAAACCACTTAGATTTAGTTTTTATGTGTTCTACTGCTAGTGATAGTGCTTCTTTATTCCGATCGTTTGAATTGGTGGCATTATACCACTTGCACTAACCTAGTAGGTGGTAGGATGCGTGTCCTTTTAAGAGGGGTAGGTTCGATTATTTCGATTTGTTCGAGATGTTCCTCCGCTTCAGGTTTTTTTTAGATTTGCCGAAGCGGTAATTTTTAATAGATGGGACTAGCCATTTGGCGACCAGGTACAGCCCAATACATGTGATGACAACACCAGTTAAGGATACTGATGTTGAAGCTGGTACATGTGTAGGGTGGTGACTGATATGGGCAACTATTTTTTCTAATTTTTCGTCCTGTTCTTTTAATGACTGGGTACCTTCTAGGATGATGCTATTAGTGTCATCTCCTGAGTACAGTTCTGTCTGTAGTTTTTCAGACTGTACCTTGTTTTTGGTTTCATTAAGATATTTATCCTCTATTTGTTCTAATGGCGTTATATTTGGGAAATTCGTGGGTTATTTGAGACTCAATGGCTGGATATTCTCTGCCTCATAGTGTAGGATTTGGGATCCTAC
Source organism: Dioctria linearis (assembly GCA_963930735.1). Classification (NCBI taxonomy): domain Eukaryota; kingdom Metazoa; phylum Arthropoda; class Insecta; order Diptera; family Asilidae; genus Dioctria; species Dioctria linearis. The sequence continues at coordinate 139,468,299 of OZ005741.1, forward strand.
TTGTAATTGGCAGGGATGGTTGATAGTGAATATTCCTTGACCTTCAGTCTTTGAAGTTAGGAATTGTTGGGTACACTGGAGGTGTACAATTGTTGGTTCTGTCACCGAGAATATCCACGAATTGGGTATACTTAATTTGATAAGTAGGTCTCTGGGAGGAATTTGTGCTCTGAATTGGCACTGAGGCTCTTCCTTTAATGGGTTAAAGTTCACTACGCATTCCTTGGACATTGTAGCCTTTGTTATGGGAATACCTAGCTTAGCGATGTAAGTATCCTCTTTGGAATATTGTGTAATCTTTTTGAAGGTTTTAAGGTCTTATGTTTTTAATAATAGAATATCCTGTGTCTGTACCTGGTGCGCTACGTGCGTGTACTGTATTTCAGGTACCAATGATTGCTTTTTATTAACAAGGATGGGAAAACTATGTATTCGATACAACTTCATTTGTGGTAGATTGAAAATCGGAAGTTGTATTCGAATGACTAATTTGTTTTGGACTAGTCGAGCCGTTGTTTCTGCTCTCTGGTATAATAGCGACAGACAGTTTTGTGCATCTGGGCAAGTAGCGTCGGACTTGTGATATATCTCTAATAAACTCTTGGGAGGCAACACTAGCGGATGCAATTGATGACTTTTACTGGAGATTATTATGTCGAGTAAGGCTTGCTGCCTGTACTCAATCTCGACAATTTGTAAGGTCAGGCTTGAAATTATTTCCTGCTCCAGTTGTCTCATCAGTAAATCATCTGTTATATTTTGCATTCTATTTACCTGGAAATTTATTTGACGTTGTATTTCCTGAAGCGATGTCAACGGCTTTCCATCGGGGTTAATTTAGTACCCTCGCGTACACTGCTATTGTACACGAATGCAGCGGTTCGTAGGAATTGATCCCATGTTTCGGGATTTTCGTCTACGATTGTACGCAGATATTTGATTAATGGTCTATGGGCACGCTCTATTGCTCCATTAGACTGTGGATAGTATGCGGAAGTTTGTAACTTCTTTACCTTTAGCAGTTTGCAGACCTTCTTGAATAGCTCAGGAAATTAGTTCCCTGGTCGGTGACTATTCTCTTTGGAATGACAATCTCATTGAAAAAGATTTGCGCTGCCGTTACTGCTTCTTCATTAGGTATGGCATACCAATCGGCAAATTTGGTAAGATTATCTTGAAAAGTTAAGATATATTTATTACCTGATATGGTCTCTTCCAGTGGACCTACTATATCGAGGTAAACCTTGTCGAAAAGTTGTTCTGCGATGTCCGTTATTTCCATTGGCATCTTGAATTGGGGAGATGCTTTCATTATTTGGCACTTAGGGCATCTTTTTATGTATTTCTTTATATCGCTAAGCATGTGTCTCCACCAGTACTTGCGTCTAATTCTTTTATAGGTCTTAATGACACCCTGATTGCCGCCGAAAGAAGAGTCGTGATAATCCTTTAGGATTGTTTGAACTTCCTTGGGGCTCGTGATTGTCTCAGGTGCTTTGACTGGACTTATTTTTTTTCAAGCGTAGTAGGGGGTTGTATTTCCGCCTCTGGGGGTTCATTTTCTTTATGTTCCGCTGTCGTGGGCTGTGTTTCAGCGCTGGAGCTAGTATTGGCCTCTTGGGCTCTCTGTTTTTGAGCTCTAATCACGGCGAAGCAATGAGCAGGTTTCTTGATTTTCATTTGTGCCCTAGATAAACAACTTCTCTTCTCAAGAACTGGCACTTCTCTGGCTGCAGTTTGAGGTTGCTCTCTCTCAATTTATTGAAGACTTCGCGAAGTTTATCGTTGTGGTCATTTAGGTTTTTCCAGTAAATGACGATGCCGTCAAGATAAACGAAACATTCGAGGCCTTGTAGGCCTGTCAGAACGAAGTTCGTGGGGCGTTGGAATGTAGCGGGAGCTCCTTTGAGTCCGAATGGCATACATTTGAGATAAAAGATATCGGTGTATTCGTAACAGAGTTCGGATATCGGAGCCTTTTCTTCCGCATTTATATTTGGGTCTAGGCTGGCTCTTGGGCTAGCCCGTTGACTCGCGGAGTATGTTGGGATCTTCATGATCCGGAAATAAGTATCTTACGTGCTGTAAGATAGTAGTATTTTCCGAAAAGCTTGCGTTAGCTTTAGGTTGTTGTATTTTTTTTGTGAGTATTTTTACTTACTTTACTTATAGGCAGGGTATGTTCTTCCTGCTCTAGTGGAGTACCATATTTTATGGGTACTTTCGATTGGTCCGCATTCGTATTTTGGCTAATGGGCCGTGAAAAATTGGTTCTCTTAATACTATTTGACGGTGAAGCCAACTTTGCCTTCAATGAGGTCTTACGGATCTCGCACGCGTCTCTTATACGGCTCATGGCCCATTCTTTATTCTTACTACTAATTTTATTAAGTGGTGGAGTCGACTTTGCCTTTAAACAAGTCTTACTGAGCTCGCAGGCACTTTTGATAGGGCTATTGGGCCACTGTTGTTTCTTAACACTAACTTTGTTGGGTGGTGGAGTCGTCTTGGCCTGAAAATAGGTCTTACTGAGCTCACACGCACCTATTGTTGGGTTCCTTATCCTTATGGTTATCTTACATCTAGCTATATTGAATGGAGGAGTCAGCCGCATTTGGTTTGTCGGCTTCTGGAGCTCGCTCGCATCTCTGATTTGGCTGTGGGGCCATGTAAAATTTTTATAACTTATTTTCCTTGCCGGTGGAGTCATTGGTGCCTCTACTCGGGTCTTACTGAGCTCGTACGCGTCTTGTGTAGGGCTCTTGGGCCTCGTTAGTAACTTATATCTAGGTATTTTTGAGAAAGAAGTCTTGCTTGACTTCTGTTCCGCTCACTGATGTTTGTATTACTCGCTTGCGATTTATTCGACTTGAGAACGTGTTGTGTATCAGTGGCTTCTCCTATTGGGATGACGGCGTAGTCATGTATAGGGAGCAGTTGTAATAATAAACTGTTGATGACTTCTTGGAAATTGTTAATGTTGAGTATGGCAACGAGCACTGTTTCTTTCCCAGTAGGGAGTAAACTGTTGGCCAGGAAGACTCCATACCCCATCTCTTTTGATAGACAGAGCATTTCTTCCTTCACTCGCAACGGGACTGTGGTGATAATTTGTGACCTAGCAGGTATGCATATTGATTCCTCTAAAGTTACCAGATGCTGCCTCATTTCGCTGGTCTTTTGATCACCCAGACAGCTCTTTTCGCATTCCGTTGGCTCTTGTTGAACCTTTCAGCCAGCATTACTTTTTTGAGATGCCTTGGAGACACTGCATGTAGATAGCTGAACCTGTTTTCTGCAGGTGACCTCACTTCGACTGCTTTTCTGGAATACAGCTTGTCCGTTTTGCATGACAAGGGCACAGTAACCTCTTCGGGATTTGTTTCCGTACAAGGAAACTTGAGTGCTTTATTTGCGCCTTCAACATTACAATTGTTTGATAGGAAATCGTTTCCTTATAGGCCGTCATCGGAAAGACCTGACAGCCTGTGTACCACCTGAAACTTGCAAGGAATTTTATTTTTAAAATTGAAGTTGCCCTTGCAATTTCCCAATGTTTTTCCGGTTGCAAAACGGGTCTGTAAAGTGCATGCCTCATTAGAATTAATAATGTTGAGGTCTTTAATTGCTCTTTTCTTAATAATACTAACCTCAGCGCCAGTGTCCACTACTAGTTTTCTATGGCCGTTAAGGCTTATGTCCAGCGGAAGTTTCACTGTAGGGACACAGGAACCGGGCGCTTGAGGTGACCCTTTTCACTTGCGCTGTGGGTTTAAAGTCGAGCGGGGGAGTTTTGGGTCGACTGCATGTCATTTCCCTGACTCCGGGCTTCCCATTTTTTCTTCTGGCGGCAATCTTCGTCTGCATGTCCTCGGCGACCACAAAACGTGCATTTGGGTCTTATATTGAAGACATGAGGTCTTTTCGTGTTGTGTTGCTATTGTGTAGGTCTATTGCAGAGGCGTGGAGGAACAATCTGCTGTGTTTGTTGTGTTTTTCTGCAATCACGGACGTCATGTCCATAGATTTTGCAGTTTGGGCAAAAAAGGGGTGTTCTTGCCCTTAAGACAATCTGAGTATGTGTGACCCTTTCGCTAGCAGAAATTACACGTCATGTTACGGACCAATGCATCTGTATCCGAGTTTCTGACATCTGTGTTTGTACATAGTCTTTGTCGTGACTGTGATGAACCTGGATTATTCACATTGCGTGAAAATTGATTTGGGTTTGGAGCTGGAGGTGATGCGAACATAGGTGTGGATGCCATTTGATAGCAGGGAGCTCTATAGTAAGCTCTCACTCGTAAAGTTGGGTCTACTGGAGCCATTGGAGTAGCTTGTACCACAGGAGTCGCACGAATGTAGAACTTTCCTGTAATTTCTCCGTGTCCAGGGCTTTTTGAATTAGTGCTTCTAAATCACCTTCTCCCTGCGTGAGCAGATACTGACACAGATGTGGGTTAGTGACTCCACTTTTTAAAGCATTTTGGCAAAATCCATCAGCTGTCTTTTCACAGCAGGGACTGCCTCAGCTTCACACTTCTGTGTCGCTGCCTCGTTCCAAATCGTCAACAACTGTTTCAATCTTGTAATGAACACAGTGAGAGATTCTAACGGGTTTTGTCTAGTAGTGATTAATTTATTCACTAACTCTTGGTATGTCTCACGGGGAAGGTATGTTCTATTTAGACGTTACTATACTTCAGTAAATGAAGCAGGGACGTCTGAAGCGAATAATTGGTATGCATCACTTCTGAGTCTTGTGGGAAGCACTTTTTCTTCATTATTTAGGCACTGCATAGTTTGTTTGCAGCAGAAAAATGAAGGTTTGTAGTTCTCGTCCTAATTGTGGGGTACGTTCACCCGAAAATAATGGGACGAGTTGGGCTGTTAGCTTAGCTACCTTAGCGTAGTCCACCATTGTGTGTAGTCTATTGACTGGAAATTTAAATTTGGGTGGACTAACTGAGCTTGTTTCTGGGCTGATTTCCGTTAAGGATTCTTCGAGCCAATCTATCAGCAGGTCTTCGGGAGTTGGTTCAGTTACTTCACTGTCACTATCACTATCATTGTCGGCACTTTCACTTAACCTAACACTCTTATTCTTCTCTAAATCTAAATTTCGAATTTCAGTACTCTCCTTATCTACTGGGAGGGAGCGCGTGGATTGAGCAAGCCTACTTAGTTCCTCACGGAACCGAACTGTGTTTTCCTTCAGTGTGTGTATTTGTGCTAGTCTATTTTCGCGGGCTTGACTTAGTTTTTGGCTGAGTGAATCACACTGAGTAATGGCTAGCGTACCTGAATCTCGCGCTCTCTCATACAATTTGGCTAAAATTTTTTCAAGACTTACTAATCTATTAGGACCTGGCAGAGCGGTCCCACTTCTGAATCGAGGTCCTGTTGGCGATGACGGTGGAGATTTATCTCCTGCAACAGATGATGTACCTCAACCTGGGGTTGATCCCGCGTCGGCTAAAGATGGAGAGTTTTCCTTCGCTGCTGCGTCTGTTTCCTGCTGAGGTAGAGCAGGATTTTCGGCTGGCATATGATGCGCTGTTTGGTGAAAGGGGGCTCCTTGCCTGCTTAAGTCCCTTCGCTGTGATTGAGAGGGGGGTTTCTTTAACCGCCTTCGACCTCCCTGTGAATCCTTGGTCGGTTGATTTGGGCTTACTTTTGCAGCTGGGGTGCCCTGGGCCGTCTAATTTTCCCCTGGATCTAGTTGAAAAGGGGGCTTATAAGCCGTCTTCGATTTCCTCTTCAACTCAGGATCGTTGACTGCTAGCGTTTGGTCGTCTGCTTGGATGAAACTTCAGGCTGTTTATCGAGCTGTGTGCTGGCTGATTTGTACTCGTCCTTCTGGCGGAGTTTGGAATGGTTCTCCTCTTCCTTCTTTGGACTGTTTGATCGTATCCCTCGGTGGTGCCTGTGCACTAATTTGGGTGAACGCTTGCCCGCCTGGAGCAGAGGCACCTAGAAATGGTATCTACCCGAGTGTTAGGGGTGACTTAGCCTGAGTGGCTCAATCAATGGAGCCCCTTCGGTTCGTAGGATAGCGGATTTTATAGCTCTTATACTTTTCTACTTTTGACTTTTCGAAAAGCAGGCTTCCACTATCCTACCGGCTGCGCCAATTTTTGTTATATATCATATAACTTATTTAATGGGGTACTCACAACAACTTGGGTGCAATACTCTATGGAACTTATCACAAGATTATCACTTTATGTTTTACTCACGCTTTCTTTTGCAACTTATAAACATTCTTTGCTTTCCTTACTTAAGAATAATTACATTTTTTCTTTTGCAAGGTACTTAATGATTTATTTCTTTTCTTTTGTGACCAATTACACAGCCGCGCGCCAACCACACCGAAGTTTTTCACCATCAACCTTTTTTTACTTTTTCTGTTTTTTAAAATCCCCGCGACGATCACGATCGCTGACCTAAGTCAACTCTAAAAACCGACTGCGTCGAAACTTCGATTTTTCAATCTCAAGTCTCTTCGTTCAGGATAGGAAAATGCTTAATTAGCATTCCTATCCTGAGAAAATTGTTTGCCGCTGGACATGTTTAAACATGCGCGACGGACGATGGTTGAAATGAAATTTGATATTTTCATAAATATCGAACCATCGTCTTGCTATTGTGCATACATTGTTGCGATCGCAATGTATGCAGCTCGCGACAATTTGCTGATAAGAGCTTATTTCGGTGAAGACTTGATCGTTTCAGTCTTCACCGACGTAAAATTTTCAATCCCCGATATGTATATATGTATATATGTACATACATATCGTATTTACGACAAATCATACTGAAGGTAAGATTTGTCGTGGGGCTTGTTTCTATTGAAAGACTTGGGATGTAACTTAAAACTTTTATTTTTCCCAAGTCGTTTTGTGGGAATATTTTTTTTATTTGTTGCAACGGAATTTGAAGAAATTGCTGATGGCGATTTCTTCGCGTTGTAGATAGATAAGCTAACCATGTTTTGAGTATGATTAGCTTATTTCTATTTATGAAAATTAAATATTTACCAATATTTTTCAAATGATAATTATTAATTATAGTTATCATTTTTAACCCTTTTCAGGTCAGAAAATGGGAACTATTATCCTCTAAAGGGGTTATTTTAAGTGAGTTCGAACTTGCATTCTAAATGAATGACGGTGTTTGCGATTTGTATAGCAACGGGTAAATTATTCCATAGTCTGATAGACTAGAATACGGTAAGTAGAATCCTTATAACGTCCAGCCCAGAACAGACTCTATCCATATTCGCAAGTACAAGGCGCACCGACAATGCGTATCACCACAATGACTTCACTCAAAACAAAGAGGGATAAGATGACTTTACAAAATCGTCTTCCCAGTAGAAGCAGCATTTTAAAAATTAATAATTACTAAATGTAGGAAGAAAAAAGAAAATTTACGCAAATTCAATTGTAAAGGAAACAAAAAAATAAAAGAAATAAAAGAAGAAAAGTTTAGAAATATCAAAATTCTCAACTAATTAGAGAAAAACAAAAGAACAAATGTGAATAAATCTGTATATAAACACAGATATCAGCTCCAGAAATGCTCCACTATATACGTAAATATCAGCTGAGTTCCAAAAGTTTATAATGTGACGTCTTGCAGCTGTTCAATAGTATTAATTTTAGTCTCCAAATCTCCTTCACTTCTTTTAGCATGAACTAGTCCGCTTCTGGTTCGCCCCGAGACAAGCTTCCCCAGTTTACGGAATTTTAATGCCTCTCGGAGAATGGAATTTTTGTGAGGTGTTAATTAATTTAAAGATTCGAGATTTATATAAAAGTCACAGCAAAATTGCGAGCCGAGAGCACAACACCAACAATAACGAGTTTGTCAACTTATGAAAAATTTAATTTTTAAAAGATATATATACGGTATGTACGTATGCGGTTATTATTAAAATAGAAAAAGCGGGAGCCGAAAAAATACACGTCTACTCCCTAGCGATCATAGCACTATATACTATATAGAACAATTAGGCGTAGCCAAGTAGCAGGTGAATTACTCAGACCGAATGGCATCCTGAGAAATTGAAACAGCCCTCGGTATGTTACTGTGAATTCAGCATATTGATTCGATCTGCTCTTTATCGGTACCTGCCAAAAGGCTGCCTTTATATCAAGTGAGGACATATATTTCGCATCACGTGACTTATCTAATGTCGCTGAGATATACGGGTGGGGATTGGCATCTTTCTTGCTCACCTTGTTTAGCTTGTTTAGCTTGTCCTTCTAAAGTGATTTCCCCAAGCACTGCTATATTCTTTCCATCTGCCAAGCTCACATTTTCCACCTCCGAATCTTAAGATCAAATTTTTCGAATAAGTCCCATCCTGATCCCCTGATAATGGTTTTCGTTTGTCCTGAATCCAAGAGCCCACGAACCTTAATTCCAAAAATACTTACAACTAGATGTGGACGCATATCACGCTTTACTTCTGTAAAGATATAATCCACAAATGTGCTAAGTGAATCGTCACATAATACAGGTTGAAAGCTTTGGTTGTATATTGTAGTAATAACATGGGCGGTTTTCTGTAAATTGCAAGAGCTCGATCCGCCCTCTCTTACTGTCGAGCTCTGTTCACGTTTCCCAAGACTTAGTTACGTTCACTACGTGCCTGACTTTGTTGTGATTGCTTTCCTCTTCCCTCTGTTTCTTGTTGTTGCCTAGCTGCTTCATTCCTAGATCTCGTTTCACATTGTTGCCTTCGAGCATCGCTCTGGCAGTTGTTGCATTCAATCCTCATCACACCTGGTGTTCCACATAAGTGGCTGGCACCTTGCGTCCGTTCTACAGAAACTTGCTATATGGCCAAGTCGATGACATCGGAAGCATTTGATCCTTGAATTGCCAATTGGGTTGGAGTTTTGAGTCTGATTAATTATCGCTGAAACGCTATGCTCTGCCGCTACATAAGCTAAGTCAGGTTCAAGAAGCATATTGGTTCTCCTTGAATGAGGAAGTACATAGGCTTCTACCGAAGTGCGAATAGATTCCAATTTCCTATCTAGTTCGACGAGCTGCTCCACTGTCTCCACCTCAGTTAGTCCCAGCTGTGTTTGATAAAATGAGTTGATGTTACGCTTTAATATTTGAAACTGTTGACCTTCTCTCAATGGTTCAGATAATCGTGCAAACATATTGGTTATCACGGCTATGTACATACCAATCGCTTCACTGTTTCCCTGAGTCCGCTTTTTGATTTCCTGCATTAAACGATCTTCATAGCCGTGAGGTTGAAATTCACTCTTCAATTCCCATATTACATCGGCCCAAGACTTGAATTTTGCTTTGTCCGCTCTATACCATATTAAAGCTTTCCCAGTGCAATGCGGACCGAAATAGGTGGTACTTAGTTATCCTTCTCGACTCCAAAAACTCGCTTACCCTTTCCAGAAAGGAAATTAAAGATTCGCCTTGATCACCGGAAAATATAAACTCCCATTTATGCAAGGGCACGCGGGCGTGAGCATTTGTTACTACTTTAGCTGTAATTGACAAATCTGGTGAGTCACTGAGGAATCGTCATCTTCGTAACTGTCGTTACTATCGTCAGATTACAATACTTCGCAACAGAATTGCCTTACGATACAGCAAACTACCTAATAGAAATAAAAGTATTCCAACCACAGAATATATACTCTAATTTTAATGAGTTAATCAATAGAATACCAAGAGGAAGAAATAAGCAAGCTGGAATACTAGCATCAGGAGCATCAAGTGCACTTTCAAATAATACGTAAGTAAGTAGCCTTTCGTTGCAGGCGACAAATTGATAAGCTAATTAATGTATATTTAGCACGTACCTATGTCCGAGTACTTATGTACCTGCCTACCAATAGCTGAGAAATAGATTCGCACGACAAAAATTCAACAACAATATCAAAAGAAATTAACTAACTTAAAAACAATGCAGATAAATATCCTTAAAATATTTCCTGTAAAATAAATGTGAAAATAAACTGAAAAAAAGAATACTTATATATACACCGGCAAGCCAAGTGATAAATTCACAAATAATTTAAACAAAAATTCCGAAGTCTGAGCTCTAAATTAATTAAACTGCCGATATGAGTTCTTGAAACCAATCACTGCAAAGCGTTAAGTTCTGACTCTCCGACTTATGTACGTCCCAACAAAACCAGATGAACAAATACAGATCAAAGTTTCATGTGATCGAATTATATAGAATTGCATTTCCCTAGCAACTTAACAAATCTGACTACATCGATGGTTCATCGCTTATATTTTCTCTCAGCTTATCAGTTCATCGCGATTATAGACGCTATCACTCATAATCAGTCTGCTTAGAATTGTTGGTAATGACGCGAAAATTTATTAGCACGTATGCGGGAATACAAAAAGAATTTATTTTAAACTAATTTCAGGTGAGATAATTAAACGCAATTATATTCAGTTTTCATCTACGTATTTAATTATGTCTGTAAACAAAAAAGGAAATTTTGTGCTATTACCTTAAGCGTGATACCAAAAAAAATCATGGTGGTCTGTAATTAAATACATACCTATGTGAATTATAGTGAGCAAATAGAAATAAAAAAATATCATTTAATATATTTTCAAATAAAAAAGGTGTGGTATACCCAAAAGTGTAGTGAAAAAAAAGAAGGAATTTTGGATTATATTATTTTCTGATGGTAAGCGTTTTATGTGTTTGTTTCTAAACAAGCAATTCTCAAGCTGCGATGTTTCACTTAAACATTTCTCTTTTATACTTGACTTTCTCAGCATTGCTCCTTAAAGTTTATTTCTTCTCTTGCAATAATCTCGATCTCGAACTTTTCGATAACAATAAATATTACGATATGTTTATAGACATGTTGCGAAAGCTTTTCAAACTAATTTGTCAAATACTTTGCTCGATTACGTTCTGGAACCAAAACTATCACGATCCTATGATTATTTTGATTTAGGTGTTTTATGCGCCGCGTTGGGCCCCAAATTTGTTATGCACTCTCGATGCATACAATCGCTACTCCGGATAGTGATGGAGAAAGGGTGGGACTTAAACATCTTTGGGCGCCACGTGGTTATTAGAGTCCACAAACTCGAGTATAATATATAAAGATGAAAAAAATCTCTTTTGCACTAAAAACGTTATAATTCGTAACCACATAAGGAAACAAATCTTAATTCGTAACTGAGATCAATTGTGAATTGAATATGAAGATTAAAAAAGTATATTGAATGAAAGCTTTTGGCGGCATGGCAAGGTAGCGTGAATCACTCGAGTCAAGATTTGTGATTTCAACAACACATAACTCAAAGTTCAGAAACTTAAATTTATATTTTTACTTACATGCCTGTGCATATCCATATACGGATTGATCCCAGTTCAATCTTCCCTGTGCACGTTCCTCCACTTATATTCAGTTACCCTTTCTTTTACTTTTCTTCACTACTCAATATTTCTCTGATCCCCTTTTGGTGTTTTTAATCCTCTTCCTTTCAGCTTCTTGGTTTTTTACTGTTTTTTATCTCCAACCTTTTTAACTATTATTGTTCAGTTCTCACATATATGTAAGATCCCACGATGAATTTCTTACTTTCAAGACGTTCACAAAGCTTGAGGCAGCAAGCTGAGTAATACTCCATCGATGCCTAATCTACCTAAAAACGAAGAAAGAAGACACAAAGTATCATTCAAATCTATTTTATATAAAAACTAGGGGGATGCCCGGCGTCAGTGTGTGATGCGCGAGAGGGTAAGAGGAGGGGTTAGCTATCATTTGAGAGAAGAATGAAGAGAATCGGTAAAGAGGGTGAGGAGCAATGGACAAAAGAGTGGAGGCATGTCGGAAAGTTTTTGGTATGTGGACTGTAGATTGGCATGGTAGGGTAGGTGACGGGGATAAGGAGAGGAAGAGATGATTGCCTGTTTATAGAGAGAGGGGTTATCTACCATATGCAAAAAAAATTAACAGAAACGGTAAAGAGGGTGAGGAGCAATAGACAAAAGAGTGGAGTCAATTCTGGTTTTTACTCCCTGCCCCCCATATTTTTCACTAAATTATATGGAGACCTTTCCGTTCTCTGTTTGTGTGTGTGTCTATGAGCGCGTGTATGTGTGTGCGTGTGTGTGTCACTCTATGTCGACACGCTCTCAGTAGTTAAAAAAGAAATGTTCGTATGGCAACCCCACGAAGGATCTACCCGATCCGTTCCATTTTCGAACTTAAATTTGCTATTTTTCTAAAAGCCTGTATGCACCGAGACCTTCCCAAAAATTAAACATGCCGGGAAGAAACTTGGAGCAGGAATCTAATGGAGTAGGCATTGTGTATAAAATATCTGAACATGAGCGTAACCCAAGGTATAGAGAATTCATGTTATTCCCATTACGAACCATGTTCCACCATTAGGTGATGTAATATCGTGAAATGTATAGGAAAGCACGGTACAGGGAACACACTACGCTCTCTGCTCTCTCTGTCTTTCCTATAAACATGCAAATACATTAGTCACACAATTACGTCACAGGCTATCAGCTTCAATGTGTCGAAATTCTAATGGGAATACTTGTCGTCTATCTACCTTTAGCGTAACCAAAATGCCGGCTTATCTGTGCGTGAAGTTCGGCCATATTAGAGCAGCCTGACTGTCAAATTTCAAAGCGGGAACTTGGTACTTTGGTACTTTTGTTTATCTTGTTTGGAAACTGACGCATGAACGTAGTAAGATACAGGAAAAATAAAAATTTCCCAATTAACTTGGACTTGAAATAAATACTTACATAGCTTTTCCATCAGTATCTGCTCAAACAAAATTCCCAATGAATTTGTTCAATGAGAATATGTGTGTTGCATATATATATTTTTAACTACGCGATTATCTAATAATTTCGCCTTGCATCATAGTTCCACTTAAATAATATTTAAAACTTCTCGCCATTAATGAGCATGGCGACTCAATATGCCGACAAAGAGCCTTCCCACACGAGAAGATTTTAGGGAAGGAGGAAATTTTCTTCAAAATGGATGAACCTAATTTTCGAAACTTGGTACCACGAAATTTTTCCAACCCCCGAAAACTCCTAACCGGTAAAAACTGCCGAAAACATCCTCGTGTGGGCTATGACAAATGTTCTTGACTTCACTGGTGTACCCACGCAACTTAAAAGTGGTTACGTTTTATCACGGTTCATGTCAACTTCATTTAGTTTCCTGCTCGAAAGGAAGAAAGAACAAATCACGATTTTTTGTAAGCCTGCTATCCCTTGGAAAATGCTAAAATTTGCAAAATTTCGTGGAAAAGTTTGTAAACTTAGAATATGTAGCAAACAGGAATGATGATAAGCCAGATTTTGCGTAATGAATTTCTGCTTGGTAGGCCATGTTGTACATGTATTTACACGCCATCCCTATTCTAAACAACTTGTCAATTTGCAAAAAGTAAACAAAGGTTTTGTGCGGTAAAAAAAGTTCTTTTTCTACTTTATTTTGAAATATTTCACATAATTAAATTATATAAATCTTTGCTCCTATTAACAAAAAAGATAATTTAGATAGTGCAGTTGCCTGAATCATGATTTTCCTAGTTTATAATCCAAATTATATTTGCAAGCACTGAACGAGCACTTCATTTCTGTTTTTTTTTTTTAATTGATATGAAGGTTTTAATAGGTTCTAGTGGCACTATACAATAAAATAAATAATAAATTGTTTTGAAAAGAATTGCTTCAGTACTTTTGTTAAATTTCGCAAAAGACTTTTAAATTGAGTAAGCCCGTTCTCAAAACAAAAGCACATTTGACAATCATGGCTCAATTTGGTCCCACGCATCTCACTTACTCCTGCGTATGATGCCCTGCTCTTGAAAAATTACGCTCATGTACACGAATTATACACGATTCACCCTTTCCTGCTTTCTATATATTCTATGTTCGCCATTTCTCTGCGCTATCTCTGTGTTCCTATAGAAATTTATATTCATTAGTCACGAAGTTACGTCACAGAAAATGTGCCAAAATTTTAATCGGAATAACTTTTATTCTATATAGCTTGTATTTAAACACTGTCTGGGAACGCATCAACGTAGTGAGCTGACATTTTGTATACGATATTTTTGTAAATATAGTTCACTTAGAATGGTGAAATTGTGCACACATACACACATGTGTTTCATACAAATATTTAATATAATTTGGGCCACATCGAGCAATGGACTTACCGATTTGCTATTTCATGTGGCACAAAAAATATTGTTTTTCTGTATGTCAAAGTTTGAGCAAAATTTATTACATTAAAACATATAAAACACAACCAAACAGATGAAATCTTACACCCGAAAATCGAATAAAATTAAGAAAATTTATTTCTCGTGTTAAAGTGATAATTTAATCGCTTATAAGCACTTTTATAAGAAATTAAACTCATTCCGACTTTAATTTTCAAAAGGTTATTTTTTTACCTGAATCCTGTATATGGGCAAGAGAGACGGAGCATGGTAAACACTATCTTTACTTTATTCTTCCTGCGGTGATAGCATCTGCAGCCAACATAAAAACATCAAAAACGAAAACGTGCAGTAAGCGATATTTTATGTTGGTAGCTCCACCTCTGCCATAGCGCGAAAGAGAAAACTATAAAACTCGTGCCATTCTTTCCTATAAGGAAATGACAATACGCTCAGTCGAAGTCGACGCTGAGATGAAATTTGTAATTAAATTAAAGCTTCAAACTGCTTGAACAAACCAGAAGTTCCGACTTCTGTGATTGAACTGAAGTTGACCACAGCCAGCACCACCTTTGCACTTGGTGCAAAGTTTTGTTTCAGTTGCATTCACAGTCGAAGTCGAAGTTGGAATTGTATCTTACCATATGCATTTCCCGACTGATCAGTCGTAATTGTAATTCAGGCCTAATGATGACAGAGCAAAATGGATTGAACACTCAAGCTTAATTGACTTTTTTATGTTTGTCCGCCCGTTTGTCCATCTGTCCGTTTATCGGATATCGATAACTTGAGAATGCGTGTACTTCAAGAGTTGAAATTTTGCACACTGGCTTAAAAAAAAAACAAAAAGTTAAGTTAAATCGGGTATCTCTTTCATGGGGCTGCCTTCAAAAATTGAGTTTTTCGCTATATATTTGGAGATTGCCTGAGAATGCATCTACGCAGTGAGCTGAAATTTTGTATACGATTTTTTTTATAGACATAGTTCACTTAGAGCGCTGAAAGTAAGCAGACGGCCTTTTTCATAAAAATAGTAAATAAAATCACAATGTACCAATTCTAATCAAAATTACTATCAGTTATAAAAGTGGACTTGGTTTAGCAATAAACCCGTCATATATAAAAAAAAAAAAAAAAAAAAAAAATAAACAAAAAAAACCTTGCACTGTGAACTCGAACCCATATCCGCCCTACTCGAGGACTTTGACCTACTGCACGACTGACTGAGCCAAACTTCCTTAATTAATTTGGGCTATAAATGTTTATTTAAACCAAATTGTGTTCGATATCCCAGCTATATATGTACAGACGCTTAAAAATGAATCGTGATTGTTTCAGATTTTTTGATGGGCAAACCTCTTACAAAATGCTTGATTTCGCAAATCTTCGCTGGACTTGTCGACCTCAAATGCTTGTACAACTCAACAACAGAAAATCAAAAAATTTCTGAAATAAGTGAATAATTGCAGGAGATACACGTGCTTAAACTGTACGCGTAGTACAAATAATTCCTTTCCCTGCCTTCTTTTTCACTAAATAATATGGTGGGGGTAAAATATTTTTGCATATTCACAATGTACTCGCCAAGACCTTTCCAATGAGTGGTCAGTCGCTAAGATTGGATGAAAAATACGAAATTGATGCTATACCACTTTTCATACATACGTACCTACACGCACCAAGGAATTCTCTAATTACATTGGGACTTGAATACTTTGAATTTCTATATCTCCTGAACGATAAGAGGTAATGAATTCAAATAAATTTTAAAAATTAAAGGAGATAAGTAGCTATAATGCTCTCCTGCATTGCAAGTCCCTGTAGTGCAAAGGGGCGCCGCTAGGAAGCGCAGACTGCAAAAATAACGGTTTTTCGTCTTAAATCCCACCAAAATTTGGGGGAATGGGAAATTTTTGTTATTTCTGTAATTTACTCACCGAGACCTTTCCAATGAGCCCCTACTTGTTGGGATATGTTCGAAAAATGAAATCGTTATTTTTTTAGATTTTTTGATGGCACCCTTAGAAAATGCTTGATTTTGCCAATCTTGGCTGGACTTGTCGAACTTAAATGCTTGTAGAATTTGAAGGAAGTAACCGAATTGGCTCAAATAAATTTTAAACCATGAAGCAGGAATGTCAAGGGCCATTTCTTGAAATAGACGGTCCAATCGCTTTCTGTGGGCGCCACCAGGAGGCGTCTAATGGACGCTACCTTTCCAGGACATTTCAATTTTTTTTAATAGGAAAATAAAATCTGGGAATACTGAAATTCGGTATAGAGAATCCTTTAAAGAAAAAAATTAAAAATTTGAATAACTGTTATTTCATGGAACGAAATTTCCAAATCAATTTTCCGGACCCAAATTTGGGGCTCGAAATTTTGATATTTCGTAAAGTATGTCGGAGGAGTTTGAAAATATGCTCAAAAAATCAGAAAAAAATCGTAATAAAAATTAAGCTAAAAAAATTTGCATATTAATTAAAATATAACGGGATTTTTAATTAATTCCTTTTAATTCCTTAATATGAGCATGGAAATTAAATGACATAATGAAATCTATGTAGGACAATATTTTAAACAGTTAGTCGGATAGCTTTGAAAAAAATACAACAAATTAGGGACAGCAGTATACTACTTTTACACTTTATAACGGGACATACGATTGCTATAAGTCCCGTTAAAATTAAAACATTTCAATCATACGTAAATTTCCCCATATAAATGAGAAACGAATCTAATTAGAAACTAATTTAGCGAACCATACAAATTTATTTGGTTAGTTATTCCTAAACTACTTTGAATAATGACTTGTAGTTTTTTTTAGATGAAAGCTAACAAATTAGGGATAACATTAAGCGAAAAAAAGTGGCTTAATTGTTCCAGGATATAAAAAAAAGATGGCGCTGAATGTAATGTAATGACCGATGAAAGATAGTATCATACAAAACTCATCGGCGAATCGGTAATTAGAATCGTATGGAGGTTTAGTAAAAAGATTTAATTTAAGGACAAATAGGGGTTGTAACTAACTACCCCTGTTGAGCCCTCCTTGAAAATTTCATTACTAAAAAAATGATTTGAATTTTTTTTTTTTTAAATCCAAATATTTTAACGTTTTTATCTCCACCCCCCAACTAGTTCAAGCCAACCGTTAAATTTACACCCCCCGTAATGCCTCATATCTTAGCTATATTGTGAAAAAATAATGATTGAAATTGAACCAACACTTACAGAAAACGATCGACTTTGGTATGTGAAGAAATTTTGAAATTTTTAAAATAACCCGTAAAATGCTCACTTTGGTCGTCTTCCACCACAAATGAGATGCTATAAAATTTTTAAATATAAACGATAAAGGATGCTTGTACCATGAAATCGCATCTACATTTTGTCCCATCAAGTTAAATGTAATTAGTTTTCCGATCGAGCTAATATTTTAGGAGAAAACTTTATAATAGTAGAACGACCTCGTTTTACAGCATTTTTTGCCGTTTTTTGCCGTGGAAATATGTAAAATTGTATAACGGAATAACGGTGCTTCGGAGGAACTTTTTTGTAAAGATGAAAAAGTTTTGTAATTGAACACTTATGCCTATGACTGTAAAAAAAATGAAAAAGTAACTCATCTGTAGAAATCGGGTATATGGGACCCAGATGAGGAAAAACTTTGAACTTCGGGAGTAAAAGCTCACTGAGAAAATGTCTCAAATTAGAAATAAAAACGTTCTAGTATATAGAGAATTTTGTTACCTTTAATTTGAATGTAACATTTTTTCTCTACGGGTATCCGTTATGATGCAGGGTCCGACAAAGTGAAAAAGTGGTTTTCAGGTAAAATGTAAAAGGGTGTAAAAAATACACTACGTAGTATTTCGGATTGAAATTTGAAAAACGCTATTCGATAGAGCTCGGCGGGGGATTTAATTAGACACCCCACATGCCATATTTTGGGCTTGCGGGGGGTGGGGGTAACTACCACCCACCAGAAAATCCCCCACCCCAATTTTTTTTCCATAACTATAATCCGTTTACCGAACTAGAGACGAATCTGAAGTTAGTTTTTTAATCCGTCACCCTCTCACCCCTCCAGAGCTGGTTTTAGTTTAGATTCAAAAGGTGAACTTTCCTTGTTCACCGTTTTCACAAAACTACCCCGATTTTGATTAGACATAGCTAATTACAACCACGAAGGTGTTACCTTTCGATGATGATTTGGTTTATTTCATTCTTTTGGGTGGCTTCGGCCCCAGATTTTGGGGGTGTGAAAAAACTGCGGGTAGATAAAAATTGAATACCCTGTTAAATCAACCCAGTACCACCCTTAAGTGATATTAATGCACAAATCGATAGTCCTCGAAGGGATCTTTGATTTGGCACACTAAAAATTTTCCTCGGACAATTTTGAAGTGTTCTTTTTCCAACGATACCCTACTCGACCTAGTGCAGTTGGAATCTCACTTGTGATCGGCCGGGCAAGTGACCCTTACGTTTTTCGAAAATCATCAAGTTTAGATGAAAATTTTTCGAAATTCGAAAAAAAATAATACAATTCTATGGTAAATTATAAAGCGAATGTATGTAAGAAATTTCATCCCCCTGTGAAAAAAAACTGCGGAATCTACAGCGATTGAAAGAAAACGCCATTGCCCTACGTTCCGCCCTTTTCTGGGCGTTTCGAAAATATGCTTTTTCTAAATTTTTGACATTTTATAGCCACGCCCATAGGCTTTCGAACAAAACTTAAGACATCCCGCTAGACCCTCAGGAAGTTGAGAAATAAGAGAAAATCTGAAATGATGAAAAACTGCGTGAATTTCGAAATCTGTTTCGAATTTCGAATATTTTCGAAAACCAAAAGATAGCTTATTAAACGATCTATCAGCTGTCAAAATTTCATCCTCCTACTCCTTAAATTACTCGAATTCGAGTTAATATCGAAAATACCCCCCTCCCTCTTTTTCTCCAAACCTAAAAGTCCAAATGAACTGAAACTTGAAAAAATGAGTTCAGAATAAAAAGGTCTATCAAAAAAGTGCTATAATTAAAAAATCGTACGATTCAAATAAAAGTTATTCAAATTCGAAAATGTCCAACTTTAACCAGGATAAAAAGTACTTTAAAAACGATCTGTGCACAAGGGCAACTAACGCATATGTTTTCTATACATACAAAAATTTTCATAAAAATCGGTTATTTTATAAAAAAGTTGTGATTAAAAAACGATAAGCATATTTTTCACTCATCACCCTTTACTTTATTTAAGAAGATAATACTTATCTAATTAAATCTTCCAGCACATCAGCTCGCATTCGAAAGTCATTTTTGGAATGATTATACATTCAATAAAAAGCTGCTGCTCCTCCTCTACCATTTATCTAAAACAATATATATAAAAATCATTAATTAAACAACACAGTTCCATAATATATACCACAGTCTACTTACCTCCGTATATTTACAAATTTGTTGACGACATCAAGTGACATTACGTCAACCAGCTGTCTGTGGTACATTCAGACATCACATCAATCGTTGCTAGGGCGACACCAAGAAGCGAGAAGACGTAACTGGTTACAGCGGCTATATAAAGCCGATGAATTTCAGTATATGGCACCATTCTTTTGGCAGAGTTGATCTGTATCAGAGCTAATTTGAGTAAAAAGAATCGTGCTTCCTACCTTTGTCCACAGAAGATAATTCTGGTCAGGGATAACCTGAATTTCCTTTCCTATCATACAGAAGATAATTCTGGTCAGGGATAACCTGAATTTCCTATTATACAGAAGATAATTCTGATCAGGCATAACCTGAGCATGTTATCATTTTATACAGAAGATAATTCTGATCAGGGATAACCGGAGCTTCACATCCTTTTACACAGGATAATTCTGGTCAGATAAATCTGAGTCTGAATTTTTTCATAGAAGTTTTTTACTATCTTGTGCCCACACGTACCATAATTCTGACCAGAGACAAATCTGAGGCTGAATTTTTTCATAGAAATTTTTTACTTCCTTGAGCCCACACGTACCGTAATTCGGACCAGAGATAAATCTGAGTGTTTGATTACCTCCTTGTGCCCACACGCAGCACAAAGGCATTTCTTTATTGACTGAATATTAAAATTTAATTTGATGATAGTGCTCAGATCTTCTTCATCTTTTTCTTTCAGAACTGAGACCATCAAGAGAGTGCATCGTCTTTTTAAGTTGCATTTTAATTTGTTTATTGAATTTTAGAATGAATTGTACTAGTTTGTAGGTTAGTTTTTTTATATTGATTTTATATTGAATTATTGTTATGACTTTTGTGATATTAGGTTAAGCAAATTGAATTATTAAATAAAATTTTATATTTGAAATAAATAAAAACTGAGTTATCCTCTAAACCGGCTCTCCTCCCTCACGAACGAGACTAGATCTCACATTGATCCTTCGAGCCGGATAACTCAGTCGAATCAAATATAAAATTGAATGCATTGCTTAATACTGTCACGTGATTCAAGCCTCTCCATTCAAAATGCCTACCGATGAAGAATGCAGTGTATGTGACGCCGGGGACGAAACAATTAGCTCAATATTAGAGTTGGTTGAGTCTCAAAAAAGGTCAAAGATTTAATGGAAGACCTCTTTAGAAGGCATCAAAGAGAAGGTAAAAAGAAAACTGTCAAATCGACAGAAAAACGCCTACAAACGTTCACCGAATATTGGAAAGAATTCCAGTTTAATTCGGTTATTCATAAAAACAATAATTTAAGAGACGTTGACAAATTGTACTTCTTAAAAACAAATCTAGTAGGAGAAGCTGAAAAGTTGCTCAGGCACTATGAAGTATGCGACACAAATTATAAACCAGCTTGGCAGCTATTAAAGCAACGCTACTCAAACAAGCGGATCCTATTCAACGTACAATTAAAGAAATTGTTGTGTCTCCCAACCATAAGCCATGACACTGCCGACAATATTAAAAGGCTATTGGATAACATAACTGAGGCATTACTAGCACTACAAAATTTAGAAATAAAAACTGAGAATTGGGATCCAATAATAATATATTTAACGGTGCAAAAATTGCATCCAGACACTCATCAATTATGGGAACGGAGCTTACATAATAGCACCGAATTACCAGAATTAAAGACACTCACAAAATTCCTAGAGTCTCGCTTCAGAACTCTGGAAATGATAGAAAGCAAAAATATATCGTCAAATACGACACAGAGAAAACCATTCTCACCTAGAATAACGTATGGACTCTTAAACAAATCTAAGAATCCAGCGCCCCCACCTAATAAAAGAAATTGCAGCCACTGCAAAAAGGACCATATAATTTTTCACTGTCCAACATTCCGAACTCTGACCACCCAAAAGCGAAACGAAGCTGTCACAAATAAGCATTTATGCAAGAATTGCTTATCACCTAACCATACAACATCAAATTGTACAAGCAAAAAAAAGGTCTTATCATTGTAACAGAAATCACAATACACTGCTGCACTATCAGAAAAATCTCATAAGTAAATCACCTAATCAGCTCACTCAAAGGTCCAATGTGGAAACAAAGCAATACTCATCCGTCGATAGAAATGATGAACAACAAGTTCAAAACTTTCTAGCATCCAATATGAAGAGAGCACTACTCTCTACAGCTTTGATAAATGCCACAGCACCATCTGGAAGCACAATGACATTTGGAGCATTAATAGACTCTGGATCTCAAGTGTCTCTTATGACCGAAAAGGCTTTTAAACTATTACAGCTTAAAGGATCTCAAACTACCGAAGAATTAATTGGACTTGGCACAACTCCCACCAATACAGCCGTTCAGCAAGCCACAGTCACAATTAATTCTCTACACAACAATTTTAAAATAGCAAGCAACATGCTCGTGATAGGAAAAATCACAGACTTACTGCCTACCAATGCGATTAAAGTGTCAAACTGGAGACACATTAAAAATCTCCCATTAGCAGATCCCACCTTCTCGATTCCAGGAGAAGTTGACATTCTTCTTGGAGCAGAGGCTTACGCCGCCATTATTAAAAATGGAATTAAAAGAGGATCTAGCAATACACCCACAGCCCAAAACACTGAACTAGGCTGGATTCTGGTTGGAGGAGTACCAGAAATAAACAGCACGACTACGAATGTGCTACCTACCTATATTACAACAAACCCCAAGTTGAACAAAAAATTAAAACGAATTTGGAATCACAATACCGCGCCAACATTCACACCGAAAGATCAGTTCTGCAAGGGATCAAGACAACGCTTGCCGCCCGAAAAATATGAATATGTATCCATCAAGACGCATAATACACCTAAACACCACAATTCTCAGAGAAAAATCTGGAAAAGTACACCAAGTGAAGCAAGGAAGTACTGCACTTTAACAACTCTTTCCACCATTAACACAAAATGGAAAAATAAAACAAAAGTATCGCCATCTCGTTCAGCGTCCACACAAACTGAACCTCAATCATACAGAGATTAAAACTCTCACCACTAGATGGCATCAATATAGTCTAAAATCAACTTCTGACCGTGGACCAGTAATACTAAAGAATGATATTTCCCCAACGACACAATCTGGAGTAAATTATGTCAGAGCTGTTATTGCTCTGCCAGAAAATGCAACAAGAAATATTCTCATTCGTCCACTCTCTTAAATCTGTCCTCTCCCATTCACAAACATCTCCTGCAATCAAATATCCCCACCAAAATCTCTTGCTCTCTGGCAGTCCTAAATTCCAAAACACCCGTTATATTCAAATATAAACGATTCCAAAATCCGCCAAAAGTCACTTCAAGTTTGAAAGTTGACAAGTGCGCGCAGTGGTTTTTTCTTTTTGAGTTCGTTTACATTTTTTATTTTTTCATTTTTTCATATGTTTTATTTTCTTCTACCATGGATGAGTTATTGGAGATTTTCAACTCAGAATCGTTGGATTCTGTGGATGCTGGCCTATCTCTAACTCCACCAGAATTATTGGCTCCCTTCAAGCCAATCAGGCCCGTCAGCCCACTGCCACCAACTCCGAAAAAGGCACGAAAAGTTCGATCGGCTGTTGTTCGGCCACCACCTCACGAGATCGTGCCAGTGAAAAGATTGTGCAGGCTCTTCGAGTCAATGCCAGCCACATCTGAACTAAAAAGATTGCAGACGAAATCTAAGGCAAACGATAGCCTGAAATTTAAGCCGAGAGGTAGAGAACACCTCACAGAAGTCCGGATCCAAACGCAACCAAGGCTACCTACTGGAAAACGGTCTGTACCACTAAGTCTGCCTGAAGTGTATACAACAGTCAGCAGGAAGCCACAATTCAGACCGAGGTCAAGTGATCGTTGTCCAGAGGCCCCAACTCATCCAGCATGCCCACGGACAAATGACAAAGGTAAAAGCAAGACACTACCAAGTTTGCTAGGAAATCTTGATTAGGTGACGCCTACTGCCAGCAGATCTACTGTTATCCAGACTTCAGCTGAAAAAACTATCAGCAAAACATCACCGAAGAAAACAGAGGAACAATTTATGAATATCCCGATTATTCCTCCAATGGAATTCCGAGATCATCCAGCAGCCAGTATTAAGCAAATACCAGAGAAATCAGAGCTAGAAATTCCAAAAGATCTAATTGGAAGAATCATTGCCACGCCAGTTCTCATCAAATTGCTGGAAACCACAAATACTCCTTGGAACGTCATCAGGGAAGCAAAGACGTTTTGCCTGGACGTTATATACCTAAAATAAGGAAAATTTCCATAAAAAACCTGAAAAAAGGGCACGAAAATGAAAATCATATTCATTAATTTTTTCACCTAAGCTAACCATGCTTAAAACATGATTGACTTATCTCTTAAACCTATGAAGAAAATTGCACCAGCAATTTTCTTCACATTCCACATAATTTATAAAATTTTTCTCATAAAACAACTTGGGAAAAACAAAAGTCTCAGTTTACAACCCAAGTCGTTTTACTTAAAAATTTCCACGACAAATTTTTCAATAATTTAATTAAAAAATAAATCAAAAAGCAAATCGTACCTTCAGTACAATTTGCCGTGAAAAAATTCAACATGCATGTACATACGTACATACATATTACGACAAAAAACTTTCGTAATAAGAAACGCACGCCACACAAATGCATTGCATGTTATGCGCGTCGCGATTGTCAAACGACGGGACGGTGGCTGATGTTTTCAAAAGTGTAAGATTACATTTTTGAGGCCATTTGTCCAACGCGAATAATTCTGGATATGTTTGAACAAGCCCAGAATTAAAATCGTAAAATTTTCTCAGGATAAGAAAATGCAATTTAGCATTTTCGATCCTGAACAACGGTTCTTGATCACGATGAATGTGATCAAGAGTTTAGTTGAATTTTTGTATCATAATACGGCGGTTCGGTAAACGATTTTTAAAAAGAAAAAGTTGAGTTGTTTTGATTTTTTGAAAAGATTTAAAAGGAAAACGTTGAGTTTGGTTTGATTTTTTGAAAAGATTAAAGAAAGAGATTGAAGTAAGAGTTGAATTTTAAACGAAAAAGCGGCGCAATCTCGGGCCCGGAAGCAGGAGTCGGTTCTTAAGAGTTAAGTCGGTCGTTCTAAAAAGAGTTGTTGGTTTGTTGGTTTGAGTCGGGTAGCATAAAAAAAAGTATTTAATTAAAAGAAAATTTGGTTGTGTAGTTAAAAATAAAGATCTAATAAAAAGAAAATTCGGTTGTGTAGTTAAAATAAAGATGTAATAAAAAGAAAATTCGGTTGTGTAGTTAAAATAAAGATGTGTATTTTAAGAATAGGAAAGAATAGGAAAATTATAGAATAGCTACGTCTTGTAAAAAAAAATAAAGAATTAAAGAAGAAATAGAAAAATAAAACAGAGTGTTTTGTGAAACAAGAACCCCGAACTGGTTTATTAGTGAGCGGAAGTGAACCAAGTTCACAGGTGAGCGATATAGAAATTATATAACAATTGGCGCAGCCGGTAGGATCAAGGAAGCTTGGTCAAGTTAAAGGATCGAAAACGCTTGAAAAGCCTTGATCCTGCAAGAATCTACGGGGAACCTGTGACACTAGAAAAGCTATAAGGCCACGTCACCCCCAACGCTCGGGGTAGATATCATCTATAGGCGCCTCTGCTCCAGGCGAGCAAGCGTTCACCCCAGTGAGTGAAAAAAAAGAAACGAAATCAACAGGGGACCTGGACTCACTAATAGAAGCTCTTTCCCAGCCGAAAAGAAGTCAGGACAACGGACTCCCAATCAAAACCAACTCCAGAAGGAAGATATCACCGTTCCTGGGTTGAAGGGGATTTCGAAGAAGGCTTTAGGCCCCCCTTTCAACCATATCCAGGGGAAGTAAGTAGTCGTAGGGCCCCCCAGCAGCAAACAGAAGCACCGGAAAATTATAACTTCGTTCCAGTATTGAAAGGGATCTCGAAGTCGGCAAAAGCCCCCCTTTCAATCTCAGCCAAGGGAATTAAGACGGCAGGAGCCCCCTAGTAGCAAAAAGCATTCCAGAAGGGAATACTCTAAGAAGGCTGGAAACCCCCTTTTGGACATCGCGGGACGTACATGCAAGCGAAAAACTCTACACCTTCATCCGACGGGGAGCAATCTCCAGGTGAGAATTCACAACACCTCCGGGAAGGTACAGACAACGCCTCAGAGGACAACGCAGCACAATCAGGAAGCCAGGAGCGCGAGAATCCAGACCCATCACAGCAAGAAACAACAGGAGTTCGCCTTCGAAGCGGCACCGTTTTAACAGGGCCCACAGTTGTATCTAAAGTAAGTCTAGATAAATTTTTAGATAAGTTATTAGAGAAGGCACGCGAATCCGATAAGCTGACGGTCACGCACTGCGACGGCCTTGACCACAGATTAAGTCAAGGCAGAGAGCAGAGGCTGACACAGATCGAAAAATTTAAAAAAGAAACAGAGCGATTCAAACAGGAGCTTATCGAATTCGCCGGGCTTTCACGTTCACTAGGTTTAGATAAGAGCTCAGCCAGTGTAGTTGTAAGTGCTGAAAGGGACAGAGTTGGTCAACAAATTGATCACAATGAGGCAAAACCCGTTGGAAACTCTCACTGCCTTCACAACAAGAGTGAAGCAGTTGCTGATGCTTTGCAACGAGGCAGCGGTACTGAAGTACGGCGCAACGGCAGCCCCAGCTGTGAAGACACAGTTGGCGGACTTCGCCAAAATTGCCCTCAAAAGTGGAGTGAACAACCCCCACCTATGTCAGTACCTCCTCACTCTGGTAGAAAATGATCTAGAGCAGCTGATACAAAAGGCTTTAGATATGGAAAAGCTGCAAGCAGGCACAGTTTTCGTCCAAACACCATTAACGCAACAGCCATATCCAATGGCACCAATAGACCCTAGTCTTCGAGTTCGAGCTCTTAGACGAACTCCTTACAATCAAGTCCCACAGCCACCCATGTATGCATCACCACGAGCACAAGAGCCCAGACAGTTTAATAATCCCTCATACGTACATGCTCAACCATTACGCCCGCCATTTCCAAGACGGGATTCTAGACAGCCGGATACACAGAATCTGATACAAAACATCACTTGCAATTTCTGCCAGAAGCGGGGACACACATACACGGAGTGTTTAAAACGCAAAAACACCCCCTTCTGTTCTAACTGCAGAAGTTACGGGCATGACATTCGCGACTGTCGAAATAGCCAAGCACAGTCTGCAACTCGTTTCACACGAAGATCGCCTAAAAATCCACCACAGTCAGACCCGAGCAATATAAAAGGCCCCAGAGTCTTTAGTCTTGAGTCTTTAACATGAGACAAAAATGTGATTTTTGTGGTCGCCGTGGACACAAGATCGACGAATGTCGACAAAAGCAAAAATGGGAGGATAAAAAACCGGGAAACGACAAAGAGTCGTCCCAAAACTCCCCGGCTCGACTATAAACCCTACCAGCAATAAAAAAGGGTCTTCTCAGTCGCCCGACTTCAGTGTGCCCACCGCCAGACTTCCTCTAGACATAAGTCTAATTGGCCAGGCCCAGCTAATAGTGGACACAGGCCCTGAGAACAGTATAATTAAGAAAAAAGCTCTCAAATCTCGCGAGCTAATAAACCCGAACAAAAAATTAACTCTTTGGAACCGGAAAACCTTAGGAAGTTGCCAAGGAAACTTCATGCTAAAAAGCAAATTACCTTGCAACTTTCAGGTGGTAAAACACATCCCAGGTATTTCCGACGACGGCTTGCTAGGAAATGACTTCCTAGCCAAAAACTGTAATGTTGAGGGACCCAACAAGGTTCTGCGATTTCCTCGTACGGAAACCAATCCGGAAGAGTTTGCTGTTCCATTAGATACCGCATCGGACAACCCGTGTTCACAAAACACAGTCAACCAAGAGACACTGGTAGAAGATATTGTTACGCGCCACAAAGTGATACAAGCGACATCTATTGGAAATGGAAACAACTTTAGGTTAGTGACATCCTAGTAAACTGGGTTTGGAGAATGGAATATTCAGGAAGGTTCTAGGATAATTCGTAGAGTATAAATACGGCGCTGCTCGCATCCAGGAGGGGAGTATAATTTCAGACAGCGAAGTGAACGAAGTAAACTTTTTGGTTTGCGATTATTAGAAGTACAGTACTAGCGATAAATAAAGAGTTAATTTGATAATTATTTGTGAATTTGTGAGAGTAAACAGTAAAGTTAAATAAAGAAAGAACTTTTGAATTATATCTGAAATATTGTGTTTTAAATAACGAAGTAAGGCCACGCTCGTAACAATATTAAACCCGACTGGGATACACCTTCTACCCGAAGTGTTCTCAAAGCTTCTCAGTCAGAGGAAGTGGGCTGTGACTTACAAGAACGCGATAAGGGTGACTTGATTACCAAAGATCCGGCCTGTAAGACTGGACAGCATCAGGTGAATTTAAGTGAACCTGTGTGCGTCCCAGCAAGGTCTCAGATCGTAGTCAAAGTTCCGTTGCAGTTGCAGGAAGAAATGATCAGTCTGTCTAAAGAAATAGACGACGGAGTCTTCTTAGCAAACAGCTTACTCTCAGCTGGGTTAAAGGCAGTCCCTATAGGAATCCTCAACACACGCAGTTCACAAGTAGTTCTAAACAGCGTGAACCTAAATCTGGTTCCCATTAAAGACCACATTGTCGTCCACATCAAACGAGAGCCAGACAAAAATATTACAAAAGCCCATCCTTTGAATCCCATGAGTCGAAATGACGGCAATGGTGAGCATCAAAATATAATTAGATCTAAGATTAAGAAAATAGGGCATAAGAGCTCCAGTCAACTAAGCAGTCATAAGAAACTGCTCCAAGACGCTTGCGGGTCCCTCATGAAAACCCCAACGTCAGGCGCTGGCCAGTCCCAAGCGGTCTGCCGGTAGCAACTCCCGCAGATCCATCTGACCCAGCACCTCTCAACTATAAAACAAGTAGGTTAAGAGGTAAAATAAGTAATACAAAATCATTAAAGAAGACTAGCTTTAAGAATAATAAAAATAGGGCAATAAGCGCTGAACAGACGGCCACCCTACAACACACAAAATACTTGTTCCCAAACGATGTCGAGCAAGAAGACACCAGTAATCAGCCCCGCCTCACCAGACTAGAGCAAGAACTCAGTCTGGATGAAACTTTAAATTCGGAGGAAAAAGCATTAATAACACATCTCTGTTACGAATATGATGACATATTCTTTTTAAAAGGTGACAGGCTTACACATACCAACGCCATCACCCACGACATCCCTCTGGTGCAAGACCAAGCACCTATTAACCGAAAGATGTACCGGTTACCAGAGACACAGCGAAATGTCATAAACGAGCAACTCAGAGAAATGCTGGTCAACGACATTGTCCAGCCCAACAAAAGCCCATGGAACTCGCCACTGATAGTCGTCCCCAAAAAAGCGGGACCAGTTGGTGAGAAAAGGTGGCGCGTCGTCGTTGATTTCCGTAAGTTGAACGAAAAAACGATTGGCGACGCCTTCCCGCTACCTCGGATTGAGGATATCCTCGATCAACTGGGCCACTCAAGATACTTCACCACCCTAGACCTAGCCAATGGCTATCATCAGGTACTCGTCGATCAGAAAGATCGAGCAAAAACGGCTTTTAGTACCAACTACGGGCATTATGAATTCAAACGCATGCCGTTCGGGCTCAAAGGAGCCCCAGCCACATTTCAGCGTTTAATGAGTTTCATATTAACTGGCCTACAAGGCCTAGAATGTTTCGTCTACTTAGATGACATCGTCATCTATGGAAAAAGTCTGGCAGACCACAATGAAAAGCTTCGCAAAGTCTTTGACAGGTTAAGAGAAAATAACCTGAAACTTCAACCTGAGAAATGTCAATTTCTCAGGCGAGAAGTAGTGTATTTAGGACACAAATGTTCTAACCAAGGAGCACTACCTTACCCTAGCAAAACGGCATGCGTCCAAACTTTCCCCATCCCTAAGACAGTAAGGCAAGAGCAATCATTTTCGGGCCTTGCCAATTACTACAGAAAATTCATACCCGATTTTTCGAAAACAGTACGTCCTCTAACAAACTTACTCCGAAAGGATGTAAAGTTTAAGTGGACTGAGAAATGCCAAGAGGCATTTCAGAGCATTAAGAACGCTTTAATTTCCCCTCCACTCTTAATATATCCCGATTTTTCAAAACCCTTTAACCTTACCACAGACGCCAGCAGCGAGGCTCTTGGAGCAGTTCTCTCCCAAGGAGAGGTAGGAAGTGACCAGCCAATTGCCTACGCCAGCCGTACCCTGAACAAAGCCGAACGTAACTATTCCACTATTGAGAAAGAGTTACTGGCTATAGTTTGGGCGACTAAAAATTTCAGGTGTTATCTGCAAGGGCGAGAGTTCACGGTCTATAGAGATCACAAGGGAGTCTTCAATGTTAAGGACCCCACATCCCGTCTGGTGAGATTTCACCATAAACTTTCCGAGTTCAATTATAAAATTGAGTATAAGCCCGGAAAGTACAACACGAATGCCGACGCTTTAAGCCGCATTCCACGAGATAATAACAAAGCCAAGGAAACTGCAACCTTCACGGTCGAAGCTACAGTCCACCACCAAATGGACTCGGATATAGAGGAGGAAAAACAATCATCGGACCTTAAGGAGTGTGTGCAATGCAATGCAGTAACAAGAGCCCAGACACGAAACATTCAGGAAAGTGGAACAAATTCAGATAGCCAGGCCAAACCAATAGAACAAAAAGAGCAAACTCATCACCCAGAAGAGGCCGGAGACCTTGACAGTCCACCTAGTACCAATCCCCAAATTATAGACGAAACTCGCCCCCCTGAAGTAATCGCAATCCCAGAGGAGATTCAATTAATCCTAAAAGATTATCACGATTCTCTCTTTGGCGGCCATCAGGGAGTGATAAAAACCTATAGACGGATTCGAAGAAAGTACTGGTGGAGGCACATGCTGAGTGACATCAAAAAGCACATTAAGCGGAGTGCCAAATGTCAAACCATGAAGGCTTCACCACAGTATAAAATGCCGATGGTGATTACAGACGTAGCGGAACAGCCATTCGACAAAATCTATCTAGATATAGTCGGCCCACTAGAGGAAACTGAATCTGGAAACAAATACATACTAACGTTTCAGGATAACCTCACGAAGTTCGTAGATTGGTATGCCATACCAAATGGGGAAGCTATAACGGTAGCGCAAATTTTCTTCGACGAAATCGTCACGCGCTACCGCATTCCCCGATCAGGGAAGTAATTTCCTGAGTGACCTATTCAAAAAGGTATGCAAACTCCTTAGGATGAATAAGCTGCAGACTTCAGCTTATCATCCCCAATCAAATGGAGCACTCGAACGTGCACATAGACCATTAATTGAATATTTACGAACTATAGTGGACGAAAGTCACAGGTCATGGGATAGTTATCTGCGAACCGCTGCTTTCGTGTACAACAACAGTGTACACGAAGGGACAAAATTAACTCACATGGACTGCCTTTACGGCTTTACAGCGGACGTTCCGTCCAACTTAAGGCGAGACCCCGAACCCGTGTATAATCACGAGAGCTACTACCATATTCTCAGGTACAAGCTTCAGAAGTCTTATGCTATGGCAAGGAAAAATCTGCTAATGAGTAAACAACGCTCGAAAAATTACTATGACAAAGCTGTACGTCCCCTGACATTTCACAGAGGAGACAAGGTTCTACTCAAGAGCGAGAGTCCTAAACATAAGCTCTCCCAGATTTGGGTAGGACCCTACACGGTAACCGGTTTCCCTAGTACTGTAAAAACCACAATAAAAATTCGTAAACGAGAGGTCACGGTACATAACAACCCTCTAAAACCTTTCTACGAATAACATGGTGTCAATATAATTTAATTAATTCAAAGATACATGCTATTATATCATGTAAGCTACAAAGTCAACAAAAAACCCATTTTAATAACCTATCCTATCCTCTCCTAGATAACAATGCAGTCAATAATTTTCTACGGACTGTTCCTGACCACGATAGGAGTCCGCGCTGAGGACCCTTATTCAATCACTCCCCTAAATAATACGGGAGTACTATTTGAGGATCTTGGAAGCCTATCAGTTTACCACGACACTTGGAGCATCATCACTGAGTTAGATCTGCCCGAGTTGGAAAATCAGACGAGACTAGCAGAACGAGCGGAACACTACATACACCAATGGTGTGGAAATGGGTCTTCTATACAGGACCTTTGTACGCTACAGACAAAACATATACACGCCCTGATGGAAAATATCAGTAGGCGTACCAGTGTTAGTAGGGAAGCTGTGCCCAAATCGCGCAAGCCCCGATCCATCTTCGATGGAATTGGAAATGCGATGCATTATCTTTTCGGTACCATGGATAGTGGAAACGAACAAGAGGTGTACATCCGACTAAGCGAATTAGTGGTAAATACTCAAACCTTAGCTGATCTGAAAAAACAACAGATCAGCGTAATAAAAACCACGTTTGAACAAATTCAGAAACCCCTATCTTCCCTGTCTGAATGACAGCGTCAGATAACCGTCCAGATTAACAATCTGCGGAACACAACAGACGAGTTGACAGCCCACCAAATAAGACAAGAAATTGTCTCTAGTCTGACACTACAAATGATAGAGTTGGAATTTAGACAACGAGCTCTACTGGACATAATAGTGTCCAGTAGAAATAATCAAATTCATCCACTTTTAATTTCCCCAAATCCTTTGCTAGAGATTTATCACAAATCTCACTCCACTTGTCCCAATCTACAGGACTGTTTGTCAGTTCTGTATCAAACAGCAGATGTTAAGACACATTTGTCCCAGGACAAATTAGTTATCCGAATCAAACTTCCCATATTTAATATTCTCAAGATGAAAATCCAACAGATTAAATGTTTTCCCATACGGGTGGATTCAAGCCACTCATTAATACCTGATATCGAATTTTCCCATGTGGCAAGTCAAATACAGACCCAGGCATTTCTGCTGCTGAAGCCAGAAAACCTGAGATCTTTCAAAAAAATTTCAAAGGGAATCGATGAGGATACGTGGGTTGGTAAGCTAAACACACCACTCACCAAGGGTACAAAAACAGATGAATGTGTTATTAAACTTTTATTCAATCCACTGGGCGAACACCCACAGTGTAGCATCAGAGCTCAAATTCCCACAAGAGATACAATAATTAAGCTCAATAGACCAAATTCGTGGCTGTACTCCTTAACCGAAACCACTATAGTACAGAAAACTTGTACTCAACAGTTACTCACTCATCGTCTCGCAGGACAAGGAATCGTGACAATCAACGAACCATGTTCCTTGCAAATAGGGTCTCACACTCTGTATTACGAAGCAGAAAATCTACATCCGGTAAAAGTTTTCCAACCAACCTACTTCCCAGGCACAAACGAAACGCAAGAGGAATTGGCAGAATATATGTCCAAGATATCCGCTCCTAAAAACCTTGATAAACAACCAACGTTACTCCTCGGAGATGATACAAACTAACGTATCCACCTAGATACAAAATCTCTAGACGAAATCCGTACCAAAGTGAACAGCATTCACTTTGGACCAAAGGCCAAGATTCCTCATATACTCTCTATTACATCCCTATCAATGACAGGACTCTTGTTGCTACTTATATCAGTGGTGGCATTAGCAAAATATATCGTCCCGGCATTCATGGCATGGATTGCTAAACGCAGACAACAGCCCACAGCTGAAAACGTTCCCATGGAACCGGTTTACGCAACACCCCAAGAAAAATTAAAACGTAATCAAAGTCTCCACAGAACGAGATCTATACAAGTAGTATAATCAAAAAGATCTATACTCGTTGGTTGGCCCCGTCTCATCCTTTTATTAATGGCGGAACCACTGTCCTTCCAGTACACTGGTCTTAGAAAATAAGTTGAAATAATAGCAGCAAATAAGAGTTAGAGTAATTAAGGATAAAATTTATTTAATAGTACTTAAGAATAAAATTGATAAGTTCAAGTAGTATATACATAAATAAGAATATTTAGCCAGCTACTATAACATTAAATAAAATAATACTAATAGTACTACTAGACGTAGAATAAGCAATAACACACAGCCTTTCAACACCCCTGTGCGCAAAAAAGAAACAAACAAAAAGGAAATTTGTTAAGCGAGGAAATGGCTTAGTAGGATAAGAAAAAAAATAAAACAAGCTATTCAACTCACTGAATTTACAAAAAAAAAAATTTTTTTTTACTCCTGTACATGTAAAGCATCAACCAAACCTACTCTCTGTAGGCAACCCCAAGAATCGTTCTTGCCAGTCCAACCCTACATTATCACCTGAAAAACTCAAGGAAGTTAGGGTGACGAAAAAATAAACGCAAGAGCGTCCCCACATCGTAGTAAAAGTTCCGTTGCAGTCACAAAAAAAAATGCTCTGTTGGTTAAAAGAAACGGCGGAGCCTTCCTAGAGTCTTACAAACAAATAATCTAAAAGCAACGCCTTTAAAACTCTAACTCAAGTCCGAGAGGCGAAATGATGGCGATGGTTAAGTTCGGTGGTGCTGAAACTTGTTAGTCCACCTCTCTGGCCTAAACCTAAAATAACAAACAAACGGAAAGAAAAAGTAATGAATACAACAGGTATCCGATTATAATTTTTTTTTATTAAAATTGAAAATACACAAAATTTTTGGAAAATGAAACTTGAAAAAATTAAATACAAAAAAAAAGAAACCACCAATTTTACACTTAAAATACAAAAAAAGTAAACTGCAGGAGCCGCCAAGTGGAACGATCCGGGCCTTCCACAAAACCTGAAAAAATACAATATTTTTTGTTAAATTCCAACCAAATACCAGAAATTAATTACCAAAATTATACTGCATAAGGAGCGGCTTACTCCTGAGCGTAACCAGACGACTCATCGGGGAGGTCCCAGCTCTCCTCAGCATAACCAGACGCCTCATTGGGAAGGCCACAATCCCCCTGGACGGAGACAGATGACACGTCCCAGTTCTCCGCACTCGAAACTGGACTAGATGCCGCCCCTGGAAGATCCCGTTCAAAGCCAGGAGGATTGTTGGCCCAGGCGGTCACGTCATCCTCGTGGATCATATAACTCGGGTGGGTCCTGCACACCAAACAGGCACACCAACCTATCTCCCCAGATAGTACCAGGGTAGCTCCTAAAAAGAAATATTATTTTTAGTCGGAAAAATTACGGTTCACCACAAAATAAACTTACCTGAAACCACCCATGAGCCCTCGCTATGGGGAGACAAGCAGAGCTCCACCCGGTGGAAGCTGTCCACCTCGGCAGGAGCAGACCAGATGCAGATATCGGGACGGGGGCTCCTCCGTCACAACAACCGGATTAGTCCCCTCCACCGGGGAGCCACGCTCTGCACCGAAATAGCCAGCACCCTAACACACTGGGGCCTGGAGCAAACGTAGGGAGTACGCGGTCCAATTATCTCTCCGAATTCCATTTTAGCAAGACTGTGAAGAAAGTCACAGCAATCGCTTCATATAAAGGGCAAAAACCCCAAACGTTAGCAAAAAATTAGCTGAGATGCACCTAGTATATGTCGTGCCCTAAACTCAGAGAATCCCACGCAACCGCAGTAGTAAAGGTAGTTTTTTTTTTATTTTTCGAAGCACACAAAATAAGCTCTATATCACACAAGTTGCATTTTATGCATTATGTATGTAGCTACAAAAACACAAATCTCGAACGTTTTTTTTCTTATTTCTTTCCAAGCCGATGCAAGATGCATTTCATTATCTCACACCGACCTTTTTTTAAAAAAAAAAAAAAAAAAAAAAAACTACAAACGCTTTCTCTACGGTAGAAAAATAAGTCCGTGCCTTTTCGTTCGCTTATCAGCGGCATGAGATATTAAATTACGAGCACAGAAGCCGGTCGAACGGAATTCATTTGGACATGTATGTGTGAATGCCCAAATGAAATGACATTCTCCCTTATCAAACGGATTTTTTTTTTAAACAATTGGGGCTGGCAAAGAGATTCTTAGGATAGATTAAGCATTAATCAAGATTTTTTTTTATTTTTACATACAATAGGATAATCCATAAGGAAAATAGAAAATAGAATAAGTTAAAGATATACGATACAAGCTAGGACTAGAATAACTTAATTTTGTAACGAAGACAAAGATGTAAAAACTCAACCGAAAACCTCCAAAGACCTAGCCAGCAAAAACGCACCCACATCAACTTCCCCTGAGAATTATTCCTCTTCAAAGAATAATTCTCTTTTTCTCAGGGGGAAGGATTGTTATATACCTAAAATAAGGAAAATTTCCATAAAAAACCTGAAAAAAGGGCAAGAAAATGAAAATCATATTCATTAATTTTTTCACATAAGCTAACCATGCTTAAAACATGGTTGGCTTATCTCTTAAACCTATGAAGAAAATTGCATCAGCAATTTTCTTCACATTCCACATAATTTATAAAATTTTTCTCATAAAACAACTTGGGAAAAACAAAAGACTCAGTTTACAACCCAAGTCGTTTTACTTAAAAATTTCCACGACAAATTTTGCCTTCAGCAAAATTTGTCATTTCAATAATTTAATTAAAAAATAAATCAAAAAGCAAATCGTACCTTCAGTACAATTTGCCGCGAAAAAATTCAACATGCATGTACATACGTACATACATATTACGACAAAAAACTTTCGTAATAAGAAACGCACGCCACACAAATGCATTGCATGTTATGCGCGTCGCGATTGTCAAACGACGGGACGGTGGCTGATGTTTTCAAAAGTGTAAGATTACATTTTTGAGGCCATTTGTCCAACGCGAATAATTCTGGACATGTTTGAACAAGCCCAGAATTAAGATCGTAAAATTTTCTCAGGATAAGAAAATGCAATTTAGCATTTTCGATCCTGAACAACGGCTCTTGATCACGATGAATGTGATCAAGAGTTGAGTTGAATTTTTGTATCATAATACGGCGGTTCGGTAAACGATTTTTAAAAAGAAAAAGTCGAGTTGTTTTGATTTTTTGAAAAGATTTAAAAGGAAAACGTTGAGTTTGGTTTGATTTTTTGAAAAGATTAAAGAAAGAGATTGAAGTAAGAGTTGAATTTTAAACGAAAAAGCGGCGCAATCTCGGGCCCGGAAGCAGGAGTCGGTTCTTAAGAGTTAAGTCGGTCGTTCTAAAAGGAGTTGTTGGTTTGTTGGTTTGAGTCGGGTAGCATAAAAAAAAGGATTTAATTAAAAGAAAATTTGGTTGTGTAGTTAAAAATAAAGATCTAATAAATTCGGTTGTGTAGTTAAAATAAAGATCTAATAAAAAGAAAATTCGGTTGTGTAGTTAAAATAAAGATGTGTATTTTAAGAATAGGAAAATTATAGAATAGCTACGTCTTGTAAAAAAAAAAATAAAGAATTAAAGAAGAGATAGAAAAATACAACAGAGTGTTTTGTGAAACAAGAACCCCGATCTGGATTATTAGTGAGCGGAAGTGAACCAAGTTCACAGGTGAGCGATATAGAAATTATATAACATGGAGATGTTACTATGAAGATGAAAAGGAAAAGGAACAAATTACACATCTTCCATCAACAAAACGTAAGTTTATTCACAAAACAAAAAAAATTTTTTTTGGAGGCGGGAGGATGTTCAGTCTTCACATATATGTAAGATTCCACGATGAATTTCTTACTTTCAAGACGTTCATAAAGCTTGAGGCAGCAAGGTAAGTAATACTCCATCGATGCCTAATCTACCTAAAAACGAAGAAAGAAGACACAAAGTATCATTCAAATTTATTTTATATAAAAATAATACTTATCTAATTAAATCTTCCAGCACATCAGCTCGCATTCAAAAGTCGTTTTTGGAATGATTATTCATTCAATAAAAAGCTGCTGCTCCTCCTCTACCATTTATCTAAAACAATATATATAAAAATCATTAATTAAACAACACAATTCCATAAAATATACCACAGTCTACTTACCTCCGTATATTTACAAATTTGTCGATGACATCAAGTGAAATTACGTCAACCAGCTGTCTGTGGTACATTCAGACATCACATCAATCGTTGCTAGGGCGACACCAAGAGGCGAGAAGACGTAACTGGTTACAGCGGCTATATAAAGCCGATGAATTTCAGTAGATGGGACAGTGATTACTATCGCGGGTAATCACATTTCAGCCACGTTTACTCAGAGAGTGTCTCTGAAGAAAACCAATGCCTTAGGAACCATTGATTCCTAAACAATCCCAAAAATCCACATCCTATCCTCTCATATCTCCTTCCCCCGCCGTCCTATTAACAACTAACTCCATAAGGAGAACGACATGAGGTACAACTGATACGGCGCATCAGCTGTAATTGAAGAAAGACAACAAAACTGAAAGTTCGAAAGTCACAATGGACAACTGGCAACAAGAGGAAAAAAGACGACATCTAACTGAACTGAGGGCTAAAGATGAGCCCCAACGAACAAATGAGGACAAATTAGAGAAATCATCGAGGGAACTACGACAAAGCAAACAAAACTCGGCGCAAAACACACTTGACTTGACTTGACTTGTAGATGGCACCATTCTTTTGGCAGAGTTGATCTGTATCAGAGCTAATTTGAGTAAAACGAATCGTGCTTCCTACCTTTGTCCACAGAAGATAATTCTGGTCAGGGATAGCCTGAATTTCCTTTCCTATCATACAGAAGATAATTCTGGTCAGGGATAACCTGAATTTCCTATTATACAGAAGATATTTCTGATTAGGGATAACCTGAGATTGTTATCATTTTATACAGAAGATAATTCCGATCTGGGATAACCTGAGCATCTTTTACAGAAGATAATTCTGATCAGGGATAACCTGAGCTTCTTATACAGAAGATAATTCTGATTAGGGATAACCTGAGCTTCACATCCTTTTACACAGAAGATAATTCTGGTCAGACAAATCTGAGTCTGAATTTTTCATAGAAGTTTTTTACTTCCTTGTGCCCACACGTACCATAATTCTGACCAGAGACAAATCTGAGGCTGAATTTTTTCATAGAAGTTTTTTACTTCCTTTAGCCCACACGTACCGTAATTCGGACCAGAGATAAATCTGAGTGTCTGATTACTTCCTTGTGCCCACACGCAGCACAAAGGCATTTCTTTATTGACTGAATATTAAAATTTAATTTGATGATAGTGCTCAGATCTTCTGCTTCTTTTTCTTTCCGAACTGAGACCATCAAGAGAGTGCATCGTCTTTTTAAGTTGAATTTTAATTTGTTTATTGAATTTTAGACTGAATTGTACTAGTTTGTAGGTTAGTTTTTTATATTGATTTTATATTGAATTATTGTTATGAATTTTGTGATATTAGGTTAAGCAAATTGAATTATTAAATAAAATTTTATATTTGAAATCAAAAAAAAACTGAGTTATCCTCTAAACCGGCTGTCCTCCCTCACGAACGAGACTAGATCTCACAATTATTTTAAATTCACACACTTCTTTTTCAATTGACTGACGGGGAATGGCCGAGTGCTTCACCTACCAAAGCTTCTTTCACATTGACCCCTATTTCTAGCAGCTTCTGCATTTCTAGCAGGTGCTTGCCAAAATAATTTGCTAAGTTCAAGGAATAGTTTTGAAATTTTCAAATATTTTGGGTTTAACATGCTTTATATTATGCTTTGGGCTATGGTCGGTCCAATAGGTTTGAAGTTGAGTAAGGCAAATTGTCGCTTTCATATTTAGTGATAATTTATGTTTACGCAATGTTGATAGTGGTGCTGAGGGAAGTCTGAACGAGGAAAGTCAAGCTATTTTAATACCGATTCTACACATATAGAAGATAAATACTACCTTTTCCTTTTTAGTGTTCTTGGGCTGAACTTCGCACAGTACCCTACCTGCCTTACGTCATCCTTACAGTGTTAGTAAATGTTAATGTAATAATTTAGTAATTTGAGCTTCAACTTAATACTACTTAATCCTAATTACTGGTGTTCAAAATTCAATGGTGATTAGGTTACACACATATAGAAAAAGACGTGGAGGAATTTAAATCAATCCTACCCTCCAAGTTTTCGGGACGGCTCCTCAATTTCCTTCGACCGCTCCAGAAAAGAGAAGTGTCTCTATCCATCGCGCAGGTATGGTAGATGTGGTTAAATTTTTATTACATGGCTGTGGTTTGCATCGGTATTCGTTTGAGGAGCAATGAGTCTGGTAAAATATCATCTTTAAAAGCCGAGTTGAAGCATCTCATCTTGCAGAAATAGCATACATAAAGGTACATGGACTTATTTCCCATTAAAATCTGTAAATTAAATTAAAATTCCTTGCAGAATCAATCAAGTTGAATACTGTTGGACATCACGGGACGTTACATCAAGGTACATAGGATTTGATTCCACTATTTTAATATTTTTCAGGTCACCACACCCTTTTAATCGTGATTTCGACGCATAACAAGCAGCCCAGGGATTTCGAGAGAATTTTCTCAAAATTTTAGGAGACAGAAAACTGCAGATCAGGAATGTAACGCCGACGAAACTGCATTATTTTGAAGAAAATGCCCGAACGCACTTATATCTGTAAAAATGAAAAGTCTGCTTCAGAACTTAAGGTTCCAAGGATAGGATCACTTTACTTTTAAATTCAAACGCCTCTAGAGATAACGGCACAAAGTCCATGCTAATTAACAGTTTATTAACCCACGAGCAATCACAGGGGCTTACAAGTCAGCGCCTCACGTTTTCTGTCGAGCACATAAAAACTCATAGGAATAGGTATTTGCAATTGCTTTGTGCCGGAAGTAACAAATTACAAAAAAAAAAAAAATATTTGTTTGAAGGCCTTGTGAGTTACCGATAACGCGCCAGGACATCCAGATTATTTAAGGGGTAACGCCACTGTAAATTTTTTGAAAAATCGATTTTGTTTTTATTGGCTTAAAAACTAAGAAAAAAAGTCCCGTGCCAGAAAATGTTTTTTTTCCTTTGAAAATGGAGGTCGCCACCAAGCGCGTCAAACTTGCTCCCAAACGACTACCTGAAGCCTGAAACACAATTGGAGCTTTTCAGCCAGCTGTATCGCCCGCTTTCTTCTAAAGCTGACTGAAAAAGCCGAATTGAATACAACTGACCTTTTTGACATTTGAAACTTTAACTTGTTTATCGGAAAACTTTTATTTTTTGCCTTAATTTTTTTTATTTTTTCCAATAAAAACTATTCTCAAAACTTTAAACGCGTTTTCCTCGAAACACGGTTTTTAAAAATGGCACGCAGCATAAATCAAACAATTTTGATATTTTCGATCTGAAATTTTGACCAGATGTGAACATTAACATTGTCTAAAGAATGCCGTTCGGGATTTTCAATAATTTTATTTGTTGATTTTTTATTAACAAAAAACCTGCCGTTTTTTTCGTCAAAAATCAAACTTTCTTTTCAAACGCGCGCCAAATCTACAAAAATTAATAGTTTTTAAAATCCGTACTGCATTCTCTGCCTATAAGCCACTAGATTATTGGTTTTCTTTTGTTTTGGTCTAGATTAAAATGTGCACCAGTGGTGCTGCGTGCCGCGGAGTGTTATGGTCGTAGCATACGGCATGTAGCAGTATGCTACACTGAGACTAGATGCATCATGTGTGCCCAGCCTGCCTCCTAAATGGACGGAGTGCCTGTGCGCACCGAACGTACCCAAACCGACAAGAAGAGCGTTTCCTGTCAC
The DNA here is from genome assembly GCA_963930735.1 of Dioctria linearis. Taxonomy (NCBI): domain Eukaryota; kingdom Metazoa; phylum Arthropoda; class Insecta; order Diptera; family Asilidae; genus Dioctria; species Dioctria linearis. The sequence continues at coordinate 139,509,790 of OZ005741.1, forward strand.
TTTTTGGCGGCTGTCAGAGGAACGTCTGAGAATTTGATTGAAAAAAGTCACAGTTTTGCTTGGCGATCGAGGGTAAACATATTGAAAAGGCCACAAAAGTGGACAAAAAATAATCATCCAATAAAAACCCGTACGAGGAAGTACGGACAGGATTGTTGCGATAATCAAGGAATTTGATAAGAATCTCCAGCAAAAGTGGTGGTCTCACCCAATCAATTTTCATTACCATTCGCCAAAGTGCGTTGTGAAAGTTTTTCACTAAAAGACAATATAATAATATTAAGTTTTTGTAACTGGGGACGTTTTTTATATAATTATGCATTTAGCTTTACCCGTTTGTGATCCATTTTGAACTGTTTTTATATTTCAACAAGTATCTAATATTCGCCATGATTATTATTCTTATTTATTTAAATGATATTGATAAAAACTGAAATATGTAGAAATATTTTTCATGCTTTAATAAAGAATATTTTTATATGAAGATAAAGCGGAAATTTTGATTAGGTCAGGCCAAATTTTTTTATTGTGATAGGGAGTTAAGGTGAACAGTAATAGAAGTAAAACAAATATAGGAATATTGTTCCACTAAAGAAATCCTACAACGGTATGGTGCCGTAGAATTGTTAATATCCTCCTTCTCTCCCCTGGAGCGCTCCTTACAATGAAGGTTGACTAGGTCCGCTACTCCTCTCTCCTTTTCAGGTCAACAAAGGGATACTTATATACTTACGGCCCTCAATATCATTGGGTGGATGGGGCCTGGGTAAGGGTAAGTGGTATAAAGGCCCCTTCAGGGCTGGAGTGTGTGCTACGGCTTTTGTCTATCAGGCACGACGATTTTTTTCTGTTATGGCTGGCGACAGCGGCAGGCTTTTTGGTTAACCCCCTATGACTCTCCCGCAATAACCGAGGTGCTAGCGTGCCGCCCTGGAATAAACGCAGTCCACCGAGTGATCTGTCAGCTCATGCTGACAGCTGGGACTTCACGTAAAATAAATCACTCGCAACATAGTTACATAACAGGAGTTCTGCAACAAAACATGTCCCAGGAAGAGGCTGTGGAGCCGCCATTTCGTTTTTTTTTCGCTGTCAAAAATTTTTATCAATAAATTTCAATGTATGCCTGATAATACCCTTAAAAGGCTTTTTTCAAACACCTTTAATATCGCGAGAAAAAAACTCGTGAAAAAACCTTTTTTTTAGCCGTTACATTGGCGTTACCCCTTAAATCATCCGGCTATTAAAGTAATATTTTAACTACCCAACACGACATAAATCCTGCAACCACAAGACCAGGTAATAATTAAATCATTTAAATCATTGAATATACGACACACATTTGAACACACTTTAGAAAACAGTGATTGTAATCAAAATACAACTAAAGTAACGCACTTGTGGAAAGATTTTTAATTTCAAATAACATTCAAACTATTTCGTTATCTCTGAAAGAACCAAATTCTGTGACTCTGCATGCTTGTTGCGGAACATTATGCACTGAAGTTGTTAGAGGAAATTGTTTAACTACCGTGACAACAATAGTAAATCGTCTAACAAAAATATTGCCCACACTTCAAGTCGAGAGAGATTTGTGGACATGAACGAGGATGAAGTTATTGAATTAATAAATGCTAGTAACCAATGCTTAGATGAACAACAACGTATGCAATTGGCAGAGTCGTTCGAATCAATCGGTGAAGGAAACTCAGCACGCATTTTCTGTGAGCTAAAGCAAGTTTTAGAAAGAAGAAATAACAAATTGTTTAAACAATGAAAATAATACAATAATAGAGAAGAAACAAGTGAATCTTCAAGCTATGAAAAAGCACAACCCACATTTAAAGGCGGATGTCATTGGAAACTAACTATAGGTAGCTCCGGTACTGCGAGTCGGAATCGCGCACGAAGGTTTCTGTACCATCGTACAAAATTTAACGCTATGCACTTTTTACTTCTTTTTCCAAATGATAGTAGGCGTCATGTGAAAAAATAATGCTGTCATTTGAAAAAATAATACTAATCCTGTAATTTGAAAAAAAATGCCTAGTTATGATAATAATAATGAATAAAAATAAATAAAAAGATTAATCTTTTGGATTTTTAACGGGTTACACTTAATTTTGTTCAAGAAAGATTTTTTTTTGGATTCTCCGGTATATAGCAAAAGCTAAAAAATGTTCTAATTTGTTATTTCATCACACAACCCATTAATTTTGGTGACAAGTTTCAAGTCTTGTTTTGACTCATCAACAGGTCCCAAATACCGAAATTGGGTGATTTGAAAAACAAATGAAAAAATGAAAGAAAGAAAAAAGAAATGGAAAGTTTGAGGAAAACAGAAAAAACATTTTTTTTTTATTTATTAAAAAAATTAAAATTTTTTTTTAAAGAAACAGATTCATTCGAAGCGAATCGACCCTGTATACGCCACGCAGTGGGCTGAAATATAAAGAAGAAAAGGTAGAAGAAGAAGCGTGTCGTGTCAGCAGAGAACCTTACACTCATCGGTGCAGGTTGGTTTTCTGCCTGCTGCAGACGCTTGACAATAGATCGAACTGATCTGTTCTCATATAAACTCAGAATAAATTCTGGGTGTGAATTATATGAGGAAGAAACACTCCTATACAAGCCCAGGAGGAAAAATAAATAAAGAGATTACCCTTTTGGACTCTTTACCGGGTTACACTTAATTTTGTTCAAAAAAGAATTTGTTTGGATTCTCCCGTATATAGCAAAAGCTAAAAAATGTTCTAATTTGTTATTTCATCACATAACCTATTAATTTTTGGTGACAAGTTTTAAGACTTGTTTTGACTCATCAACAGCTCCCAAATAGCGAAATTGGGTGATTTGAAAAACAAATGAAAAAATGGAAAAAAGAAGAAAGAAATGAAAAGTTTGAGAAAAATAGAAAAAAACAATTTTTTTTACTTATTAACAAAATTTAAATTTTTTTTTAAAGAAACAGATTCATTTGAAGCGAATCGAACCTGTATACGCCACGCAGTAGGCTGAAAAATAAAGAAGAAAAGGTAGAAGAAGAAGCGTTTCATGTTAGCAGAAAACCTTACACTCATCGGTGCAGCTTGGTTTTCTGCCTGCTGCAGACGCTTGAAAATATATCAAACTGATCTCTTCTCATATAAACTCAGGATAAATTCTGGGTGTGAATTATATGAGGAAAAAACACTCCTATACAAGCCCAGCAGGAAAAATAAATAAAGAGATTATTGTTTTGGACTTTTTACCAGATTACACTTAATTTTGTTCAAGAAAGAATTTTTTTTTGGGATTCTCCGGTATATGGCAAAAGCTAAAAAATGTTCTAATTTGTTATTTCATCACACAACCCATTAATTTTTGGTGACAAGTTTTAAGACTTGTTTTGACTCATCAACAGGTCCCAAATAGCGAAATGGGTTGATTTGAAAAACAAATGAAAAAAAAAGAAGAAAAAATGAAAAGTTTGAGAAAAATTAAAAAAACAATTTTTTTATTTATTAAAAAAATTTGAAATTTTTTTTAAAGAAACAATTTTATTCGAAGCGAATCGACCCTGTATACGCCACACAGTGGGCTAAAAAATAAAGAAGAAAAGCTAGAAAAAGAAGCGTTTCGTGTCAGTAGAAAACCTTACACTCATCGATGCAGCTTGGTTTTCTGCCTGCTGCAGACGCTTGAAACTAGATCAAACTGATCTCTTCTCATATAAACTCAGAATAAATTCTGCGTGTGAATTATATGAGGAAAAAACACTCCTATACAATCCCAGGAGGAAACATAAATAAAGAGATTACTGTTTTGGACTTTTTACCACGTTACACTTAATTTTGTTCAAGAAAGAATTTTTTGGGATTCTCCGGTATATAGCAAAAGCTAAAAAATATTCTAATTTGTTATTTCATCACACAAACCATTAATTTTTGGTGACAAGTTTCAAGTCTTGGTTTGACTCATCGACAGGTCCCAAATAGCGAAATTGGGTGATTTAAAAACAAATGAAAAAAAAATTAAAAAAAGAAGAAAGAAATGAAAAGTTTGAGAAAAATAGAAAATTTTTTTTTTATTTATTAAAAAAATTTAAAATTTCTTTTTAAAGAAACAGATTCATTCGAAGCGAATCGAACTTGTATACGCCAGCAGTGGGCTAAAAAATAAAGAAGAAAAGGTAGAAGAAGAAGTGTTTCGTGCTAGTAGAAAACCTTACACTGATCGGTGCAGCTTGGTTTTCTGCCTGCTGCAGACGCTTGAAAATAGATCAAACTGATCTCTTCTAATGAAAACTCAGAATAAATTCTGGTTGTGAATTATATGAGGAAAAAACACTCCTATACAAGCCCAGGATGAAAAATAAATAAAAAGATTACTCTTTTGGACTTATTACCGGGTTAAACTTAATTTTGTTCAAGAAAGAATTTTTTTTTGGGATTCTCCGGTATATGGCAAAAGCTAAAAAATGTTCTAATTTGTTATTTCATCACACAACCCATTAATTTTTGGTGACAAGTTTCAAGTCTTGGTTTGACTCTTCAACAGGTCCCAAATAGCGAAATTGGGTGATTTGAAAAACAAATAAAAAAATGGAAAAAAGAAGCAAGAAATGAAAAGTAGGAGAAAAATAGAAAAAACAATTTTTTTATTTAGTAAAAAAATTTAAAATTTTTTTTAAAGAAACAGATTCATTCGAAGCGAATCGAACCTGTATACGCCACGCAGTGGGCTAAAAAATAAAGACGAAAAGGTAGAAGAAGAAGCGTGTCGTATCAGCAGAAAACCTTACACTCATCGGTGCAGGTTGGTTTTCTGCCTGCTGCAGCCGCTTGAAAATAGATCAAACTGATCTCTTCTCATATAAACTCAGGATAAATTCTGGGTGTGAATTATATGAGGAAAAAACTCTCCTATACAAGCCCAGCAGGAAAAATAAATAAAGAGATTATTGTTTTGGACTTTTTACCAGATTACACTTAATTTTGTTCAAAAAAAGAATTTGTTTGGATTCTCCCGTATATAGCAAAAGCTAAAAAATGTTCTAATTTGTTATTTCATCACACAACCTATTAATTTTTGGTGACAAGTTTTAAGACTTGTTTTGACTCATCAACAGGTCTCAAATAGCGAAATGGGTTGATTTGAAAAACAAATGAAAAAAAAAAGAAGAAAAAAATGAAAGTTTGAGAAAAATAGAAAAAACAATTTTTTTATTTATTAAAAAAATTTTAAATTTTTTTAAAGAAACATTCATTCGAAGCGAATCGAACCTGTATACGCCACGCAGTGGTTTGAAAAATAAAGAAGAAAAGGTAGAAGAAGAAGCGTTTCGTGTCAGCAGAAAACCTTACGCTCATCGGTGCAGCTTGGTTTTCTGCCTGCTGCAGACGCTTGAAAATAGATCAAACTGATCTCTTCTCATATAAACCCAGAATAAATTCTGGGTGTGAACTATATGAGGAAAAAACACTCCTATACAAGCCCAGGAGGAAAAATAAATAAAAAGATTACTCTTTTGGACTTTTTACCGGGTTACACTTAATTTTGTTCAAATAGATCAAACTGATCTCTTCTCATATAAACTCAGAATAAATTCTGGGTGTGAACTATATGAGGAAAAAACACTCCTATACAAGCCCAGGAGGAAAAATAAATAAAAAGATTACTCTTTTGGACTTTTTACCGGGTTACACTTAATTTTGTTCAAGAAAGAATTTTTTGGGATTCTCCGGTATATAGCAAAAGCTCAAAAATGTTCTAATTTGTTATTTCATCACACAACCCATTAATTTTTGGTTATAAGTTTCAAGTCTTGGTTTGACTCATCAACAGGTCCCAATAGCGAAATTGGGTGATTTGAAAAACAAATAAAAAAAAAAAACGAAAAAAAGGAAGAAATGAAAAGTTTGAGAAAAATAAAAAAAACATTTTTTTCATTTATTAAAAGATTTAAAATTTTTTTTTAAAGAAACAGATTCATTCGAAGCGAATCGAACGTGTATACGCCACGCAGTAGGCTGAAAAATAAAGAAGAAAAGGTAGAAGAAGAAGCGTTTCATGTTAGCAGAAAACCTTGCACTCATCGGTGCAGCTTGGTTTTCTGCCTGCTGCAGACGCTTGAAAATAGATCAAACTGATCTCTTCTCATATAAACTCAGAATAAATTCTGGGTGTGAATTTTATGAGGAAAAACACTCCTATACAAGCCCAGGAGGAAAAATAAATAAAAAGATTAGTCTTTTGGACTTTGTACCGGGTTACACTTAATTTTGTTCAAGAAAGATTTTTTTGGGATTCTCCAGTATATAGCAAAAGCTCAAAAATGTTCTAATTTGTTATTTCATCACACAACCCATGAATTTTTGGTTACAAGTTTTAGGTCTTGGTTTGACTCTTCAACAGGTCCCAAATGGCGAAATTGGGTGATTTGAAAAACAAATGAAAAAAATGGAAAAAAGAAGAAAGAAATGAAAAGTTTGAGAAAAAAAAAAACAATTTTTTTATTTACTAAAAAAATTTAAATTTTTTTTTAAAGAAACAGATTCATTCGAAGCGAATCCAACCTGTATACGCCACGCAGTGGGCTGTAAAATAAAGAAGAAAATGTAGAAGAAGATGCATTTCGTGTCAGCAGAAAGCCTTACACTCATCGGTGCACCTTGGTTTTCTGCCTACTGCAGACGTTTGAAAATAGATCAAACTGCTCTCTTCTCATATAAACTCAGAATATATTCTGGGTGTGAATTATATGAGCCAAAAACACTCCTATACAAGCCCAGGAGGAAAAATAAATAAAGGGATTACTGCTTTGGACTTTTTACCGGGTTATACTTAATTTTGTTCAAGAAAGAAGTTTTTGGGATTCTCCGGTATATAGCAAAAGCTAAAAAATGTTCTAATTTGTTATTTCATCACACAACCCATTAATTTTTGGTTACAAGTTTCTAGTATTGGTTTGACTCATCAACAGGTCCCAATAGCGAAATTGGGTGATTTGGAAAACAAATGAAAAAAAATGGAAAAAAGAAGTAAGAAATGAAAAGTTTGAGAAAAATAAAAAAAAAACAATTTTCTTATTTATTAAAGAAATTTTAATTTTTTTTTAAAGAAACAGATTCATTCGAAGCGAATCGAACCTGTATACGCCACGCAGTTGGCTGAAAAATAAAGAAGAAAAGGTAGAAGAAGAAGCGTTTCGTGTCAGCAGAAAGCCTTACACTCATCGGTGCAGCTTGGTTTTCTGCCTCCTGCAGACGCTTGAAAATAGTTCAAACTGATCTCTTTTCATATAAACTCAGAATAAATTCTGCGTGTGAATTATATGAGGAAAAAACACTCCTATACAAGCCCAGGAGGAAAAAAAAGAAAAAGATTACTCTTTTGGACTTTTTAACGGGTTACACTTAATTTTGTTCAAGAAACAAGTTTTTGGGATTCTCCGGTATATAGCAAAAGCTAAAAAATGTTCTAATTTATTATTTCATCACACAACACATTAATTTTTGGTTACAAGTTTTAGGTCTTGGTTTGACTCATCAACAGGTCCCAAATGGCGAAATTGGGTGTTTTGAAAAACAAATGAAAAAAAATGGAAAGAAGAAGAAAGAAATGAAAAGTTTGAGAAAAAAAAGAAAAACAATTTTTTTATTTACTAAAAAAATTTAAAATTTTTTTTATAGAAACAGATTCATTCGAAGCGAATCGAACCTGTATACGCCACGCAGTGGGCTGAAAAATAAAGAAGAAAAGGTAGAAGAAGAAGCGTTTCGTGTCAGCAGAAAGCGTTACACTCATCGGTGCAGTTTGGTTTTCTGCCTGCTGCAGACGCTTGAAAATAGATCAAACTGATCTCTTCTCATATAAACTCAGAATAAATTCTGGGTGTGAATTTTATGAGGAAAAAACACTCCTATACAAGCCAAGGAGGAAAAATAAATAAAAAGATTACTCTTTTGGACTTTTGACCGGGTTACACATAATTTTATTCAAGGAAGAATTTTTTTTTTTGCGATTCTCCGGTATATAGCAAAAGCTAAAAAATGTTCTAATTTGTTATTTCATCAGACAACCCATTAATTTTGGTGACTAGTTTCAAGTCTTGGTTTGACTCATCAAAGGGTCCCAAATAGCGAAATTGGGTGATTTGAATAACAAATAAAAAAACGAAAAAAAGAAGCAAGAAATGAAAAGTTTGAGAAAAATAGAAAAAACAATTTTTTTATTTATTAAAAAAATTTTAATTGTTTTTTAAAGAAACATTCATTCGAAGCGAATCGAACCTGTATACGCCTCGCAGTAGGCTGAAAAATAAAGAAGAAAAGGTAGAAGAAGAAGCGTTTCATGTCAGCAGAAAACCTTACACTCATCGGTGCAGCTTGATTTTCTGCCTGCTGCAGACGCTTGAAAATAGATCAAACTGATCTCTTCTCATATAAACTCAGAATAAATTCTGGGTGTGGATTTTATGAGGAAAAAAAAAACTCCTATACAAGCCAAGGAGGAAAAATAAATAAAAAGATTACTCTTTTGGACTTTTTACAGGGTTATACTTAATTTTGTTCAAGAAAGAAGTTTTTGGGATTCTCCGGTATATAGCAAAATCTGAAAAATTTTCTAATTTGTTATTTCATCACACAACCCATTAAGTTTTGGTTATAAGTTTCAAGTCTTGGTTTGACTCATCAACAGGTCCCAATAGCGAAATTGGGTAATTTGAAAAACAAATAAAAAAAAAAAAACGAAAAAAAAAGAAAGAAATGAAAAGTTTGAGAAAATAGAAAAAAACAATTTTTTTATTTATTAAAAAAATTTTAAATTTTTTTTAAAGAAACATTCATTCGAAGCGAATCGAACCTTTATACGCCACGCAGTGGTTTGAAAAATAAAGAAGAAAAGGTAGAAGAAGAAGCGTTTCGTGTCCGCAGAAAACCTTACACTCATCGTTGCAGCTTGGTTTTCTGCCTGCTAAATTCTGGGTGTGAATTATATGAGGAAAAAACACTCCTATACAAGCCCAGGAGGAAAAATAAATAAAAAGATTACTCTTTTGGACTTTTTACCGGGTTACACTTAATTTTGTTCAAGAAAGAATTTTTTGGGATTCTCCGGTATATAGCAAAAGCTAAAAAATGTTCTAATTTGTTATTTCATCACACAACCCATTAATTTTTGGTTACAAGTTTCAAGTCTTCGTTTGACTCATCAACAGGTCCCAAATAGCGAAATTGGGTGATTTGAAAAACAAATGAAAAAATGGAAAAAAGAAGAAAGAAATGAAAAGTTTGAGAAAATAAGAAAAAACAATTTTCTTATTTATTAAAAAATTTAAAATTTTTTTTTAATGAAACAGATTCATTCGAAGCGAATTGAACCTGTTTATGCCACGCAGTGGGCTGAAAAATAAAGAAGAAAAGGTAGAAGAAGAAGCGTTTCGTGTCAGCAGAAAGCCTTACACTCATCGGTGCAGCTTGGTTTTCTGCCTCCTGCAGACGCTTGAAAATAGATCAAACTGATCTCTTCTCATATAAACTCAGAATAAATTCTGGGTGTGAATTATATGAGAAAAAAAACACTCTTATACAAGCCCAGGAGGAAAAATAAATAAAAAGATTACTCTTTTGGACTTTTTACCGGGTTATACTTAATTTTGTTCAAGAAAGAATTTTTTGGGATTCTCCGGTATATAGCAAAAGCTAAAAAATGTTCTAATTTGTTATTTCATCACACAACCCATTAATTTTTGGTGACAAGTTTCAAGTCTCGGTTTGACTCATCAACAGGTCCGAAATAGCGAAATTGCGTGATTTGAAAAACAAATGAAAAAAATGGAAAAAAGAAGAAAGAAATGAAAAGTTTGAGAAAAATAAAAAAAACATTTTTTTTCATTTATTAAAAGAATTTAAAATTTTTTTTAAAGAAACAGATTCATTCGAAGCGAATCGAACGTGTATACGCCACGCAGTAGGCTGAAAAATAAAGAAGAAAAGGTAGAAGAAGAAGCGTTTCATTTTAGCAGAAAACCTTGCACTCATCGGTGCAGCTTGGTTTTCTGCCTGCTGCAGACGCTTGAAAATAGATCAAACTGATCTCTTCTCATATAAACTCAGAATAAATTCTGGGTGTGAATTTTTATGAGGAAAAACATTCCTATACAAGCCCAGGAGGAAAAATAAATAAAAAGATTAGTCTTTTGGACTTTTTACCGGGTTACACTTAATTTTGTTCAAGAAAGAATTTTTTGGGATTCTCCAGTGTATAGCAAAAGCTCAAAAATTTTCTAATTTGTTATTTCATCACACAACCCATTAAGTTTTGGTTATAAGTTTCAAGTCTTGGTTTGACTCATCAACAGGTCCCAATAGCGAAATTGGGTAATTTGAAAAACAAATAAAAAAAAAAAACGAAAAAAAAAGAAAGAAATGAAAAGTTTGAGAAAAATAGAAAAAAACAATTTTTTTATTTATTAAAAAAATTTTAAATTTTTTTTTAAAGAAACATTCATTCGAAGCGAATCGAACCTTTATACGCCACGCAGTGGTTTGAAAAATAAAGAAGAAAAGGTAGAAGAAGAAGCGTTTCGTGTCCGCAGAAAACCTTACACTCATCGTTGCAGCTTGGTTTTCTGCCTGCTAAATTCTGGGTGTGAATTATATGAGGAAAAAACACTCCTATACAAGCCCAGGAGGAAAAATAAATAAAAAGATTACTCTTTTGGACTTTTTACCGGGTTACACTTAATTTTGTTCAAGAAAGAATTTTTTGGGATTCTCCGGTATATAGCAAAAGCTAAAAAATGTTCTAATTTGTTATTTCATCACACAACCCATTAATTTTTGGTTACAAGTTTCAAGTCTTCGTTTGACTCATCAACAGGTCCCAAATAGCGAAATTGGGTGATTTGAAAAACAAATGAAAAAATGGAAAAAAGAAGAAAGAAATGAAAAGTTTGAGAAAATAAGAAAAAACAATTTTCTTATTTATTAAAAAATTTAAAATTTTTTTTTAATGAAACAGATTCATTCGAAGCGAATTGAACCTGTTTATGCCACGCAGTGGGCTGAAAAATAAAGAAGAAAAGGTAGAAGAAGAAGCGTTTCGTGTCAGCAGAAAGCCTTACACTCATCGGTGCAGCTTGGTTTTCTGCCTCCTGCAGACGCTTGAAAATAGATCAAACTGATCTCTTCTCATATAAACTCAGAATAAATTCTGGGTGTGAATTATATGAGAAAAAAACACTCTTATACAAGCCCAGGAGGAAAAATAAATAAAAAGATTACTCTTTTGGACTTTTTACCGGGTTATACTTAATTTTGTTCAAGAAAGAATTTTTTGGGATTCTCCGGTATATAGCAAAAGCTAAAAAATGTTCTAATTTGTTATTTCATCACACAACCCATTAATTTTTGGTGACAAGTTTCAAGTCTCGGTTTGACTCATCAACAGGTCCGAAATAGCGAAATTGCGTGATTTGAAAAACAAATGAAAAAAATGGAAAAAAGAAGAAAGAAATGAAAAGTTTGAGAAAAAATAAAAAAAACATTTTTTTCATTTATTAAAAGAATTTAAAATTTTTTTTAAAGAAACAGATTCATTCGAAGCGAATCGAACGTGTATACGCCACGCAGTAGGCTGAAAAATAAAGAAGAAAAGGTAGAAGAAGAAGCGTTTCATTTTAGCAGAAAACCTTGCACTCATCGGTGCAGCTTGGTTTTCTGCCTGCTGCAGACGCTTGAAAATAGATCAAACTGATCTCTTCTCATATAAACTCAGAATAAATTCTGGGTGTGAATTTTATGAGGAAAAACATTCCTATACAAGCCCAGGAGGAAAAATAAATAAAAAGATTAGTCTTTTGGACTTTTTACCGGGTTACACTTAATTTTGTTCAAGAAAGAATTTTTTGGGATTCTCCAGTGTATAGCAAAAGCTCAAAAATGTTCTAATTTGTTATTTCATCACACAACCCATTAATTTTTGGTTACACGTTTTAGGTCTTGGTTTGACTCATCAACAGGTCCCAAATGGCGAAATTGGGTGATTTGAAAAACAAATGAAAAAATGGAAAAAAGAAGAAAGAAATGAAAAGTTTGAGAAAAAAAAACAATTTTTTTATTTACTAAAAAAATTTAAATTTTTTTTTAAAGAAACAGATTCATTCGAAGCGAATCCAACCTGTATACGCCACGCAGTTGGCTGAAAAAGTAAAGAAGAAAAGGTAGAAGAAGAAGCGTTTCGTGTCAGCAGAGAGATTTACACTCATCGGTGCAGCTTGGTTTTCTGCCTCCTTCAGACGCTTGAAAATAGATCAAACTGATCTCTTTTCATATAAACTCAGAATAAATTCTGCGTGTGAATTATATGAGGAAAAAACACTCCTATACAAGCCCAGGAGGAAAATAAAGAAAAAGATTAGTCTTTTGGAATTTTTACCGGGTTGCACTTAATTTTGTTCAAGAAAGAAGTTTTTGGGATTCTCCGGTATATAGCAAAAGCTAAAAAATGTTCTAATTTGTTATTTCATCACACAACCCATTAATTTTTGGTTACAAGTTTCAAGTATTGGTTTGACTCATCAACAGGTCCCAATAGCGAAATTGGGTGATTTGAAAAACAAATGAAAAAAATGGAAAAAAGAAGTAAGAAATGAAAAGTTTGAGAAAAATAAAAAAAACAATTTTCTTATTTATTAAAAAAATTTTAAATTTTTTTTAAAGAAACAGATTCATTCGAAGCGAATCGAACCTGTATACGCCACGCAGTTGGCTGAAAAATAAAGAAGAAAAGGTAGAAGAAGAAGCGTTTCGTGTCAGCAGAAAGCCTTACACTCATCGGTGCAGCTTGGTTTTCTGCCTCCTTCAGACGCTTGAAAATAGATCAAACTGATCTCTTTTCATATAAACTCAGAATAAATTCTGCGTGTGAATTATATGAGGAAAAAACACTCCTATACAAGCCCAGGAGGAAAAAAAAGAAAAAGATTACTCTTTTGGACTTTTTACCGGGTTACACTTAATTTTGTTCAAGAAACAAGTTTTTGGGATTCTCCGGTATATAGCAAAAGCTAAAAAATGTTCTAATTTATTATTTCATCACACAACCCATTAATTTTTGGTTACAAATTTTAGGTCTTGGTTTGACTCATCAACAGGTCCCAAATGGCGAAATTGGGTGTTTTGAAAAACAAACGAAAAAAATGGAAAACGGAAGAAAGAAATGAAAAGTTTGAGAAAAAAAGAAAAAACAATTTTTTTATTTATTAAAAAAATTTAAAATTTTTTTTAAAGAAACAGATTCATTCGAAGCGAATCCAACCTGTATACGCCACGCAGTGGGCTGTAAAATAAAGAAGAAAAGGCAGAAGTAGATGCGTTTCGTGTCAGCAGAAGGCCTTACACTCATCGGTGCAGCTTGGTTTTCTGCCTGCTGCAGACGCTTGAAAATAGATCAAACTGATCTCTTCTCATATAAACTCAGAATAAATTCTGCGTGTGAATTATATGAGGAAAAAACACTCCTATACAAGCCCAGGAGGAAAAAAAAGAAAAAGATTACTCATTTGGACTGTTTACCGGGTTACACTTAATTTTGTTCAAGAAAGAAGTTTTTGGGATTCTCCGGTATATAGCAAAAGCTAAAAAATGTTCTAATTTGTTATTTCATCACACAACCCATTAATTTTTGGTTACAAGTTTCAAGTATTGGTTAGACTCATCAACAGGTCCCAATAGCGAAATTGGGTGATTTGAAAAACAAATGAAAAAAATGGAAAAAAGAAGTAAGAAATGAAAAGTTTGAGAAAAATAAAAAAAAACAATTTTCTTATTTATTAAAAATTTTTTAAATTTTTTTTAAAGAAACAGATTCATTCGAAGCGAATCGAACCTGTATACGCCACGCAGTTGGCTGAAAAATAAAGAAGAAAAGGTAGAAGAAGAAGCGTTTCGTGTCAGCAGAAAGCCTTACACTCATCGGTGCAGCTTGGTTTTCTGCCTCCTGCAGACGCTTGAAAATAGATCAAACTGATCTCTTTTCATATAAACTCAGAATAAATTCTGCGTGTGAATTATATGAGGAAAAAACACTCCTATACAAGCCCAGGTGGAAAAAAAAGAAAAAGATTACTCATTTGGACTTTTTACCGGGTTACACTTAATTTTGTTCAAGAAACAAGTTTTTGCGATTCTTCGGTATATAGCAAAAGCTAAAAAATGTTCTAATTTATTATTTCATCACACAACCCATTAATTTTTGGTTACAAATTTTAGGTCTTGGTTTGACTCATCAACAGGTCCCAAATGGCGAAATTGGGTGTTTTGAAAAACAAATGAAAAAAATGGAAAAAGGAAGAAAGGAATGAAAAGTTGGAGAAAAATAGAAAAAACAAATTTTTTTATTTACTAAAAAAATTTAAATTTTTTTTTAAAGAAACAGATTCATTCGAAACGAATCCAACCTGCATACGCCACGCAGTGGGCTGAAAAATAATGAGGAAAAGGTAGAAGAAGAAGCGTTTCGTGTAAGCAGAAAGCCTTACACTCATCGGTGCACCTTGGTCTTCTGCCTCCTGCAGACGCTTGAAAATAGATCAAACTGATCTCTTTTCATATAAACTCAGAATAAATTCTGGGTGTGAATTATATGAGGAAAAAACACTCCTATACAAGCCCAGGAGGATAAATAAATAAAGGGATTACTGTTTTGGACTTTTTACCGGGTTACACTTAATTTTGTTCAAGGAAGAATTTTTTTTGGGATTCTCCGGTATATAGCAAAAGCAAAAAAATGTTCTAATTTGTTATTTCATCACATAACCCATTAATTTTTGCTTACAAGTTTCAAGTATTGGTTTGACTCATCAACAGGTCCCAATAGCGAAATTGGGTGATTTGAAAAACAAATTAAAAAAATGGAAAAAAGAAGTAAGAAATGAAAAGTTTGAGAAAAATAAAAAAAAAACAATTTTCTTATTTATTAAAAATTTTTTATTTTTTTTTTAATGAAACAGATTCATTCGAAGCGAATAGAACCTGTATACGCCACGCAGTTCGCTGAAAAATAAAGAAGAAAAGGTAGAAGAAGAAGCGTTTCGTGTCAGCAGAAAGCCTTACACTCATCGGTGCAGCTTGGTTTTCTACCTCCTGCAGACGCTCGAAAATAGATCAAACTGATCTCTTTTCATATAAACTCAGAATAAATTCTGGGTGTGAATTATATGAGGAAAAAGCACTCCTATACAAGCCCAGGAGGAAAAAATAAATAAAGGGATTACTGTTTTGGACTTTTTACCGGGTTACACTTATGTTTGTTCAAGGAAGAATTTTTTTTTGGGATTCTCCGGTATATAGCAAAAGCTAAAAAATTTTCTAATTTGTCACTTCATCACATATCCCATTAATTTTTGGTTACAAGTTTTAGGTCTTGGTTTGACTCATCAACAGGTCCCAAATGGCGAAATTGGGTGATTTGAAAAACAAATGAAAAAAAAATGGAAAAAAGAAGTAAGAAATGAAAAGTTTGAGAAAAATAAAAAAAACAATTTTCTTATTTATTAAAATTTTTTTAATTTTTTTTTAAAGAAACAGATTCATTCGAAGCGGATCGAACCTGTATACGCCACGCAGTTGGCTGAAAAATAAAGAAGAAAAAGTAGAAGAAGAAGCGTTTCGTGTCAGCAGAAACCCTTACACTCATCGGTGTGAATTATATGATCTCTTTTCATATAAACTCAGAATAAATTCTGGGTGTGAATTATATGAGGAAAAAGCACTCCTATACAAGCCCAGGAGGAAAAAATAAATAAAGGGATTACTTTTTTGGACTTTTTATCGGGTTACACTTAATTTTGTTCAAGAAAGAATTTTTTGGGATTATCCGGTATATAGCAAAAGCTAAAAAATGTTCTAATTTGTTATTTTATCACACAACCCATTAATTTTTGGTAATAAGTTTCAAGTCTTCGTTTGACTCAACAACAAGTCACAAATAGCGAAATTGGGTGATTTCAAAAACAAATGATAAAAATGAAAAAAAGAAGAAAGAAATGAAAAGTTGGAGAAAAATAGAAAAAACAATTTTTTTATTAATTAAAAAAAATTAAATTTTTTTTAAAGAAACAGATTCATTCGAAGCGAATCGAACCTGTATACGCCACGCAGTGGGCTGAAAAATAATGAGGAAAACGTAGAAGAAGAAGCGTTTAGTGTAAGCAGAAAGCCTTACACTCATCGGTGCACATTGGTTTTCTGCCTCCTGCAGACGCTTGAAAATATATCAAACTGATCTCATTCTGGGTGTGCATTATATGAGCAAAAAACACTCCTATACTAGCCCAGGAGGAAAAATAAATAAAGGGATTACTGTTTTGGACTTTTTACCGGGTTACACTTAATTTTGTTCAAGGAAGAATTTTTTTTTGGGATTCTCCGGTATATAACAAAAGCTAAAAAATGTTCTAATTTGTTATTTCATCACACAACCCATTAATTTCTGGTTACAAGTTTCAAGTCTTGGTTTGACTCATCAACAGGTCCCAATAGCGAAATTGGGTGATTTGAATAACAAATAAAAAAAACGAAAAATAGAAGAAAGAAATGAAATGTTTGAGAAAAATAGAAAAAACAATTTTTTTATTTATTAAAAAAATTTAAATTTTTTTTTATAGAAACATTCATTCGAAGCGAATCGAACCTGTATACGCCTCGCAGTAGGCTGAAAATAAAGAAGAAAAGGCAGAAGAAGAAGCGTTTCATGTCAGCAGAAAACCTTACACTCATCGGTGCAGCTTTGTTTTCTGCCTGCTGCAGACGCTTGAAAATAGATCAAACTGATCTCTTCTCATATAAACTCAGAATAAATTCTGGGTGTGAATTTTATGAGAAAAAAACACTCCTATACAAGCCAAGGAGGAAAAATAAATAAAAAGATTACTCGTTTGGACTTTTTACCGGGTTACACTTAATTATTCAAGAAAGAAGTTTTTGGGATTCTCCGGTATATAGCAAAAGCTAAAAACTGTTCTAATTTGATAATTCATCACACAACCCATTAATGTTTGGTTAGAAGTTTCAAGTATTGGTTTGACTCATCAACAGGTCCCAATAGCGAAATTGGGTGATTTGAAAAACAAATGAAAAAAATGGAAAAAAGAAGTAAGAAATGAATAGTTTGAGAAAAATAAAAAAAATAAATTTTCTTATTTATTAAAAAAATTTAAAATTTTTTTTAAAGAAACAGATTCATTCGAAGCGAATCGAACCTGTATACGCCTCGCAGTAGGCTGAAAAATAAAGAAGAAAAGATAGAAGAAGAAGCGTTTCATGTCAGCAGAAAACCTTACACTCATCGGTGCAGCTTGGTTTTCTGCCTGCTGCATTTATTGAATAATTAATTGATTTGAATAACAAATAAAAAAAACGAAAAATAGAAGAAAGAAATGAAATGTTTGAGAAAAATAGAAAAAACAATTTTTTTATTTATTAAAAAAATTTAAATTTTTTTTTAAAGAGACATTCATTCGAAGCGAATCGAACCTGTATACGCCTCGCAGTAGGCTGAAAAATAAAGAAGAAAAGGCAGAAGAAGAAGCGTTTCATGTCAGCAGAAAACCTTACACTCATCGGTGCAGCTTTGTTTTCTGCCTGCTGCAGACGCTTGAAAATAGATCAAACTGATCTCTTCTCATATAAACTCAGAATAAATTCTGGGTGTGAATTTTATGAGAAAAAAACACTCCTATACAAGCCAAGGAGGAAAAATAAATAAAAAGATTACTCTTTTGGACTTTTTACCGGGTTACACTTAATTAATTTATTGAATAATTAATAAGAATAAGAATAAATTCTGGGTGTGAATTTTATGAGGAAAAAACACTCCTATACAAGCCAAGGTGGAAAAATAAATAAAAAGATTACTCTTTTGGACTTTTTACCGGGTTACACTTAATTTTGTTCAAGAAAGAAGTTTCTGGGATTCTCCGGTATATAGCAAGAGCTAAAAAATGTTCTAATTTGTTATTTCATCACACAACCCATTAATTTTTGGTTACAAGTTTCAAGTCTTGGTTTGACTCATCAACAGGTCCCAATAGCGGAATTGGGTGATTTGATAAGTTTTTGGGATTCTCCGGTATATAGCAAAAGCTAAAAAATGTTCTAATTTGTTATTTCATCACACAACCCATTAATTTTTGGTTACAAGCTTCAAGTGTTGGTTTGACTCATCAACAGGTCCCAATTGCGAAATTAGGTGATTTGAAAAACAAATGAAAAAAATTAAAAAAAGAAAAAACAAATGAAAAGTTTGAGAAAAATAGAAAAAAACATTCCTTTAATTTATTAAAAAAAATTAAAATTTTTTTTAAAGAAACAGATTCATTCGAAGCGAATCGAACCTGTATACGCCTCGCAGTAGGCTGAAAAATAAAGAAGAAAAGGTAGAAGAAGAAGCTTTTCATGTAAGCAGAAAAACCTTACACTCATCGGTGCAGCTTGGTTTTCTGCCTGCTGCAGACGCTTGAAAATAGATCAAACTGATCTCTTCTCATATAAACTCAGAATGAATTCTGGGTGTGAATTTTATGAGGAAAAAACACTCCTATACAAGCCAAGGAGGAAAAATAAATAAAAAGATTACTCTTTTGGACTTTTTACCGGGCTACACTTAATTATGTTCAAGAAAGAAGTTTTTGGGATTCTCCGGTATATAGCAAAAGCTAAAAAATGTTCTAATTGTTATTTCATCACACAACCCATTAATTTTTGGTTACAAGTTTCAAGTCTCGGTTTGACTCATCCACAGGTCCCAATAGCGAAATTGGGTGATTTGAAAAACAAATAAAAAAAACGAAAAAAAGAAGAAAGAAATGAAAAGTTTGAGAAAAATAGAAAAAACAATTTTTTTATTTATTAAAATTTTTTTAAATTTTTTTTAAAGGAACATTCATTCGACGCGAATCGAACCTGTATACGCCACGCAGTGGGCTGAAAAATAAAGAAGAAAAGGTAGAGGAAGCGTTTCGTGTCAGCAGAAAACCTTACACTCATCGGTGCAGCTTGGTTTTCTGCCTGCTGAAGACGCTTGAAAATAGATCAAACTGATCTCTTCTCATATAAACTCAGAATAAATTCTGGGTGTGAATTATATGAGGAAAAAACACTCCTATACAAGCCCAGGAGGAAAAATAAATCAAAAGATTACTCTTTTGGACTTTTTACCGGGTTAAACTTAATTTTGTTCAAGAAAGAATTTTTTGGGATTCTCCGGTATATAGCAAAAGCTAAAAAATGTTCTAATTTGTTATTTCATCGCACAACCCATTAATTTTTGGTGACAAGTTTCAAGTCTTCGTTTGACTCATCAATAGGTCCCAAATAGCGAAATTGGGTGATTTGAAAAACAAATGAAAAAAAATGGAAATAAGAAGAAAGGAATGAAAAGTTGGAGAAAAATAAAAAAAAACAATTTGCTTATTTATTAAAAAAATTTAAATTTTTTTTTAAAGAAACAGATTCATTCGAAGCGAATCGAACATGTATACGCCACGCAGTGGGCTGAAAAATAAAGAAGAAAAGGTAGAAGAAGAAGCGTTTCGTGTCAGCAGAAAGCCTTACACTCATCGGTGCAGCTTGGTTTTCTGCCTCCTGCAGACGCTTGAAAATCGATCAAACTGATCTCTTCTCATATAAACTCAGAATAAATTCTGGATGTGAATTATATGAGGAAAAAACACTCCTATACAAGCCCAGGAGGAAAAATAAATAAAAAGATTACTCTTCTGGACTTTTTACCGGGTTACACTTAATTTTGTTCAAAAAAGAATTTTTTGGGATTCTCCGGTATATAGCAAAAGCTAAAAAATGTTCTAATTTGTTATTTCATCACACAACCCATTAATTTTTGGTAACAAGTTTCAAGTCTTGGTTTGACTCATCAACAGATCCCAAATAGCGGAATTGGGTGATTTGAAAAACAAATAAAAAAGTTGAAAAAAAGAAGAAAGAAATGAAAAGTTTCAGAAAAATAGAAAAAACAATTTTTTTATTTATTAAAATTTTTTTTTTAATTTTTTTTAAAGAAACATTCATTCGACGCGAATCGAGCGCCACGCAGTGGGCTGAAAAATAAAGAAGAAAAGGTAGAAGAAGAAGCGTTTCGTGTCAGCAGAAAACCTTACACTCATCGGTGCAGTTTGGTTTTCTGCCTGCTGCAGACGCTTGGAAATAGATCAAACTGATCTCTTCTCATATAAACTCAGAATAAATTTTGGGTGTGAATTATATGAGGAAAACACACTCCTGTACAAGCCCAGGAGGAAAAATAAATCAAAAGATTACTCTTTTGGACTTTTTACCGGGTTACACTTAATTTTGTTCAAGAAAGAATTTTTTGGGATTCTCCGGTATATAGCAAAAGCTAAAAAATGTTCTAATTTGTTATTTCATCACACAACCCATTAATTTTTGGTGACAAGTTTCAAGTCTTCGTTTGACTCATCAACAGGTCCCAATAGCGAAATTGGGTGATTTGAAAAACAAATAAAAAAATTGAAAAAAAGAAGAAAGAAATGAAAAGTTTGAGAAAAATAGAAAAAACAATTTTTTTATTTATTAAAAAAATTTAAAATTTTTTTTAAAGAGAGAGATTCATGCGAAGCGAATCGAACCTGTATATGCCTCGCAGTAGGCTGAAAAATAAAGAAGAAAATATTGAAGAAGAAGCGTTTCATGTCAGCAGAAAACCTTACACTCATGGGTGCAGCTTGGTTTTCTGCCTGCTGTAGACTCTTGAAAATAGATCAAACTGATCTCTTCTCATATAAACTCAGAATAAATTCTGGGTGTGAATTTTATGAGGAAAAAACACTAATATATAAGCCAAGGAGGAAAAATAAATAAAAAGATTAATCTATTGGACTTTTTAACGGGTTACACTTAATTTTGTTCAAGAAAGAAGTTTTTGGGAATCTCCGGGGTAATAGCAAAAGCTCAAAAATGTTCTAATTTGTTATTTCATCACACAACCCATTAATTTTTGGTGACAAGCTTCAAGTCTTCGTTTGATTCATCAACAGGTCCCAAATTGCGACATTGGGTGATTTGAAAAACAAATGAAAAAAATGGAAAAAAGAAGAAAGAAATGAAAAGTTTGAGAAAAATAAAAAAAACAATTTTCTTATTTATTAAAAAAATTTAAATTTTTTTTAAAGAAACAGATTCATTCGAAGCGAATCGGACCGGTATACGCCACGCAGTGGGCTGAAAAATAAAGAAGAGAAGGTAGAAGAAGAAGCGTTTCGTGTCAGCAGAAAGCCTTACACTCATCGGTGCAGCTTGGTTTTCTGCCTGCTGCAGACGCTTGAAAATAGATCAAACTGATCCCTTCTCATATAAACTCAGAATAAATTCTGGGTGTGAATTTTATGAGGAAAAACACTCCTATACAAGCCCAGGAGGAAAAATAAATAAAAAGCTTACTCTTTTGGACTTTTTACCGGGTTACACTAATTTTGTTCAAGAAAGATTTTTTGGGATTCTCCGGTATATAGCAAAATCCCAAAAATGTTCTAATTTGTTATTTCATCACACATCCCATTAATTTTTGGTGACAAGTTTCAAGTCTTGGTTTAACTCATCGACAGGTCTCAAATAGCGAAATTGGGTGATTTGAAAAACAAATGAAAAAAATGAAAAAAAGAAAAAAGAAATCAAAAGTTTGCGAAAAATAGAAAAAAAATATTCATTTAATTTATTAAAAAAATTTATATATTTTTTTAAAGAAACAGATTCATTCGAAGCGAATCGAACCTGTATATGCCTCGCAGTAGGCTGAAAAATAAAGAAGAAAAGATAGAAGAAGAAGCGTTTCATGTCAGCAGAAAACCTTACACTCATCGGTGCAGTTTGGTTATCTGCCTGCTGCAGACGCTTGAAAATAGATCAAACTGATCTCTTCTCATATAAACTCAGAATAAATTCTGGGTGTGAATTTTATGAGGAAAAAACACTAATATATAAGCCAAGCAGGAAAAATAAATAAAAAGATTACTCTATTGGACTTTTTAACGGGTTACACTTAATTTTGTTCAAGAAAGAAGTTTTTGGGATTCTCCGGGGTAAAAGCAAAAGCTCAAAAATGTTCTAATTTGTTATTTCATCACACAACCCATTAATTTTTGGTGACAAGCTTCAAGTCTTCGTTTGACTCATCAACAGGTCCCAAATTGCGAAATTGGGCGATTTGAAAAACAAATGAAAAAAATGGAAAAAAGAAGAAAGAAATGAAAAGTTTGAGAAAAATAAAAAAAACAATTTTCTTATTTATTAAAAAAATTTAAATTTTTTTTTAAAGAAACAGATTCATTCGAAGCGAATCGGACCGGTATACGCCACGCAGTGGGCTGAAAAATAAAGAAGAAAAGGTAGAAGAAGAAGCGTTTCGTGTCAGCAGAAAGCCTTACACTCATCGGTGCAGCTTGGTTTTCTGCCTGCTGCAGACGCTTGAAAATAGATCAAACTGATCCCTTCTCATATAAACTCAGAATAAATTCTGGGTGTGAATTTTATGAGGAAAAACACTCCTATACAAGCCCAGGAGGAAAAATAAATAAAAAGCTTACTCTTTTGGACTTTTTACCGGGTTACACTAATTTTGTTCAAGAAAGATTTTTTGGGATTCTCCGGTATATAGCAAAATCCCAAAAATGTTCTAATTTGTTATTTCATCACACATCCCATTAATTTTTGGTGACAAGTTTCAAGTCTTGGTTTAACTCATCGACAGGTCTCAAATAGCGAAATTGGGTGATTTGAAAAACAAATGAAAAAAATGAAAAAAAGAAAAAAGAAATCAAAAGTTTGCGAAAAATAGAAAAAAAATATTCATTTAATTTATTAAAAAAATTTATATATTTTTTTAAAGAAACAGATTCATTCGAAGCGAATCGAACCTGTATATGCCTCGCAGTAGGCTGAAAAATAAAGAAGAAAAGATAGAAGAAGAAGCGTTTCATGTCAGCAGAAAACCTTACACTCATCGGTGCAGTTTGGTTATCTGCCTGCTGCAGACGCTTGAAAATAGATCAAACTGATCTCTTCTCATATAAACTCAGAATAAATTCTGGGTGTGAATTTTATGAGGAAAAAACACTAATATATAAGCCAAGCAGGAAAAATAAATAAAAAGATTACTCTATTGGACTTTTTAACGGGTTACACTTAATTTTGTTCAAGAAAGAAGTTTTTGGGATTCTCCGGGGTAAAAGCAAAAGCTCAAAAATGTTCTAATTTGTTATTTCATCACACAACCCATTAATTTTTGGTGACAAGCTTCAAGTCTTCGTTTGACTCATCAACAGGTCCCAAATTGCGAAATTGGGTGATTTGAAAAACAAATGAAAAAAATGGAAAAAAGAAGAAAGAAATGAAAAGTTTGAGAAAAATAAAAAAAACAATTTTCTTATTTATTAAAAAAATTTAAAATTTTTTTTAAAGAAACAGATTCATTCGAAGCGAATCGGACCGGTATACGCCACGCAGTGGGCTGAAAAATAAAGAAGAAAAGGTAGAAGAAGAAGCGTTTCGTGTCAGCAGAAAGCCTTACACTCATCGGTGCAGCTTGGTTTTCTGCCTGCTGCAGACGCTTGAAAATAGATCAAACTGATCCATTCTCATATAAACTCAGAATAAATTCTGGGTGTGAATTATATGAGGAAAAAACACTCCTATACAAGCCCAGGAGGAAAAATAAATAAAAAGATTACTCTTGTGGACTTTTTACCGGGTTACACTTAATTTTGTTCAAGAAAGAATTTTTTGGGATTCTCCGGTATATAGCAAAAGCTCAAAAATGTTCCAATTTGTTAGTTCATCACACAACCCATTAATTTTTGGTGACAAGTTTCAAGTCTTCGTTTGACTCATCAACAGGTCCCAAATTGCGAAATTGGGTGATTTGAAAAACAAATGAAAAAAATGGAAAAAAGAAGAAAGAAATGAAAAGTTTGAGAAAAATAAAAAAAAACAATTTTTTTATTTATGAAAAAAATTTAATTTTTTTTTAAAGAAACAGATTCATTCGATGCGAATCGAACGGGTATACGCCACGCAGTAGGCTGAAAAATAAAGAAGAAAAGGTAGAAGAAGAAGTGTTTCATGTCAGCAGAAAACCTTACACTCATCGGTGCAGCGCTGCTGCAGACGCTTGAAAATAGATCAAACTGATCTCTTCTCATATAAACTCTGAATAAATTCTGGGTGTGAATTTTATGAGGAAAAACACTCCTATACAAGCCCAGGAGGAAAAATAAATAAAAAGCTTACTCTTTTGGACTTTTTACCGGGTTACACTAATTTTGTTCAAGAAAGAATTTTTTGGGATTCTCCGGTATATAGCAAAATCCCAAAAATGTTCTAATTTGTTATTTCATCACACAACCCATTAATTTTTGGTGACAAGTTTCAAGTCTTGTTTTAACTCATCCACAGGTCTCAAATAGCGAAATTGGGTGATTTGAAAAACAAATGAAAAAAATGAAAAAAAGAAAAAAGAAATCAAAAGTTTGAGAAAAATAGAAAAAAAAATATTCATTTAATTTATTAAAAAAAATTATATATTTTTTTAAAGAAACAGATTCATTCGAAGCGAATCGAACCTGCATACGCCTCGCAGTAGGCTGAAAAATAAAGAAAAAAAGATAGAAGAAGAAGCGTTTCATGTCAGCAGAAAACCTTACACTCATCGGTGCAGCTTGGTTTTCTGCCTGCTGCAGACGCTTGAAAATAGATCAAACTGATCTCTTCTCATATAAACTCAGAATAAATTCTGGGTGTGAATTTTATGAGGAAAAAACACTCCTATACAAGCCAAGGAGGAAAAATAAATAAAAAGATTACTCTTTTGGACTTTTTACCGGGTTACACTTAATTTTGTTCAAGAAAGAAGTTTCTGGGATTCTCCGGTATATAGCAAGAGCTAAAGAATGCTCTAATTTGTTATTTCATCACACAACCCATTAATTTTTGGTTACAAGTTTCAAGTCTTGGTTTGACTCATCAACAGGTCGCAATAGCGGAATTGGGTGATTTGAAAAATAAATAAAAAAAACGAAAAAAAAGAAGAAAGAAATGAAAAGTTTGAGAAAAATAGAAAAATTTTTTTTTTTATTTATTAAAATTTTTTCAAATTTTTTTTAAAGAAACATTCATTCGAAGCGAATCGAACCGGTATACGCCACGCAGTAGGCTGAAAAATATAGAAGAAAAGATAGAAGAAGAAGCGTTTCGTGTCAGCAGAAAACCTTACACTCATCGGTGCAGCTTGGTTTTCTGCCTGCTGCAGACGCTTGAAAATAGATCAAACTGATCTCTTCTCATATAAACTCAGAATAAATTCTGGGTGTGAATTATATGAGGAAAAAACACTCCTATACAAGCCCAGGAGGAAAAATAAATAAAAAGATTACTCTTGTGGACTTTTTACCGGGTTACACTTAATTTTGTTCAAGAAAGAATTTTTTGGGATTCTCCGGTATATAGCAAAAGCTCAAAAATGTTCCAATTTGTTAGTTCATCACACAACCCATTAATTTTTGGTGACAAGTTTCAAGTCTTCGTTTGACTCATCAACAGGTCCCAAATTGCGAAATTGGGTGATTTGAAAAACAAATGAAAAAAATGGAAAAAAGAAGAAAGAAATGAAAAATTTGAGAAAAATAAAAAAAACAATTTTCTTAGTTATTAAAAAAATTTACAATTTTTTTTAAAGAAACAGATTCATTCGAAGCGAATCGAACCTGTATACGCCACGCAGTGGGCTGAAAAATAAAGAAGAAAAGGTAGAAGAAGAAGCGTTTCGTGTCAGCAGAAAGCCTTACACTCATCGGTGCAGCTTCTCTTCTCATATAAAATCAGAATAAATTCTGGGTGTGAATTTTATGAGGAAAAAACACTCCTATACAAGCCAAGGAGGAAAAATAAATAAAAAGATTACTCTTTTGGACTTTTTACCGGGTTACACTTAATTTTGTTCAAGAAAGAAGTTTTTGGGATTCTCCGGTATATAGCAAAAGCCAAAAAAGTTCTAATTTGTTATTTCATCACACAATCCATTAATTTTTGGTTACAAGTTTCAAGTCTTGGTTTGACTCATCAACAGGTCCCAATAGCGAAATTGGGTGATTTGAAAAACAAATAAAAAAAACGAAAAAAAGAAGAAAGAAGTGAGAAGTTTGAGAAAAATAGAAAAAACAATTTTTTTTATTTATTAAAATTTTTTTTAATTTTTTTTAAAGAAACATTCATTCGACGGCTGAAAAATAAAGAAGAAAAGGTAGAAGAAGAAGCGTTTCGTGTCAGCAGAAAACCTTACACTCATCGGTGCAGCTTGGTTTTCTGCCTGCTGCAGACGCTTGAAAATAGATCAAACTGATCTCTTCTCATATAAACTCAGAATAAATTCTGGATGTGAATTATATGAGGAAAAAGCACTCCTATACAAGCCCAGGAGGAAAAATAAATAAAAAGATTACTCTCGTGGACTTTTTATGGGGTTACACTTAATTTTGTTCAAGAAAGAATTTTTTGGGATTCTCCGGTATATAGCAAAAGCTCAAAAATGTTCCAATTTGTTAGTTCATCACACAACCCATTAATTTTTGGTGACAAGTTTCAAGTCTTCGTTTGACTCATCAACAGGTCCCAAATTGCGAAATTGCGTAATTTGACAAACAAATGAAAAAAATGGAAAAAAGAAGAAAGAAATGAAAGGTTTGAGAAAAATAAAAAAAACAATTTTTTTATTTATTAAAAAAATTTAATTGTTTTTTTAAAGAAACAGATTCATTCGATGCGAATCGAACGTGTATACGCCACGCAGTAGGCTGAAAAATAAAGAAGAAAAGGTAGAAGAAGAAGTGTTTCATGTCAGCAGAAAACCTTACACTCATCGGAGCAGCGTTGCTGCAGACGCTTGAAAATAGATCAAACTGATCTCTTCTCATATAAACTCAGAATAAATTCTGGGTGTGAATTATATGAGGAAAAAACACTCCTATACAAGCCCAGGAGGAAAAATAAAAAAAATTTACTCTTTTGGACTTTTTACCGGGTTACACTTAATTTTGTTCAAGAAAGAAGTTTTTGGGATTCTCCGGTATATAGCAAAAGCTAAAAAATGTTCTAATTTGTTATTTCATCACACAACCCATTAATTTTTGGTTACAAGCTTCAAGTGTTGGTTTGACTCATCAACAGGTCCCAATTGCGAAATTGGGTGATTTGAAAAACAAATGAAAAAAATGAAAAAAAGAAAAAACAAATGAAAAGTTTGAGAAAAATAGAAAAAAACATTCCTTTAATTTATTAAAAAAAATTAAATTTTTTTTTAAAGAAACAGATTCATTCGAAGCGAATCGAACCTGTATACGCCTCGCAGTAGGCTGAAAAATAAAGAAGAAAAGGTAGAAGAAGAAGCTTTTCATGTAAGCAGAAAAACCTTACACTCATCGGTGCAGCTTGGTTTTCTGCCTGCTGCAGACGCTTGAAAATAGATCAAACTGATCTCTTCTCATATAAACTCAGAATGAATTCTGGGTGTGAATTTTATGCGGGAAAAACACTCCTATACAAGCCAAGGAGGAAAAATAAATAAAAAGATTACTCTTTTGGACTTTTTACCGGGCTACACTTAATTTTGTTCAAGAAAGAAGTTTTTGGGATTCTCCGGTATATAGCAAAAGCTAAAAAATGTTCTAATTTGTTATTTCATCACACAACCCATTAATTTTTGGTTACAAGTTTCAAGTCTCGGTTTGACTCATCCACAGGTCCCAATAGCGAAATTGGGTGATTTGAAAAACAAATAAAAAAAACGAAAAAAAGAAGAAAGAAATGAAAAGTTTGAGAAAAATAGAAAAAACAATTTTTTTATTTATTAAAATTTTTTTTAATTTTTTTTTAAAGGAACATTCATTCGACGCGAATCGAACCTGTATACGCCACGCAGTGGGCTGAAAAATAAAGAAGAAAAGGTAGAAGAAGCGTTTCGTGTCAGCAGAAAACCTTACACTCATCGGTGCAGCTTGGTTTTCTGCCTGCTGCAGACGCTTGAAAATAGATCAAACTGATCTGTTCTCTATAAACTCAGAATAAATTCTGGGTGTGAATTTTATGAGGAAAAAACACTCCTATACAAGCCAAGGAGGAAAAATAAATAAAAAGATTACTCTTTTGGACTTTTTACCGGGTTACACTTAATTTTGTTCAAGAAAGAAGTTTTTGGGATTCTCCGGTATATAGCAAAAGCTCAAAAATGTTCTAATTTGTAATTTCATCACACAACCCATTAATTTTTGGTTACAAGTTTCAAGTCTTGGTTTGACTCATCAACAGGTCCCAATAGCGAAATTGGGTGATTTGAAAAACAAATAAAAAAAAACGAAAAAAAGAAGAAAGAAATGAAAAGTTTGAGAAAAATAGAAAAAACAATTTTTTTATTTATTAAAATTTTTTTTAATTTTTTTTTAAAGAAACATTCATTCGACGCGAATCGAACCTGTATACGCCACGCAGTGGGCTGAAAAATAAAGGAGAAAAGGTAGAAGAAGAATCGTTTCGTGTCAGCAGAAAACCTTACACTCATCGGTGCAGCTTGGTTTTCTGCCTGCTGCAGACGCTTGAAAATAGATCAAACTGATCTCTTCTCATATAAACTCAGAATAAATTCTGGGTGTGAATTATATGAGGAAAAAACACTCCTATACAAGCCCAGGAGGAAAAATAAATCAAAAGATTACTCTTTTGGACTTTTTACCGGGTTAAACTTAATTTTGTTCAAGAAAGAATTTTTTGGGATTCTCCGGTATATAGCAAAAGCTAAAAAATGTTCTAATTTGTTATTTCATCGCACAACCCATTAATTTTTGGTGACAAGTTTCAAGTCTTCGTTTGACTCATCAATAGGTCCCAAATAGCGAAATTGGGTGATTTGAAAAACAAATGAAAAAAAATGGAAAAAAAAGAAAGGAATGAAAAGTTGGAGAAAAATAAAAAAAAAACAATTAGCTTATTTATTAAAAAAATTTAAATTTTTTTTTAAAGAAACAGATTCACTCGAAGCGAATCGAACCTGTATACGCCACGCAGTGGGCTGAAAAATAAAGAAGAAATGGTAGAAGAAGAAGCGTTTCGTGTCAGCAGAAAGCCTTCACTCATCGGTGCAGCTTGGTTTTCTGCCTCCTGCAGACGCTTGAAAATAGATCAAACTGATCTCTTCACATATAAACTCAGAATAAATTCTGGATGTGAATTATATGAGGAAAAAACTATACAAGCCCAGGAGGAAAAATAAATAAAAAGATTACTCTTTTGGACTTTTTACCGGGTTACACTTAATTTTGTTCAAAAAAGAATTTTTTGGGATTCTCCGGTATATAGCAAAAGCTAAAAATTGTTCTAATTTGTTATTTCATCACACAACCCATTAATTTTTGGTAACAAGTTTCAAGTCTTGTTTTGACTCATCAACGGATCCCAAATAGCGGAATTGGGTGATTTGAAAAACAAATGAAAAAAATGAAAAAAAGAAAAAAGAAATGAAAAGTTTGAGAAAAATAGAAAAAAGCATTCCTTTAATTTATTAAAAAAATTTAAATTTTTTTTTAAAGAAACAGATTCATTCGAAGCGAATCGAACCTGTATACGCCTCGCAGTAGGCTGAAAAATAAAGAAGAAAAGGTAGAAGAAGAAGCGTTTCATGTCAGCAGAAAACCTTACACTCATCGGTGCAGCTTGGTTTTCTGCCTGCTGCAGACGCCTGAAAATAGATCAAACTGATCTCTTCTCATAAAAACTCAGAATAAATTCTGGGTGTGAATTTTATGAGGAAAAAACACTCCTATACAAGCCAAGGAGGAAAAATAAATAAAAAGATTACTCTTTTGGACTTTTTATCGGGTTACACTTAATTTTGTTCAAGAAAGAAATTTTTGGGATATAGCAAAAGCTAAAAAATGTTCTAATTTGTTATTTCATCACACAACCCATTAATTTTTGGTTACAAGTTTCAAGTCTTGGTTTGACTCATCAACCGGTCCCAATAGCGAAATTGGGTGATTTGAAAAACAAATAAAAAAATTGAAAAAAAAAGAAAGAAATGAAAAGTTTGAGAAAAATAGAAAAAACAATTTTTTTATTTATTAAAAAAATTTAATTTTTTTTTTTAAAGAAACAGATTCATTCGATGCGAATCGAACGTGTATACGCCACGCAGTAGGCTGAAAAATAAAGAAGAAAAGGTAGAAGAAGAAGTGTTTCATGTCAGCAGAAAACCTTACACTCATCGGTGCAGCTTGGTTTTCTGCCTGCTGCAGACGCTAGGAAATAGATCAAACTGATCTCTTCTCATATAAACTCAGAATAAATTCTGGGTGTGAACTATATGAGGAAAACACACTCCTGTACAAGCCCAGGAGGAAAAATAAATCAAAAGATTACTCTTTTGGACTTTTTACCGGGTTACACTTAATTTTGTTCAAGAAAGAATTTTTTGGGATTCTCCGGTATATAGCAAAAGCTCAAAAATGTTCCAATTTGTTAGTTCATCACACAACCCATTAATTTTTGGTGACAAGTTTCAAGTCTTCGTTTGACTCATCAACAGGTCCCAAATAGCGAAATTGCGTAATTTGACAAACAAATGAAAAAAATGGAAAAAAGAAGAAAGAAATGAAAAGTTTGAGAAAAATAAAAAAAACAATTTTTTTATTTATTAAAAAAATTTAATTTTTTTTTTTAAAGAAACAGATTCATTCGATGCGAATCGAACGTGTATACGCCACGCAGTAGGCTGAAAAATAAAGAAGAAAAGGTAGAAGAAGAAGTGTTTCATGTCAGCAGAAAACCTTACACTCATCGGTGCAGCGTTGCTGCAGACGCTTGAAAATAGATCAAACTGATCTCTTCTCATATAAACTCAGAATAAATTCTGGGTGTGAATTATATCAGGAAAAACACTCCTATACAAGCCCAGGAGGAAAAATAAATAAAAATTTACTCTTTTGGACTATTTACCGGGTTACACTTAATTTTGTTCAAGAAAGAAGTTTTTGGGATTCTCCGGTATATAGCAAAATCTAAAAAATGTTCTAATTTGTTATTTCATCACACAACCCATTAATTTTTGGTTACAAGCTTCAAGTGTTGGTTTGACTCATCAACAGGTCCCAATTGCGAAATTGGGTGATTTGAAAAACAAATGAAAAAAATGAAAAAAAGAAAAAACAAATGAAAAGTTTGAGAAAAATAGAAAAAAACATTCCTTTAATTTATTAAAAAAAATTAAATTTTTTTTTAAAGAAACAGATTCATTCGAAGCGAATCGAACCTGTATACGCCTCGCAGTAGGCTGAAAAATAAAGAAGAAAAGGTAGAAGAAGAAGCTTTTCATGTAAGCAGAAAAACCTTACACTCATCGGTGCAGCTTGGTTTTCTGCCTGCTGCAGACGCTTGAAAATAGATCAAACTGATCTCTTCTCATATAAACTCAGAATGAATTCTGGGTGTGAATTTTATGCGGAAAAAACACTCCTATACAAGCCAAGGAGGAAAAATAAATAAAAAGATTACTCTTTTGGACTTTTTACCGGGCTACACTTAATTTTGTTCAAGAAAGAAGTTTTTGGGATTCTCCGGTATATAGCAAAAGCTAAAAAATGTTCTAATTTGTTATTTCATCACACAACCCATTAATTTTTGGTTACAAGTTTCAAGTCTCGGTTTGACTCATCCACAGGTCCCAATAGCGAAATTGGGTGATTTGAAAAACAAATAAAAAAAAACGAAAAAAAGAAGAAAGAAATGAAAAGTTTGAGAAAAATAGAAAAAACAATTTTTTTATTTATTAAAATTTTTTTTAATTTTTTTTTAAAGGAACATTCATTCGACGCGAATCGAACCTGTATACGCCACGCAGTGGGCTGAAAAATAAAGAAGAAAAGGTAGAAGAAGAATCGTTTCGTGTCAGCAGAAAACCTTACACTCATCGGTGCAGCTTGGTTTTCTGCCTGCTGCAGACGCCTGAAAATAGATCAAACTGATCTCTTCTCATAAAAACTCAGAATAAATTCTGGGTGTGAATTTTATGAGGAAAAAACACTCCTATACAAGCCAAGGAGGAAAAATAAATAAAAAGATTACTCTTTTGGACTTTTTATCGGGTTACACTTAATTTTGTTCAAGAAAGAAATTTTTGGGATTCTCCGGTATATAGCAAAAGCTAAAAATTGTTCTAATTTGTTATTTCATCACACAACCCATTAATTTTTGGTGACAAGTTTCAAGTCTTCGTTTGACTCATCAATAGGTCCCAAATAGCGAAATTGGGTGATTTGAAAAACAAATGAAAAAAAATGGAAAAAAGAAGAAAGGAATGAAAAGTTGGAGAAAAATAAAAAAAAAACAATTTGCTTATTTATTAAAAAAATTTAAATTTTTTTTTAAAGAAACAGATTCATTCGAAGCGAATCGAACCTGTATACGCCACGCAGTGGGCTGAAAAATAAAGAAGAAAAGGTAGAAGAAGAAGCGTTTCGTGTCAGCAGAAAGCCTTACACTCATCGGTGCAGCTTGGTTTTCTGCCTGCTGCAGACGCTTGAAAATAGATCAAACTGATCTCTTCTCATATAAACTCAGAATAAATTCTGGGTGTGAATTATATGAGGAAAAACACTCCTATACAAGCCCAGGAGGAAAAATAAATAAAAATTTACTCTTTTGGACTTTTTACCGGGTTACACTTAATTTTGTTCAAGAAAGAAGTTTTTGGGATTCTCCGGTATATAGCAAAATCTAAAAAATGTTCTAATTTGTTATTTCATCACACAACCCATTAATTTTTGGTTACAAGCTTCAAGTGTTGGTTTGACTCATCAACAGGTCCCAATTGCGAAATTGGGTGATTTGAAAAACAAATGAAAAAAATGAAAAAAAGAAAAAACAAATGAAAAGTTTGAGAAAAATAGAAAAAAAACATTCCTTTAATTTATTAAAAAAAATTAAATTTTTTTTAAAGAAACAGATTCATTCGAAGCGAATCGAACCTGTATACGCCTCGCAGTAGGCCGAAAAATAAAGAAGAAAAGGTAGAAGAAGAAGCTTTTCATGTATGCAGAAAGACCTTACACTCATCGGTGCAGCTTGGTTTTCTGCCTGCTGCAGACGCTTGAAAATAGATCAAACTGATCTCTTCTCATATAAACTCAGAATGAATTCTGGGTGTGAATTTTATGCGGAAAAAACACTCCTATACAAGCCAAGGAGGAAAAGTAAATAAAAAGATTACTCTTTTGGACTTTTTACCGGGCTACACTTAATTTTGTTCAAGAAAGAAGTTTTTGGGATTCTCCGGTATATAGCAAAAGCTAAAAAATGTTCTAATTTGTTATTTCATCACAACCCATTAATTTTTGGTTACAAGTTTCAAGTCTCGGTTTGACTCATCCACAGTTCCCAATAGCGAAATTGGGTGATTTGAAAAACAAATAAAAAAAACGAAAAAAAGAAGAAAGAAATGAAAAGTTTGAGAAAAATAGAAAAAACAATTTTTTTATTTATTAAAATTTTTTTTAATTTTTTTTAAAGGAACATTCATTCGACGCGAATCGAACCTGTATACGCCACGCAGTGGGCTGAAAAATAAAGAAGAAAAGGTAGAAGAAGCGTTTCGTGTCAGCAGAAAACCTTACACTCATCGGTGCAGCTTGGTTTTCTGCCTGCTGCAGACGCTTGAAAATAGATCAAACTGATCTGTTCTCTATAAACTCAGAATAAATTCTGGGTGTGAATTTTATGAGGAAAAAACACTCCTATACAAGCCAAGGAGGAAAAATAAATAAAAAGATTACTCTTTTGGACTTTTTACCGGGTTACACTTAATTTTGTTCAAGAAAGAAGTTTTTGGGATTCTCCGGTATATAGCAAAAGCTCAAAAATGTTCTAATTTGTAATTTCATCACACAACCCATTAATTTTTGGTTACAAGTTTCAAGTCTTGGTTTGACTCATCAACAGGTCCTAATAGCGAAATTGGGTGATTTGAAAAACAAATAAAAAAAAACGAAAAAAAGAAGAAAGAAATGAAAAGTTTGAGAAAAATAGAAAAAACAATTTTTTTATTTATTAAAATTTTTTTTAATTTTTTTTTAAAGAAACATTCATTCGACGCGAATCGAACCTGTATACGCCACGCAGTGGGCTGAAAAATAAAGAAGAAAAGGTAGAAGAAGAATCGTTTCGTGTCAGCAGAAAACCTTACACTCATCGGTGCAGCTTGGTTTTCTGCCTGCCGCAGACGCTTGAAAATAGATCAAACTGATCTCTTCTCATATAAACTCAGAATAAATTCTGGGTGTGAATTATATGAGGAAAAAACACTCCTATACAAGCCCAGGAGGAAAAATAAATCAAAAGATTACTCTTTTGGACTTTTTACCGGGTTAAACTTAATTTTGTTCAAGAAAGAATTTTTTGGGATTCTCCGGTATATAGCAAAAGCTAAAAAATGTTCTAATTTGTTATTTCATCGCACAACCCATTAATTTTTGGTGACAAGTTTCAAGTCTTCGTTTGACTCATCAATAGGTCCCAAATAGCGAAATTGGGTGATTTGAAAAACAAATGAAAAAAAAAATGGAAAAAAGAAGAAAAGAATGAAAAGTTGAAGAAAAATAAAAAAAAAACAATTTGCTTATTTATTAAAAAAATTTAAATTTTTTTTTAAAGAAACAGATTCATTCGAAGCGAATCGAACCTGTATACGCCACGCAGTGGGCTGAAAAATAAAGAAGAAAAGGTAGAAGAAGAAGCGTTTCGTGTCACCAGAAAGCCTTCACTCATCGGTGCAGCTTGGTTTTCTGCCTCCTGCAGACGCTTGAAAATAGATCAAACTGATCTCTTTTCATATAAACTCAGAATAAATTCTGGATGTGAATTATATGAGGAAAAAACACTCCTATACAAGCCCAGGAGGAAAAATAAATAAAAAGATTTCTCTTTTGGACTTTTTACCGGGTTACACTTAATTTTGTTCAAAAAAGAATTTTTTGGGATTCTCCGGTATATAGCAAAAGCTAAAAATTGTTCTAATTTGTTATTTCATCACACAACCCATTAATTTTTGGTAACAAGTTTCAAGTCTTGGTTTGACTCATCAACGGATCCCAAATAGCGGAATTGGGTGATTTGAAAAACAAATGAAAAAAATGAAAAAAAGAAAAAAGAAATGAAAAGTTTGAGAAAAATAGAAAAAAGCATTCCTTTAATTTATTAAAAAAATTTAAATTTTTTTTTAAAGAAACAGATTCATTCGAAGCGAATCGAACCTGTATACGATTCGCAGTAGGCTGAAAAATAAAGAAGAAAAGGTAGAAGAAGAAGCGTTTCATGTCAGCAGAAAACCTTACACTCATCGGTGCAGCTTGGTTTTCTGCCTGCTGCAGACGCCTGAAAATAGATCAAACTGATCTCTTCTCATAAAAGCTCAGAATAAATTCTGGGTGTGAATTTTATGAGGAAAAAACACTCCTATACAAGCCAAGGAGGAAAAATAAATAAAAAGATTACTCTTTTGGACTTTTTATCGGGTTACACTTAATTTTGTTCAAGAAAGAAATTTTTGGGATATAGCAAAAGCTAAAAATGTTCTAGTTTGTTATTTCATCACACAACCCATTAATTTTTGGTTACAAGTTTCAAGTCTTGGTTTGACTCATCAACAGGTCCCAATAGCGAAATTGGGTGATTTGAAAAACAAATAAAAAAATTGAAAAAAAAGAAAGAAATGAAAAGTTTGAGAAAAATAGAAAAAAAAAAATTTTTATTTATTAAAATTTTTTTTTAATTTTTTTTAAAGAAACATTCATTCGACGCGAATCGAACGCCACACAGTGGGCTGAAAAATAAAGAAGAAAAGGTAGAAGAAGAAGCGTTTCGTGTCAGCAGAAAACCTTACACTCATCGGTGCAGCTTGGTTTTCTGCCTGCTGCAGACGAATGGAAATAGATCAAACTGATCTCTTCTCATATAAACTCAGAATAAATTCTGGGTGTGAACTATATGAGGAAAACACACTCCTGTACAAGCCCAGGAGGAAAAATAAATCAAAAGATTACTCTTTTGGACTTTTTACCGGGTTACACTTAATTTTGTTCAAGAAAGAATTTTTTGGGATTCTCCGGTATATAGCAAAAGCTAAAAAATGTTCTAATTTGTTATTTCATCACACAACCCATTAATTTTTGGTGACAAGTTTCAAGTCTTCGTTTGACTCATCAACAGGTCCCAAATAGCGAAATTGGGTGATTTGAAAAACAAATGAAAAAAATGGAAAAAAGAAGAAAGGAATGAAAAGTTTGAGAAACATAAAAAGAAGCAATTTGCTTATTTATTAAAAAAATTTAAATTTTTTTTTAAAGAAACAGATTCATTCGAAGCGAATCGAACCTGTATACGCCACGCAGTGGACTGAAAAATAAAGAAGAAAAGGTAGAAGAAGAAGCGTTTCATGTCAGCAGAAAACCTTACACTCATCGGTGCAGCTTGGTTTTCTGCCTGCTGCAGACGCTTGGAAATAGATCAAACTGATCTCTTCTCATATAAACTCAGAATAAATTCTGGGTGTGAACTATATGAGGAAAACACACTCCTGTACAAGCCCAGGAGGAAAAATAAATCAAAAGATTACTCTTTTGGACTTTTTACCGGGTTACACTTAATTTTGTTCAAGAAAGAATTTTTTGGGATTCTCCGGTATATAGCAAAAGCTAAAAAATGTTCTAATTTGTTATTTCATCACACAATCCATTAATTTTTGGTGACAAGTTTCAAGTCTTGGTTTGACTCATCAACAGATCCCAAATAGCGAAATTGCGTGATTTGAAAAACAAATGAAAAAAATGTAAAAGAAGAAGAAAGAAATGAAAAGTTTGAGAAAAATAAAAAAAACAATTTTTTTATTTATTAAAAAAATTTTAAATTTTTTTTAAAGAAACATTCATTCGAAGCGGATCGAACCGGTATACGCCACGCAGTGGGCTGAAGAATAAAGAAGAAAAGGTAGAAGAAGAAGCGTTTCGTGTCAGCAGAAAACCTTACACTCATCGGTGCAGCTTGGTTTTCTGCCTGCTGCAGACCCTTGAAAATAGATCATACTGATCTCTTCTCAAATATACTCAGAATAAATTCTGGGTGTGAATTATATGAGGAAAAAATACTCCTATACAAACCCAGGAGGAAAAATAAATAAAAAGATTACTCTTTTGGACTTTTTACAGGGTAACACTTAACTTTGTTCAAGAAAGAATTTTTTGGGATTCTCCGGTATATAGCAAAAGCTAAAAAATGTTCTAATTTGTTATTTCATCACACAGCCCATTAATTTTTGGTGACAAGTTTCAAGTCTTGGTTTGACTCATCAACAGGTCCCAATGGCGAAATTGGGTGATTTGAAAAACAAATGAAAAAAATGAAAAAAAGAAAAAAGAAATGAAAAGTTTGAGAAAAATAGAAAAAAAACATTCCTTTAATTTATTAAAAAAATTTAATTTTTTTTTTAAAGAAACAGATTCATTCGAAGCGAATCGAACCTGTATACGCCTCGCAGTAGGCTGAAAAATAAAGAAGAAAATGTAGAAGAAGAAGCGTTTCATGTCAGCAGAAAACCTTACACTCATCGGTGCAGCCTGGTTTTCTGCCTGCTGCAGCCGCTTGAAAATAGATCAAACTGATCTCGTCTCTATAAACTCAGAATAAATTCTGGGTGTGAATTTTGTGAGGAAAAAACACTCCTATACAAGCCAAGGAGGAAAAATAAATAAAAAGATTACTCTTTTGGACTTTTTACCGGGTTACACTTAATTTTGTTCAAGAAAGAAGTTTTTGGGATTCTCCGGTATATATCAAAAGCTAAAAAATGTTCTAATTTGTTATTTCATCACACAGCCCATTAATTTTTGGTGACAAGTTTCACGTCTTGGTTTGACTCATCAACAGGTCCCAAATAGCGAAATTGCGTGATTTGAAAAACAAATGAAAAAAATGTAAAAAAGAAGAAAGAAATGAAAAGTTTGAGAAAAATAAAAAAACAATTTTTTAATTTATTAAAAAAATTTAAAATTTTTTTTAAAGAAACAGATTCATTCGAAGCGAATCAAACCTGTATACGCCTCGCAGTGGGCGGAAAAATAAAGAAGAAAAGGTAGAAGAAGAAGCGTTTCGTGTCAGCAGAAAACCTTACACTCATCGGTGCAGCTTGGTTTTCTGCCTGCTGCAGACGCTTGAAAATAGATCAAACTGATCTCTTCTCATATATACTCAGAATAAATTCTGGGTGTGAATTATATGAGGAAAAAATACTCCTATACAAGCCCAGGAGGAAAAATAAATAAAAAGATTACTCTTTTGGACTTTTTACCTGGGTAACACTTAATTTTGTTCCAGAAAGAATTTTTTGGGATTCTCCGGTATATAGCAAAAGCTCAAAAATGTTCTAATTTGTTATTTCATCACACAACCCATTAATTTTTGGTGACAAGTTTCACGTCTTGGTTTGACTCATCAACAGGTCCCAAATAGCGAAATTGTGTGATTTGAAAAACAAATGAAAAAAATGTAAAAAAGAAGAAAGAAAAGAAAAGTTTGAGAAAAATAAAAAAACAATTTTTTTATTTATTAAAAAAATTTAAAATTTTTTTTAAAGAAACAGATTCATTCGAAGCGAATCAATCTTGTATACGCCACGCAGTGGGCTGAAAAATAAAGAAGAAAAGGTAGAAGAAGAAGCGTTTCGTGTCAGCAGAAAGCCTTAGACTCATCGGTGCAGCTTGGTTTTCTGCCTGCTGCAGATGGCTGAAAATAGATCAAACTGATCTCTTCTCATATGAACTCAGAATAAATTCTGGGTGTGAATTTTATGAGGAAAACACACTCCTATACAAGCCAAGGAGGAAAAATAAATAAAAAGATTACTCTTTTGGACTTTTTACCGGGTTACACTTAATTTTGTTCAAGAAAGAAGTTTTTGGGGCTCCCCGGTATATAGCAAAAGCTAAAAAATGTTCTAATTTGTTATTTCATCACACAACCCATTAATTTTTGGTTACAAGCTTCAAGTCTTGGTTTGACTCATCAACAGGTCCCAATAGCGAAATTGGGTGATTTGAAAAACAAATGAAAAAAATGAAAAAAAGAAAAAACAAATGAAAAGTTTGAGAAAAATAGAAAAAAAACATTCCTTTAATTTATTAAAAAAATTTAAAATTTTTTTTAAAGAAACAGATTCATTCGAAGCGAATCGAACCTGTATACGCCTCGCAGTAGGCTGAAAAATAAAGAAGAAAATGTAGAAGAAGAAGCGTTTCGTGTCAGCAGAAAACCTTACACTCATCGGTGCAGCCTGGTTTTCTGCCTGCAGCAGACGCTTGAAAATAGATCAAACTGATCTCTTCTCATATAAACTCAGAATAAATTCTGGGTGTGAATTATATGAGGAAAAAACACTCCTATACAAGCCCAGGAGGAAAAATAAATAAAAAGATTACACTTTTGGACTTTTTACCGGGTTACACTTAATTTTGTTCAAGAAAGAATTTTTTGGGATTCTCCGGAATATAGCAAAAGCTCAAAAATGTTCTAATTTGTTATTTCATCACACAACCCATTAATTTTTGGTGACAAGTTTCAAGTCTTGGTTTGACTCATCAACAGGTCCCAAATAGCGAAATTGCGTGATTTGAAAAACAAATGAAAAAAATGTAAAAAACAAGAAAGAAATGAAAAGTTTGAGAAAAATAAAAAAAAACAATTTTTTTATTTATTAAAAAATTTAAAATTTTTTTTAAAGAAACAGATTCATTCGAAGCGAATCGAACCTGTATACGCCTCGCAGTAGGCTGAAAAATAAAGAAGAAAATGTAGAAGAAGAAGTGTTTCATGTCAGCAGAAAACCTTACACTCATCGGTGCAGCTTGGTTTTCTGCCTGCTGCAGACGCCTGAAAATAGATCAAACTGATCTCTTCTCATATAAACTCAGAATAAATTCTGGGTGTGAATTTTATGAGGAAAAAACACTCCTATACAAGCCAAGGAGGAAAAATAAATAAAAAGATTACTCTTTTGGACTTTTTACCGGGTTACACTTAATTTTGTTCAAGAAAGAAGTTTCTGGGATTCTCCGGTATATAGCAAAAGCTAAAAAATGTTCTAATTTGTTATTTCTTCACACAACCCATTAGTTTTTGGTAACAAGTTTCAAGTCTTGGTTTGACTCATAAACAGGTCCCAATAGCGGAATTGGGTGATTTGAAAAACAAATAAAAAAAACAAAAAAAAAGAAGAAAGAAATGAAAATTTTGAGAAAAATAGAAAAAATAATTTTTTTATTTATTAAAATTTTTTAAAATTTTTTTTAAAGAAACATTCATTCGAAGCGAATCGAACCGGTATACGCCACCAGTGGGCGGAAAAATAAAGAAGAAAAGGTAGAAGAAGAAGCGTTTCGTGTCAGCAGAAAACCTTACACTCATCGGTGCAGCTTGGTTTTCTGCCTGCTGCAGACGCTTGAAAATAGATCAAACTGATCTCTTCTCATATATACTCAGAATAAATTCTGGGTGTGAATTATATGAGGAAAAAATACTCCTATACAAGCCCAGGAGGAAAAATAAATAAAAAGATTACTCTTTTGGACTTTTTACCGGGTAACACTTAATTTTGTTCAAGAAAGAATTTTTTGGGATTCTCCGGTATATAGCAAAAGCTCAAAAATGTTCTAATTTGTTATTTCATCACACAACCCATTAATTTTTGGTTACAAGTTTCACGTCTTCGTTTGACTCACCAACAGGTCCCAAATAGCGAAATTGCGTGATTTGAAAAACAAATGAAAAAAATGTAAAAAGAAGAAAGAAATGAAAAGTTTGAGAAAAATAAAAAAAACAATTTTTTTATTTATTAAAAAAA
Source organism: Dioctria linearis (assembly GCA_963930735.1). Classification (NCBI taxonomy): domain Eukaryota; kingdom Metazoa; phylum Arthropoda; class Insecta; order Diptera; family Asilidae; genus Dioctria; species Dioctria linearis. The sequence goes on from OZ005741.1 coordinate 139,550,788, forward strand.
TTTAAAATTTTTTTTAAAAAAACAGATTCATTCGAAGCGAATCAAACCTGTATACGCCTCGCAGTAGGCTGAAAAATAAAGAAGAAAAGGTAGAAGAAGAAGCGTTTCATGTCAGCAGAAAGCCTTAGACTCATCGGTGCAGCTTGGTTTTCTGCCTCCTGCAGACGCTTGAAAATAGATCAAACTGATCTCTTCTCATATAAACTCAGAATAAATTCTGGATGTGAATTATATGAGGAAAAAACACTCCTATACAATCCAAGGAGGAAAAATAAATAAAAAGATTACTCTTTTGGACTTTTTACCGGGTTACACTTAATTTTGTTTAAAAAAGAATATTTTGGGATTCTCCGGTATATAGCAAAAGCTAAAAAATGTTCTAATTGGTTATTTCATCACACAACCCATTAATTTTTGGTGACAAGTTTCAAGTCTTGGTTTGACTCATCAACAGATCCCAAATAGCGAAATTGGGTGATTTGAAAAAGAAATGAAAAAAATGAAAAAAAGAAAATAGAAATGAAAACTTTGAGAAAAATAGAAAAAAAACATTCCTTTAATTTATTAAAAAAAATTAAATTTTTTTTTAAAGAAACAGATTCATTCGAAGCGATTCGAACCTGTATACGCCTCGCAGTAGGCTGAAAAATAAAGATGAAAAGGTAGAAGAAGAAGCGTTTCATGTCAACAGAAAACCTTACACTCATCGGTGCAGCTTAGTTTTCTGCCTGCTGCAGACGCCTGAAAATAGATCAAACTGATCTCTTCTCATAAAAACTCAGAATAAATTCTGGGTGTGAATTTTATGAGGAAAAAACACTCCTATACAAGCCAAGGAGGAAAAATAAATAAAAAGATTACTCTTTTGGACTTTTTATCGGGATACACTTAATTTTGTTCAAGAAAGAAGTTTCTGGGATTCTCCGGTATATAGCAAAAGCTAAAAAATGTTCTAATTTGTTATTTCATCATACAACCAATTAGTTTTTGGTTACAAGTTTCAAGTCTTGGTTTGACTCATAAACAGGTCCCAATAGCGGAATTGGGTGATTTGAAAAACAAATAAAAAAAACGAAAAAAAGAAGAAAGAAATGAAAAGTTTGAGAAAAATAGAAAAAATCATTTTTTTATTTATTAAAATTTTTTAAATTTTTTTTAAAGAAACATTCATTCGAAGCGAATCGAACCGGTATACGCCACGCAGTGGGCGGAAAAATAAAGAAGAAAAGGTAGAAGAAGCGTTTCGTGTCAGCAGAAAGCCTTACACTCATCGGTGCAGCTTGGTTTTCTGCCTCCTGCAGACGCTTGAAAATAGATCAAACTGAACTCTTCTCATATAAACTCAGAATAAATTCTGGGTATGAATTATATGAGGAAAAAACACTCCTATACAAGCCCAGGAGGAAAAATAAATAAAAAGATTACTCTTTTGGACTTTTTACCGGTTACACTTAATTTTGTTCAAGAAAGAATTTTTTGGGATTCTCCGGTATATAGCAAAATCTAAAAATGTTCTAATTTGTTATATCATCACACAACCCATTAATTTTTGGTGACAAGTTTCAAGTCTTGGTTTGACTCATCAACAGGTCCCAAATAGCGAAATTGCGTGATTTGAAAAACAAATGAAAAAAATGTGAAAAAGAAGAAAGAAATGAAAGGTTTGAGAAAAATAGAAAAAACTGTTATTTTATTTATTAAAAAAATTTAAAATTTTTTTTAAAGAAACAGATTCATTCGAAGCGAATCGAACCTGTATACGCCTCGCAGTAGGCTGAAAAATAAAGAAGAAAAGGTAGAAGAAGAAGCGTTTCATGTCAGCAGAAAACCTTACACTCATCGGTGCAGCTTGGTTTTCTGCCTGCTGCAGACGCTTGAAAATAGATCAAACTGATCTCTTTTCTATAAACTCAGAATAAATTCTTGGTGTGAATTTTGTGAGGAAAAAACACTCCTATACAAGCCAAGGTGGAAAAATAAATAAAGAGATTACTCTTTTGGACTTTTTACCGGGTTATACTTAATTTTGTTCAAGAAAGAAGTTTTTGGGATTCTCCGGTATATAGCAAAAGCCAAAAAATTTTCTAATTTGTTACTTCATCACACAACCCATTAATTTGTGGTTACAAGTTTCAAGTCTTGGTTTGACTCATCAACAGGTCCCAATAGCGAAATTGGGTGATTTGAAAAACAAATAAAAAAAAACGAAAAAAAAAGAAAGAAATGAAAAGTTTGATAAAAATAGAAAAAACAATTTTTTTATTTATTAAAATTTTTTTTAATTTTTTTTTTAAGAAACATTCATTCGACGCGAATCGAACCTGTATACGCCTCGCAGTGGGCTGAAAAATAAAGAAGAAAAGGTAGAAGAAGAAGCGTTTCGTGTCAGCAGAAAACCTTACACTCATCGGTGCAGCTTGGTTTTCTGCCTGCTGCAGACGCTTGAAAATAGATCAAACTGATCACTTCTCATATAAACTAAGAATAAATTCTGGGTGTGAATTATATGAGAAAAAAACACTCCTATACAAGCCCAGGAGGAAAAATAAATCAAAAGATTACTCTTTTGGACTTTTTACCGGGTTACACTTAATTTTGTTCAAGAAAGATTTTTTGGGATTCTCCGGTATATAGCAAAAGCTAAAAAATGTTCTAATTGGTTATTTCATCACACAACCCATTAATTTTTGGTGACAAGTTTCAAGTCTTCGTTTGACTCATCAACAGGTCCCAAATAGCGAAATTGGGTGATTTGAAAAACAAATGAAAAAAATGGAAAAAGGAGAAAGGAATGAAAAGTTTGAGAAAAATTTAAAAAAAAAAACAATTTTCTTATTTATTAAAAAAATTTAAATTTTTTTGTAAAGAAACAGATTCATTCGAAGCGAATCGAACCTGTATACACCACGCAGTGGGCTGAAAAATAATTATGAAAAGGTAGAAGAAGAAGCGTTTCGTGTAAGCAGAAAGCCTTACACTCATCGGTGCAGCTTGGTTTTCTGCCTCCTGCAGACGCTTGAAAATAGATCAAACTGATCTCTTCTCATATAAACTCAGAATAAATTCTGGATGTGAATTATATGAGGAAAAAACACTCCTATACAAGCCCAGGAGGAAAAATAAATAAAAAGATTACTCTTTTGGACTTTTTACCGGGTTACACTTAATTTTGTTTAAAAAAGAATATTTTGGGATTCTCCGGTATATAGCAAAAGCTAAAAAATGTTCTAATTGGTTATTTCATCACACAACCCATTAATTTTTGGTGACAAGTTTCAAGTCTTGGTTTGACTCATCAACAGATCCCAAATAGCGAAATTGGGTGATTTGAAAAAGAAATGAAAAAAATGAAAAAAAGGAAATAGAAATGAAAACTTTGAGAAAAATAGAAAAAAATCATTCCTTTAATTTATTAAAAAAAAATTAAATTTTTTTTTAAAGAAACAGATTCATTCGAAGCGATTCGAACCTGTATACGCCTCGCAGTAGGCTGAAAAATAAAGATGAAAAGGTAGAAGAAGAAGCGTTTCATGTCAACAGAAAACCTTACACTCATCGGTGCAGCTTGGTTTTCTGCCTGCTGCAGACGCCTGAAAATAGATCAAACTGATCTCTTCTCATAAAAACTCAGAATAAATTCTGGGTGTGAATTTTATGAGGAAAAAACACTCCTATACAAGCCAAGGAGGAAAAATAAATAAAAAGTTTACTCTTTTGGACTTTTTATCGGGATACACTTAATTTTGTTCAAGAAAGAAGTTTCTGGGATTCTCCGGTATATAGCAAAAGCTAAAAAATGTTCTAATTTGTTATTTCATCATACAACCCATTAGTTTTTGGTTACAAGTTTCAAGTCTTGGTTTGACTCATAAACAGGTCCCAATAGCGGAATTGGGTGATTTGAAAAACAAATAAAAAAAACGAAAAAAAGAAGAAAGAAATGAAAAGTTTGAGAAAAATAGAAAAAATCATTTTTTTATTTATTAAAATTTTTTTAAATTTTTTTTAAAGAAACATTCATTCGAAGCGAATCGAACCGGTATACGCCACGCAGTGGGCGGAAAAATAAAGAAGAAAAGGTAGAAGAAGAAGCGTTCCGTGTCAGCAGAAAGCCTTACACTCATCGGTGCAGCTTGGTTTTTCTGCCTCCTGCAGACGCTTGAAAATAGATCAAACTGAACTCTTCTCATATAAACTCAGAATAAATTCTGGGTGTGAATTATATGAGGAAAAAACACTCCTATACAAGCCCAGGAAGAAAAATAAATAAAAAGATTACTCTTTTGGACTTTTTACCGGGTTACACTTAATTTTGTTCAAGAAAGAATTTTTTGGGATTCTCCGGTATATAGCAAAATCTAAAAAATGTTCTAATTTGTTATTTCATCACACAACCCATTAATTTTTGGTGACAAGTTGCAAGTCTTGGTTTGACTCATCAACAGGTCCCAAATAGCGAAATTGCGTGATTTGAAAAACAAATGAACAAAATGTAAAAAGAAGAAAGAAATGAA